>CM042397.1:1659827-1964827 GCA_023634145.1 Thymallus thymallus
ATAGCCTCATTGCTGTATATAGCCTCGTTACTAACCTGTATCCCCACACATTGACTCTGTACCAGCACCCCCTGTATATAGCCTCATTACAGTATATAGCCTCAGTACTGTATATAGCCTCAGTACTGTATATAGCCTCATTACTAACCTGTATCCCCACACATTGACTCTGTACCAGTACCCCCTGTATATAGCCTCATTACTGTATATAGCCTCATTACTAACCTGTGTCCCCACACATTGACTCAGTACCAGTACCCCCTGTATATAGCCTCAGTACTGTATATAGCCTCATTACTGTATATAGCCTCATTACTGTATATAGCCTCGCTACTGTATATAGCCTCAGTACTGTATATAGCCTCGGTACTGTATATAGCCTCAGTACTGTATATAGCCTCAGTACTGTATATAGCCTCATTACTGTATATAGCCTCAGTACTGTATATAGCCTCAGTACTGTATACAGCCTAAGCACTGTATTTAGTCTCATTACTGTATATAGCCTCAGTACTGTATATAGCCTCAGTACTGTATATAGCCTCCTCATTACTGTATATAGCCTCATTACTGTATATAGCCTCAGTACTGTATATAGCCTCAGTAATGTATATAGTCTCATTACTGTATATAGCCTCGTTACTGTATATAGCCTCGTTACTGTATATAGCCTCATTACTGTATATAGCCTCATTTCTGTTTATAGCCTCATTACTGTGTATAACCTCGTTACTGTATATAGTCTCATTACTGTATATAGCCTCAGTACTGTATATAGCCTCATTACTGTATATAGCCTCAGTATTGTATATAGCCTCAGTACTGTATATAGTCTCATTACTGTATATAGCCTCATTACTGTATATAGCCTCATTACTGTAAATAGCCTCATTACTGTATATAGCCTCATTACTGTATATAGCCTCATTACTGTATAAAGCCTCAGTACTGTATATAGTCTCATTACTGTATATAGCCTCATTACTGTATAAAGCCTCATTACTGTATATAGCCTCATTACTGTATATAGCCTCATTACAGTATATAGCCTCAGTACTGTATATAGCCTCATTACTGTATATAGCCTCATTACTAACCTGTATCCCCACACATTGACTCTGTACCAGTACCCCCTGTATATAGCCTCATTACTGTATATAGCCTCATTACTAACCTGTGTCCCCACATATTGACTCAGTACCAGTACCCCCTGTATATAGCCTCAGTACTGTATATAGCCTCATTACTGTATATAGCCTCATTACTGTATATAGCCTCGGTACTGTATATAGCCTCAGTACTGTATATAGCCTCAGTACTGTATATAGCCTCATTACTGTATATAGCCTCAGTACTGTATATAGCCTCAGTACTGTATATAGCCTCAGTACTGTATATAGCCTCAGTACTGTATATAGCCTCCTCATTACTGTATATAGCCTCATTACTGTATATAGCCTCAGTACTGTATATAGCCTCAGTAATGTATATAGTCTCATTATTGTATATAGCCTCGTTACTGTATATAGCCTCGTTACTGTATATAGCCTCATTACTGTATATGGCCTCATTACTGTATATAGCCTCATTACTGTGTATAACCTCGTTACTGTATAAAGCCTCATTACTGTATATAGCCTCATTACTGTATATAGCCTCAGTACTGTATATAGCCTCAGTACTGTATATAGCCTCATTACTGTATATAGCCTCATTACTGTATATAGTCTCATTACTGTATATAGCCTCATTACTGTATATAGCCTCAGTACTGTATATAGCCTCATTACTGTATATAGCCTCAGTACTGTATATAGCATCAGTACTGTATATAGCCTCAGTACTGTACATAGCCTCAGTACTGTATATAGCCTCAGTACTGTATATAGCCTCAGTACTGTATATAGCCTCATTACTGTATAAAGCCTCAGTACTGTATATAGCATCAGTACTGTATATAGCCTCAGTACTGTACATAGCCTCAGTACTGTATATAGCCTCAGTACTGTATATAGCCTCAGTACTGTATATAGCCTCAGTACTGTATATAGCCTCATTACTGTATATAGTCTCATTACTGTATATAGCCTCATTACTGTATATAGCCTCAGTACTGTATATAGCCTCATTACTGTATATAGCCTCAGTACTGTATATAGCATCAGTACTGTATATAGCCTCAGTACTGTACATAGCCTCAGTACTGTATATAGCCTCAGTACTGTATATAGCCTCATTACTGTATATAGTCTCATTACTGTATATAGCCTCAGTACTGTATATAGCCTCAGTACTGCATATAGCCTCATTACTGTATATAGCCTCAGTACTGTATATAGCCTCAGTACTGTACATAGCCTCAGTACTGTATATAGCCTCATTACTGTATATAGCCTCAGTACTGTATATAGCCTCAGTACTGTACATAGCCTCAGTACTGTATATAGCCTCAGTACTGTATATAGCCTCATTATTGTTTATAGCCTCAGTACTGTATATAGCCTCATTACTGTATATAGCCTCATTACTGTATACAGCCTCAGTACTGTATATAGCCTCTGTACTGTATATAGCCTCAGTACTGTATATAGCCTCATTACTGTATATAGCCTCAGTACTGTATATAGCCTCATTACTGTATATAGCTGCTTTACTGTATATAGCCTCAATACTGTATATAGCCTCAGTACTGCATATAGCCTCATTACTGTATATAGCCTCAGTACTGTATATAGCCTCAGTACTGTACATAGCCTCAGTACTGTATATAGCCTCAGTACTGTATATAGCCTCATTACTGTATATAGTCTCATTACTGTATATAGCCTCAGTACCGTATATAGCCTCATTACTGTGTATAACCTCGTTACTGTATATAGTCTCATTACTGTATATAGCCTCAGTACTGTATATAGCCTCAGTACTGTATATAGCCTCATTACTGTATATAGCCTCAGTATTGTATATAGCCTCAGTACTGTATCTAGTCTCATTACTGTATATAGCCTCATTACTGTATATAGCCTCATTACTGTAAATAGCCTCATTACTGTATATAGCCTCATTACTGTATATAGCCTCATTACTGTATAAAGCCTCAGTACTGTATATAGTCTCATTACTGTATATAGCCTCATTACTGTATAAAGCCTCATTACTGTATATAGCCTCATTACTGTATATAGCCTCAGTACTGTATATAGCCTCAGTACTGTATATAGCCTCATTACTGTATATAGCCTCATTACTGTATATAGTCTCATTACTGTATATAGCCTCATTACTGTATATAGCCTCAGTACTGTATATAGCCTCAGTACTGTATATAGCCTCAGTACTGTATATAGCCTCATTACTGTATATAGCCTCAGTACTGTATATAGCCTCAGTACTGTACATAGCCTCAGTACTGTATATAGCCTCAGTACTGTATATAGCCTCATTACTGTATATAGCCTCAGTACTGTATATAGCCTCAGTACTGTACATAGCATCAGTACTGTATATAGCCTCAGTACTGTATATAGCCTCATTATTGTTTATAGCCTCAGTACTGTATATAGCCTCATTACTGTATATAGCCTCATTACTGTATACAGCCTCAGTACTGTATATAGCCTCTGTACTGTATATAGCCTCAGTACTGTATATAGCCTCATTACTGTATATAGCCTCAGTACTGTATATAGCCTCAGTACTGTATATAGCCTCAGTACTGTACATAGCCTCAGTACTGTATATAGCCTCATTACTGTATATAGCCTCAGTACTGTATATAGCCTCAGTACTGTACATAGCATCAGTACTGTATATAGCCTCAGTACTGTATATAGCCTCATTATTGTTTATAGCCTCAGTACTGTATATAGCCTCATTACTGTATATAGCCTCATTACTGTATACAGCCTCAGTACTGTATATAGCCTCTGTACTGTATATAGCCTCATTACTGTATATAGCTGCATTACTGTATATAGCCTCAATACTGTATATAGCCTCAGTACTGTATATAGCCTCAGTACTGTATATAGCCTCATTACTGTATATAGTCTCATTACTGTATATAGCCTCAGTACTGTATATAGCCTCAGTACTGTATATAGCCTCATTACTGTATATAGCCTCAGTATTGTATATAGCCTCAGTACTGTATCTAGTCTCATTACTGTATATAGCCTCATTACTGTATATAGCCTCATTACTGTAAATAGCCTCATTACTGTATATAGCCTCATTACTGTATATAGCCTCATTACTGTATAAAGCCTCAGTACTGTATATAGTCTAATTACTGTATATAGCCTCATTACTGTATAAAGCCTCATTACTGTATATAGCCTCATTACTGTATATAGCCTCAGTACTGTATATAGCCTCAGTACTGTATATAGCCTCATTACTGTATATAGCCTCATTACTGTATATAGTCTCATTACTGTATATAGCCTCATTACTGTATATAGCCTCAGTACTGTATATAGCCTCAGTACTGTATATAGCCTCAGTACTGTATATAGCCTCATTACTGTATATAGCCTCAGTACTGTATATAGCCTCAGTACTGTGCATAGCCTCAGTACTGTATATAGCCTCAGTACTGTATATAGCCTCATTACTGTATATAGCCTCAGTACTGTATATAGCCTCAGTACTGTACATAGCATCAGTACTGTATATAGCCTCAGTACTGTATATAGCCTCATTATTGTTTATAGCCTCAGTACTGTATATAGCCTCATTACTGTATATAGCCTCATTACTGTATACAGCCTCAGTACTGTATATAGCCTCTGTACTGTATATAGCCTCAGTACTGTATATAGCCTCATTACTGTATATAGCCTCAGTACTGTATATAGCCTCAGTACTGTATATAGCCTCAGTACTGTACATAGCCTCAGTACTGTATATAGCCTCATTACTGTATATAGCCTCAGTACTGTATATAGCCTCAGTACTGTACATAGCATCAGTACTGTATATAGCCTCAGTACTGTATATAGCCTCATTATTGTTTATAGCCTCAGTACTGTATATAGCCTCATTACTGTATATAGCCTCATTACTGTATACAGCCTCAGTACTGTATATAGCCTCTGTACTGTATATAGCCTCATTACTGTATATAGCTGCATTACTGTATATAGCCTCAATACTGTATATAGCCTCAGTACTGCATATAGCCTCATTACTGTATATAGCCTCAGTACTGTATATAGCCTCAGTACTGTACATAGCCTCAGTACTGTATATAGCCTCAGTACTGTATATAGCCTCATTACTGTATATAGTCTCATTACTGTATATAGCCTCAGTACCGTATATAGCCTCATTACTGTATATAGCCTCATTACTGTAAATAGCCTCAGTACTGTATATAGCCTCATTACTGTATATAGCCTCAGTACTGTGTATAGCCTCAGTACTGTATATAGCCTCATTACTGTATATAGCCTCTTTACTGTATATAGCCTCGGTACTGTTATTTTATTGTTGCTCTTTTATTTTTTACTTTAGTTTATTTAGCAAACATTTTTCTTAACTCTTATTTTTCTTAACTGGATTGTTGGTTAAGGGCTTGTAAGTAAGCATTTCACTATAAGGTCCACACCTGTTGTATTGTTGGTTAAGGGCTCGTTAGTCAGCATTTCACTGTAAGGTCCACACCTGTTGTATTGTTGGTTAAGGGCTTGTTAGTCAGCATTTCACTGTAAGGTCTACACCTGTTGTATTGTTGGTTAAGGGCTTGTTCGTAAGCATTTCACTGTAAGGTCTACACCTGTTGTATTGTTGGTTAAGGGCTTGTAAGTAAGCATTTCACTGTAAGGTCTACACCTGTTGTATTGTTGGTTAAGGACTTGGAAGCATTTCACTGTAAGGTCTACACCTGTTGTATTGTTGGTTAAGGGCTTGTTAGTAAGCATTTCACTGTAAGGTCTACACCTGTTGTATTGTTGGTTAGGGCTTGTAAGTAAGCATTTCACTGTAAGGTCTACACCTGTTGTATTGTTGGTTAAGGGCTTGTTAGTAAGCATTTCACTGTAAGGTCTACACCTGTTGTATTGTTGGTTAAGGGCTTGTAAGTAAGCATTTCACTGTAAGGTCTACACCTGTTGTATTGTTGGTTAGGGCTTGTAAGTAAGCATTTCACTGTAAGGTCTACACCTGTTGTATTGTTGGTTAAGGACTTGGAAGCATTTCACTGTAAGGTCTACACCTGTTGTATTGTTGGTTAAGGGCTTGTTAGTAAGCATTTCACTGTAAGGTCTACACCTGTTGTATTGTTGGTTAAGGACTTGGAAGCATTTCACTGTAAGGTCTACACCTGTTGTATTGTTGGTTAAGGGCTTGTTAGTAAGAATTTCACTGTAAGGTCTACACCTGTTGTATTGTTGGTTAAGGGCTTGTTAGTAAGCATTTCACTGTAAGGTCTACACCTGTTGTATTGTTGGTTAGGGCTTGTAAGTAAGCATTTCACTGTAAGGTCTACACCTGTTGTATTGTTGGTTAAGGGCTTGTTAGTAAGCATTTCACTGTAAGGTCTACACCTGTTGTATTGTTGGTTAAGGACTTGGGAGCATTTCACTGTAAGGTCTACACCTGTTGTATTGTTGGTTAAGGGCTTGTTAGTAAGCATTTCACTGTAAGGTCTACACCTGTTGTATTGTTGGTTAAGGGCTTGTTAGTAAGCATTTCACTGTAAGGTCTACACCTGTTGTATTGTTGGTTAGGGCTTGTTAGTCAGCATTTCACTGTAAGGTCTACACCTGTTGTATTGTTGGTTAAGGGCTTGTTAGTAAGCATTTCACTGTAAGGTCTACACCTGTTGTATTGTTGGTTAAGGACTTGGAAGCATTTCACTGTAAGGTCTACACCTGTTGTATTGTTGGTTAAGGGCTTGTTAGTAAGAATTTCACTGTAAGGTCTACACCTGTTGTATTGTTGGTTAAGGGCTTGTTAGTAAGCATTTCACTGTAAGGTCTACACCTGTTGTATTGTTGGTTAGGGCTTGTAAGTAAGCATTTCACTGTAAGGTCTACACCTGTTGTATTGTTGGTTAAGGGCTTGTTAGTAAGCATTTCACTGTAAGGTCTACACCTGTTGTATTGTTGGTTAAGGACTTGGGAGCATTTCACTGTAAGGTCTACACCTGTTGTATTGTTGGTTAAGGGCTTGTTAGTAAGCATTTCACTGTAAGGTCTACACCTGTTGTATTGTTGGTTAAGGGCTTGTTAGTAAGCATTTCACTGTAAGGTCTACACCTGTTGTATTGTTGGTTAGGGCTTGTTAGTCAGCATTTCACTGTAAGGTCTACACCTGTTGTATTGTTGGTTAGGGCTTGTAAGTAAGCATTTCACTGTAAGGTCTACACCTGTTGTATTGTTGGTTAAGGACTTGGAAGCATTTCACTGTAAGGTCTACACCTGTTGTATTGTTGGTTAAGGGCTTGTTAGTAAGCATTTCACTGTAAGGTCTACACCTGTTGTATTGTTGGTTAAGTGCTTGTTAGTAAGCATTTCACTGTAAGGTCTACACCTGTTGGATTGTTGGTTAAGGGCTTGTTAGTAAGCATTTCACTGTAAGGTCTAAACCTGTTGTATTGTTGGTTAAGGGCTTGTAAGTTAGCATTTCACAGTAAAGGTCTACACCTGTTGTATAGTTGGTTAAGGGCTTGTTAGTAAGCATTTCACTGTAAGGTCTACACCTGTTGTATTGTTGGTTAAGGACTTGGGAGCATTTCACTGTAAGGTCTACACCTGTTGTATTGTTGGTTAAGGGCTTGTTAGTAAGCATTTCACTGTAAGGTCTACACCTGTTGTATTGTTGGTTAAGGGCTTGTTAGTAAGCATTTCACTGTAAGGTCTACACCTGTTGTATTGTTGGTTAGGGCTTGTTAGTCAGCATTTCACTGTAAGGTCTACACCTGTTGTATTGTTGGTTAGGGCTTGTAAGTAAGCATTTCACTGTAAGGTCTACACCTGTTGTATTGTTGGTTAAGGACTTGGAAGCATTTCACTGTAAGGTCTACACCTGTTGTATTGTTGGTTAAGGGCTTGTTAGTAAGCATTTCACTGTAAGGTCTACACCTGTTGTATTGTTGGTTAAGTGCTTGTTAGTAAGCATTTCACTGTAAGGTCTACACCTGTTGGATTGTTGGTTAAGGGCTTGTTAGTAAGCATTTCACTGTAAGGTCTAAACCTGTTGTATTGTTGGTTAAGGGCTTGTAAGTTAGCATTTCACAGTAAAGGTCTACACCTGTTGTATAGTTGGTTAAAGGCTTGTTAGTCAGCGTTTCACAGTAAAGGTCTACACCTGTTGTATTGTTGGTTAAGGGTTGTAAGTTAGCATTTTACAGTAAAGGTCTACACCTGTTGTATTCACCGCATGTGACAAATACAATGTTATTTTGATTTTGATTTCCGTTATGACTCCTGTGGGACCCCTTGTAATGTCTTAGAATCATAGGAGACTTGGTAAACATGTTATCGCTTGAAATAATGCTTGAAAACAACTATCTGCATGAGAAAATAAGTATTTGTCAGAGGCCCACCCTTAAATGTCATGCATTACGCATATCTTTCAGAGTGAGAATGTAAGTCCATTGCACTGTCCCTGTGCAACACGTAATGTTACCAAACGTTTACTTGCCTCTTCTTCGACAGTGAAACCGTGAGATAATTGCTGTCGGAACCTGATCAGCCGTCTATACGCAGAGGCTGCACTATTGCCAGATGACTGGCAGATCATATGAGTGTTTTAATGCCACGAATAGACACACAGCGGTGTTAGATGTTACACAGTAGAGGGACAGGACAGGACAGGAACATCTTCAGAGGGGGGGAAACATATATTAGTGTGTGTTGGAACAAGGCAGGCTGCTGGGTTCTATCGCAATGAAATGAATCAGAGCTGAACAGTCACACAAACCTTCAGAGCACCCTATGGGCCCTTGGCGAAATACTGTGCTATTTGGGACACAGGCTAAGTAAGTCAGAGAGCACTGTAGAGAGAGACATGTACAGTGAGATGATTCAGCACATAGCTAATTGTAATCAGACCTGTATAGCTAACCCCCCACCCTCAACTTATGTGACCCACCGCCTGACTGGCTTAAAAACACCCTCAAAACAACACATATGTTCAAACACAGACAAAGACAGACACAGAGACAGAAAGACACATCCAAGACAATCTTGTTGCTGTAGTTTGACTAACATGCAGTCACAGACATTTAGGCTACGTGTTGGTTTGGTTTATGTCATCTGCTTTCTGAGTATCCACAGCAAAGTTATAGGGTCAAGTGAATCTCATGATTTAGAGAATTTACCGTGATTTTCACTGAAGATTTATTTCATTTTGTGAATATACTGAGTTGAAATGAGAGGACCTCATAACCCCCAGAGCTGTCAGCATGCAGACGGGACATCACAGGTGTGTGTGTGTGTGTTCGTGTTCCCCAACGTTCGCAGTAGAGTATGTATAAATGCTCATCTGACATGGAACAGAATGCACAGACTACAAGATGGAGCAACATGACTATGTGAACGTTGTGTGGTTCTTTCTCATATTTGTCTCATACCACATTCATAGCCAATTCGACTAAGCCGCTTACAGTTAGAGATGAATTATCACACAATTTGGAAACTTGTACAGTATCAGAATTCTGTCTTCCCCAGACACAATTATAATTATTTGGGTGTTCTGTAAGATTTTAGTAACTCTTTACTTGACCCCCAGCATCATAACACGTTATGATACGGTCATAACCGTGTCATAACATGTCATAACATCTGATACAACTTGTCATAACTGGCTATAATATGGTCACAACACTGTCATGACACATATATTTAGATCTGTTTTGACATATATTGTGGTTATGACACCTACATAAGAGTGTCAAAACCCACAAAACCTACCACAAAACATTGGGTCATTACACCATTCCATTACACCATTCCATTACACTGCTCTTGATAGTATCACTGCTCTTGGTAGTATCACTGGTCTTGATAGTATCACTGCTCTTGGTAGTATCACTGGTCTTGATAGTATCACTGGTCTTGATAGTATCACTGCTCTTGGTAGTATCACTGGTCTTGATAGTATCACTGCTCTTGGTAGTATCACTGCTCTTGATAGTATCACTGATCTTGATAGTATCACTGCTCTTGGTAGTATCACTGCTCTTGGTAGTATCACTGCTCTTGGTAGTATCACTGCTCTTGATAGTATCACTGCTCTTGGTAGTATCACTGCTCTTGGTAGTATCACTGCTCTTGATAGTGTCACTGCTCTTGGTAGTATCCCTGCTCTTGATAGTATCACTGCTCTTGGTAGTATCACTGCTCTTGATAGTATCACTGCTCTTGGTAGTATCACTGCTCTTGATAGTATCACTGCTCTTGATAGTATCACTGCTTTTTAATAAGCTATACGTATCGGCCTCAAGGTGGGTTTCTTCTTACTTCTAATTTCAAGCAGATTTAAGTCAAAACCGTAACTTTGTATTGTAGGTTATTGTCCTGCTGAAAGGTGAATTCCTCTCCCAGTGTCTGGTGGAAAGCAGACTGAAGCCATTCCTCTAGGATGTTGCTTAACTCCATCCCATAATTATTTGATCCTGAAAAACTCCCCAGACTTTGCTGATGTCAAGCGTACCCATACCATGATGCAGCCACCTGCATGCTTGACAATAAGGAGGCACTTACTCAGTGATATGTTGTGTCGGATTCGCCCCACAACATAAGGCTTTGAAATTAGGCTAAAAGAGTATTCCTTTGCCGTTCTTTTTTCCGGATTACTTTAGTGCCTTGTTGCAGACATATGTATATTTTGGAATATAAAAAAAACTGTATATTTTTATTCATTTCAGAAGGACGACTGCACCTTTGTGTCTGTGTCACGGCTGCTGCAGCTCTCCCTCCTTGGCGCTCGAGGGCGCCAGGCTGCCCATCACTCCACACTCCTGCCACCATCATTACACACACCTGTTCCCCTCGTCACGCGCATCAGCCATTCATAGGACTCACCTGGACTCAATCACCTGTTTTATTACCTCCCCTATATCTAATATACAGTGGGGAGAACAAGTATTTGATACACTGACGATTTTGCAGGTTTTCCTACTTACAAAGCATGTAGAGGTCTGTAATTTTTATCATAGGTACACTTCAACTGTAAGAGACGGAATCTAAAACAAAAATCCAGAAAATCACATTGTATGATTTTTAAATAATTCATTTGCATTTTATTGCATGACATAAGTATTTGATCACCTACCAACCAGTAAGAATTCCGGCTCTCACAGACCTGTTATTTTTTCTTTAAGAAGCCCTCCTGTTCTCCACTCATTACCTGTATTAACTGCACCTGTTTGAACTCGTTACCTGTATAATAGACACCGGTCCACACACTCAATCAAACAGACTCCAACCTCTCCACAATGGCCAAGGCCAGAGAGCTGTGTAAGGACATCAGGGACAAAATTGTAGACCTGCACAAGGCTGGGATGGGCTACAGGACAATAGGCAAGCAGCTTGGTGAGAAGGCAACAACTGTTGGCGCAATTATTAGAAAATGGAAGAAGTTCAAGATGACGGTCAATCTCCCTCGGTGTGGGACACCATGCAAGATCTCACCTCGTGGGGCATCAATGATCATGAGGAAGGTGAGGGATCAGCCCAGAACTACACGGCAGGACCTGGTCAATGACCTGAAGAGAGCTGGGACCACATTCTCAAAGAAAACCATTAGTAACACACTACGCCGTAATGGATTAAAATCCTGCAGCGCACGCAAGGTCCCCCTGCTCAAGCCAGCGCATGTCAAGGCCCGTCTGAAGTTTGCCAATGACCATCTGGATGATCCAGAGGAGGAATGGGAGAAGGTCATGTGGTCTGATGAGACAAAAATAGAGCTTTTTGGTCTAAACTCCACTCGCCGTGTTTGGAGGAAGAAGAAGGATGAGTACAACCCCAAGAACACCATCCCAACCGTGAAGCATGGAGGTGGGAACATCATTCTTTGGGGATGCTTTTCTGCAAAGGGGACAGGACGGCTGCACCGTATTGAGGGGAGGATGGATGGGGCCATGTATCGCGAGATCTTGGCCAACAACCTCCTTCCCTCAGTAAGAGCATTGAAGATGGGTCATGGCTGGGTCTTCCAGCATGACAACGACCCGAAACACACAGCCAGGGCAACTAAGGAGTGGCTTCGTAAGAAGCATCTCAAGGTCCTGGAGTGGCCTAGCCAGTCTCCAGACCTGAACCCAATAGAAAATCTTTGGAGGGAGCTGAAAGTCCGTATTGCCCAGCGACAGCCCCGAAACCTGAAGGATCTGTATGGAGGAGTGGGCCAAAATCCCTGCTGCAGTGTGTGCAAACCTGGTCAAGAACTACAGGAAACGAATGATCTCTGTAATTGCAAACAAAGGTTTCTGTACCAAATATTAAGTTCTGCTTTTCTGATGTATCAAATACTTATGTCATGCAATGAAATGCAAATTAATTACTTAAAAATCATACAATGTGATTTTCTGGATTTTTGTTTTAGATTCCATCACTCACAGTTGAAGAGTACCTATGATAAAAATTACAGACTTCTACATGCTTTGTAAGTAGGAAAACCTGCAAAATCGGCAGTGTATCAAATACTTGTTCTCCCCACTGTATATATCAGGCCTTTCTAACCGATCTGGCCCGGGTATCCTGGAAGGATATTGACCTCATCCCGTCAGTAAAGGATGCCTGGTTGTTCTTTAAAAGTGCATTCCTCACCATCTTAAATAAGCATGCCCCATTTAAAAAGTTTAGAACTAAGAACAGATATAGCCCTTGGTTCACTCCAGACTTGACTGCCCTCGACCAGCACAAAAACGCGAACAGCCCCAGTGATTTGCAACTTCTGACAACACCGATAAATCTATGATAATCAAGAATTTTAATTTGGACCCTTTCTTTCTAAAATTATCTGAAGCTATTGTTGCAACCCCTATACTCTGTCAATCACTGCATTTATATCGGCAGACTCAATAGTCTTGGTTTCTCACATGACTGCCTTGCCTGGTTCACCAACTACTTCTCAGATAGAGTTCAGTGTGTCAAATCGGAGGGCCTGCTGTCCGGGCCTCTGGCAGTCTCTATGGGGGTGCCACAGGGTTGAATTCTCGGGCCGACTCTATTCTCTGTATATATCAATGATGTCGCTCTTGCTGCTGGTGACTCTCTGATCCACCTCTTCGCAGATGACACCATTCTGTATACATCTGGCCCTTCTTTGGACACTGTGTTAACAAACCTGCAAATGAGCTTCAATGCCATACAACACTCCTTCCGTGGCCTCCAACTGCTCTTAAATGCTAGTAAAACTAAATGCATGCTCTTCAAACGATCGCTGCCCGCACCTGCCTGCCTGACTAGCATCACTACTCTGGACG
The DNA here is from genome assembly GCA_023634145.1 of Thymallus thymallus. Taxonomy (NCBI): domain Eukaryota; kingdom Metazoa; phylum Chordata; class Actinopteri; order Salmoniformes; family Salmonidae; genus Thymallus; species Thymallus thymallus. The sequence continues at coordinate 1,673,269 of CM042397.1, forward strand.
GGTCTGACTTAGAATATGTGGACACCTACAAATACCTAGGTGTCTGGTTAGACTGTAAACTCTCCTTCCAGACTCACATTAATCATCTCCAATCCAAAATTAAATCTAGAATCGTCTTCCTATTTCACAACAAAGCCTCCTTCACTCATGCTGCCAAACATGCTCTCGTAAAAATGACTATCCTACCGATCCTTGACTTCGGCGATGTCATTTACAAAATAGCCTCCAACACTCTACTCAGCAAATTGTATGTAGTCTATCACAGTGCCATCCGTTTTGTCACCAAAGCCCCATATACTACCCACCACTGCGACCTGTATGCTCACATTGGCTGGCCCTCACTACATATTCATCACAAAATCCACTGGTTCCAGGTCGTCTATAAGTCCTTGCTAGGTAAATCCCCACCTTATCTTAGCTCACTGGTCACCATAGCAACACCCACCCGTAGCCTGTGCTCCAGCAAATATATTTCACTGGTCATCCCCAAAGCCAACACCTCCTTTGGCCTCTATTCCTTCCAGTTCTCTCACAATGACTGGAACGAATTGCAAAAATCCTTGAAGCTAGAGGTTCCTATCTCCCTCACTAACTTTAAGCATCAGCTGTCAGAGCTGCTTATCAATCACTGCCCACCCTACTACCTCATCCTCATACTGTTATTTTTGCTAATTTGCACCCCAGTATCTCTGCCCACACCAAAGGCATATTTGCACATCATCATTTATACACACAAATTCTAATTTGTAACTTATTTCACCACTATGGTCTATTTATTGTCCTACCTTCCTAACCTTATGTCACGGAAGGGTGCATGGAGAGACCAAGACGCAGCGCAGGGATAGTAGTTCGACATTTTATTTCATTTCTACTATGTATACTCGAAACAAATGGCGAACTACAGGACACCAACAAACACTAGAAACTAACGTCACGTTCACCAAAACACACGAAATGAACGGACGTAAAAAAAGGCGCACTTACTTCTCACCGTGACTGCGACATATAACGACAACATCAACAACGACCCACACCCAAGTGAAGGACAGACTCAACATATATGGGATCCCTAATTAGAGACAATGCGTTGCAGCTGCCTCTAATTAGGGATCCAACCCAAACCCCACACAGAAACAGAAAAGAACGACACTGTCAGACTCTGACCATAGCTACATAGAGAAGCAAATAGGCTTCTCTATGGCCAGAGCCTGACAGTACCCCCCCCCCCCAAGGCGCGGACTACCGGACGCCCACAAAAAACACACAAAACAAGGGGGGGTTAATGGGAGGGAAGACTAGTCCATTGGGGGCGGCTCTGGCTCCGGCGAAGTGGACAGTTTTCTCCCATGCCCCTTCTTTATAACCGGGCCCGGGCTGGTTACCGGTGGGGCAAATGGCTCCGGCCACGGAGCGGGACCATTAACCGGGCCCGGACTGGGCACCGGTGGGGAAAACGGCTCTGGCCATGGAGCGGGGAAAACAACCGGGCTAGGACTAGGCACCGGTGGGGCAAACGGCGCCGGCCATGGAGCGGGGCAAACAACCGGGCCTGGACTGGGCACCGGTGGGTTAACCGGCTCTGGCCATGGAGCGGGGAAAACAACCGGGCCTGGACTGGGCACCGGTGGGGCAAACGGCTCCGGCCATGGAGCGGGGCAAACAACCGGGCCTGGACTGGGCACCGGTGGGGAAAACGACTCCGGCCATGGAGCGGGGCAAACAACCGGGCCTGGACTGGGCACCGGTGGAGCGGACTGCTCTGGCACTGGAGCGGAGCAGACGGCTGGACCCGGAATGGGCACCGGTGGAGCGGACTGCTCTGACTCTGGAGCGGAGCAGACGGCTGAACCCGGAATGGGTACCGGTGGAGCGGACTGCTCTGGCACTGGGGCGGAGCAGACGTCTGGACCCGGAATGGGTACCGGTGGAGCGGACTGCTCTGGCACTGGAGCGGAGCAGACGGCTGGACCCGGATTGGGTACCGGTGGAGCGGACTGCTCTGGCACTGAGGCGGAGCAGACGGCTGAACCCGGAATGGGTACCGGTGGAGCGGACTGCTCTGGCACTGGGGCGGAGCAGATGGCTGGACCCGGACTGGGTACCGGTGGAGCGGACTGCTCTGGCACTGGAGCGGAGCAGCAGACGGCTGGACCCGGATTGGGTACCGGTGGAGCGGACTGCTCTGGCACTGAGGCGGAGCAGATGGTGGAGCGGGAGTCCGCACCTTAGGGGGGGTACTGTGAGGGTTTGGCTGTGGTTAGACCTTACTCCCAATAAGGGGAGTGGTAGAACCACAGTCGAGCCCTCACACCCTAACTAGGGGAGGTAATAATCCTCAATCAGAGACAGCTGTACAGGGTTGTCTCTGATTGGGGATTGTATTTAGGCACCCTACACATCCACCTGTGTGTGGGTCATTATTATTCAACAGTCACTGTGACAGTAAGTGTGTTTTCCGTTCTTGTTCATTGCCTTTTGGTTTTATAGTTCGTGACATTATTTGTTTATCATTTAATAAACGATGTCGAACTATCGCTGCGCTGCTCCTTGGTCTCTCTCTACACCCACTCGTGACAGAGGGACCTTCCAGATGTTGTATGTAAGGGAGACAGAGGAAGGAGTAGTCATTAAAACATCATGTCAACCCCTATTATTACACAGAGTGAGTCCATAGAACTTATTATGTGATTTGTTTGTATTTGTAAAAATGTGTAGAATTTTCTTTTCACTTTGACATTATGGAGTATTTTGTGTAAATCAATGACAAAACAATTACAATTAAATCTACAGTATTTCAATCACACATAAAACAAAATATTAAAACCGTACATCACATAACATTATTACACCACTACATATCCACAACACAAAATGTTTAATACCACCGTACAACAATACCACAATGTACGTGTGTGTATAGTGCGTATGCTACCGTGAGTGTGCGTATGCATGTCTGTTCCTGTGTGTGTGTATCTCTACACAGTCCCCGCTGTTCCATGAGGTATATTTTTACCTGCTTTTTAAATCTGATTGTACTGCTTGTATTGGTTACCTGATGTGGAATAGTTCCATGTAGTCATGGCTCTATGTAGTACTGTGCACCTCCCATAGTCTGTTCTGGACTTGGGGACTGTGAAGAGACCTCTGGTGGCAGGTCTTCTGGGGTATGCATGTGTGCTAGTAGTTTAGACAGACAGCTCGGTAAATTCAACATGTCAACACTTCTTACAAAAACAAGTAGTGATGAAATCAATCTCTCCTCCACTTTGAGCCATGAGAGATTTACAGGCCTATTATTAATGTTAGCTCTCTGTGTACTTTTAAGGGCCAGCCGTGCTGCCCTGTTCTGAGCCAATTGTAAATTTCTGAGGTCCCTTTTTGTGGCACCTGAACACACGACTGAACAGTAGTCCAGGTGTGACAAAACTAGGGCATGTAGGACACAGTCCCCGCTGGCATTTGATACAGTTTGATACAGTTGATCATTCCATCCTTCTGAAGAAATTGGCTTCGATTGGTCTTGCTAGGAATACTTGCTCATGGCTTGGGAACTATCTGAGTGATAGAACTCAGGCCATTGTAACTTAAAGTCAAATTCTCTGGTTGTTCAAAAGGGGGTTCCTCAAGGGTCGATTTTGGGACCTATGTTGTTCACTCTTTATATAAATGAAATCTGTACCAATGTAAGAAACTGTAAATATCATTTCTATGCTGACGACACAATACTTTATGCTGCTGGCAAATCCCATGCTCAGGCTCTTGCTCATCTCCAGTCTGATTTTCTGTGTCTACAGAAATCCCTTTTAGATCTTAAGCTTGTGTTAAATTCAAGTAAAATCAAATATATAATATTTTCCTCAAAGTGCAGAAAGCAACATGTGGATGATTTTAAGATTTGTACCTTGGAAGGCTCGGGCATAGAACGTGTTCAGTGGGGGGAGAGGGAGTGACTACCCCCCACCTTGGTCTCAGACTGACTCCCTGTATAAATGAAGGAAGAAAAAAAAAGGACCTGCCTTGTTTATAGTGTTGTTAAAAAGGCAGAGCAGAGCTTTATTATGGACAGACTTCTCCCCATCTTACCTACTGTTGTATCAGTATGTTTTGACCATGACAGTTTACAATCCAGGGTTACTCCAAGCAGTTTAATCTCCTCAACGTGCTCAATTTCCACATTATTTATTACAATATTTAGTTGAGGTTTAGGGTTTGGTGAATGATTTGTCCCAAATACAATGCTTTTAGTTTTTGAAATATTTAGGACTAACTTATTCCTTGCCACCCATTCTGAAACTAACTGCAGCTCTTTGTTAAGTGTTGCAGTGATTTTCACTCGCTGTAATAGCTGATGTGTATAGTGCTGAGTCATCCTCATACATAGACACTCAACGCCAGTGACATGTCATTAGTAAAGATTGAAAAATGTAAGGGGCCTAGACAGTTGCCCTGGGGAATTCCTGATTCTATCTGGATTATGTTGGACAGGCGTCCATTAAAGAACACCCTCTGTGTTCTGTTGGACAGGTAACACTTGATCCACATTATAGCAGGGGGTGTAAAGCTGATCGATAATATCAAAAGCCACACTGAAGTCTAACAAAACAGCCCCCACAATATTTTTTATCATACATTTCTCTTAGACAGACATTTGAGTAAGTGATGTGCTTGTTGAGTGTCCTTCCCTATAAACGTGCTCAAAGTCTAATGGCAATTTGTTAACAGTTAAATAGCATTGTATCTGGTAAAACATTTTTCCAAAAGTTTACTTACGGTTGGTAACAGGCTGATTGGTCGGTTATTTAAGCCAGTAAAGGGGGCTTAACTCGTCTTGGGTAGGATAATTACTTTTGCTTCCCTCCAGGCTGAGGGCACACACTTTCTAGTAGGCTTATGGCGAAGATATGGCACATAGGAGTGGCAATATCGTCTGCCATTATACTCAGGAATTTTCCATCCAAGTTGTCAGACCCCGGTGGCTTGTCGTTGTTGATAGACAACAATATTTGTCTTCCACACTGACTTTACGGAATTCAAAATTACAATGCTTGTGTTTCATAATTTGATCATTTATACTTTGAAAATGAAAAATTGTTTTTTTCTTTTTGACCTAAAATTCATTGAAGGTGCTCCAAAGCTTTTTACGATCATTCTTTATGTAATTTAGCTTTCTTTCATAGTATAGTTTCTTCTTCTTTTTATTTCAGTTTAATCACATGGTTTTTTCAATTTGCAGTACGGCTAATCGGTTCAACATTAAGACTAATTTGCCATTCATTACTCGTGCGTGCATACATTTTACGTATTGGTGGTCCCGGGAATCAAACCCACTACCCTCACGTTACAAGTGCCATGCTCTATCAATTTAGCTTTTCAACACTGACTGTTGATGTGTAAATGAAGTCTTCTTTTGTACCGTAGCCTATATGGCTGGTCTTGCTGGCAGCGAAGGGCCCTGGTCAAAAGTAGTACATATAGGGTGCCATACACCTATGGGGACAAACAAGTCCGGACAGTGTGCTTCAGAGGCAACCTGTTCCATAACTGTGTGTGCAGATGAGGGTATAAGGCCTCCCTTGTGCTTTTGGTGTGTGAGTCATGAGTCATGAGTCATGTGTATTCAAGTTATGCCACTTAGTTATACTCAAATTATAATTAGTAATATTTAAATTGCGCTGATTCCTGGGTATCATATGAGTGCGATTTTTCATGGTGGGTTTGCTTGGGGTTTAAAGATTTTCACATTTGTATGATAGCCTAGTTAATCATAGGGCCAGTCAGGACACCGCAAATAAACCTGAGGTGTGCTCATTCCGTGTCTTGTTGCGTCAAGTCTTTTGGAGACAGGAAGGACTGTGCACTCGTGTCCACTGTGACTTCTGTAGGAGACCCCTAGGTGAACCTCGCGTGTCCCTTTCTCCCCCCCCCCCCCCTTCTTCTTCTTCTCAAAGGACACACTGCCCATGGCCTAAATATCCAACTCTGCATCACTTCCCTCTCTCCTCCCTGCACCACAGAATGCTCTGGATCTGGAATCCAGCTGCGGTGAAAGACAACATGGAGGGCATAGAAATATAATTACTAGAATGTCGTGCTGAGTGATTAACAGAAAATGTCGGTTATTTTTCGGGTTTTAAACAAGTAACTGACCGACATTGGTTTAATTGTTTGAATTCCATTTAGTTCTGTTTTTTTTCTGCGAGCTCAATGCACTCTAGAGATAAATCAGATCAAGCCCGAACTGTGCGATGTGTTAGGGATTTGTAGTTTCCTACAGGCCAATATTCTACATAGTTTAGAGAAGAAAATGTGGTAATTAACTACAATGGCCATAATCCATTACGCACCTACTTGAGGGTGGGGTAGAGAAGAGACCGAAGAAAGCGTGAAGGAGAAGGATACAGAGCAGGGGACAATGCTAATAGTCCGCGTAGCCATTTTTAGGGCCTTCCTCTGACACCGCCTGGTATAGAGGTCCTGGATGACAGGAAGCTCGGCCCCAGTCATGTACTGGGCCGTAACCTTTCCCTCTGTAGTGCCTTGTGGTCGGATGCCGAGCAGTTGCCGTACCAGGCATTGATGCAGCCAGTCAGGATGCTCTCGATGGTGCAGCTGTAGAACTTTTTGAGGATCTGAGGACCCATGTCAAATCTTTTCAGTCTCCTGAGGGGGAATAGGCTTTGTCGTGCCCTCTTCATGACCGTCTTGGTGTGTTTGGACCATGATAGTTTGTTGGTGATGTGGACACCAAGGAACTTGAAGCTCTCAACCTGCTCCACTACAGCCCCGTCGATGAGAAAGGGGCGTGCTCAGTCCTCCTTTTCCTGTAGTTGGAGTCGTGCCTGGCCATGCAGTCATGGGTGGACAGGGAGTACAGGAGGGGACTGAGCACGCACCCCTGAAGGGCCCCATTGTTGACGATCAGTGTGGCGGATGTGTTGTTACCTACCCTTACTACCTGGGGGCGGCCCGTCAGGAAGTCCAGGATCCAGTTGTAGAGGGAGGCATTTAGTCCCAGGGTCCTTAGCTTAGTGATGAGCTTTGAAGGCACTATGGTGTTGAAGGCTGAGCTGTAGTCAATGAATAGCGTTCTCTAAGCACTAATCCGCTCCACTGGTGCCCAGTCCGGGACCGGTCGTCAGCCCCTCTCCAGTGTCGGAGCAGTCCGCTCCACCGGTGCCCAGTCCGGGGCCAGTCGTCAGCCCATCTCCAGTGTCAGAGCAGTCCGCTCCACTGGTGCCCAGTCCGGGACCGGTAGTCAGACCTGCTACAGTGTCGGAGCAGTCCACTCCACCGGTGCCCAGTCCAGGACCGGTCGTCAGTCCCTCTCCAGTATCGGAGCAGTCCGTTTCACCGGTGCCCAGTCCGGGACCGGTAGTCAGCCCTGCTACAGTGTCGGAGCAGTCCGCTCCACCGGTGCCCAGTCCGGGACCGGTCATCAGTCTCTCTCCAGTGTCGGAGCAGTCCGCTCCACCGGTGTGAGTACCAGTGTGAGTACCAGTCACCAGTTCACGGTTTCTCTTGCGTTTGTTGTTTTTGTTATTATCAAATAAACTATGTTTGCACGGAACTCTCGCTCTGCGTCTCGTTCCCTTCCCACTAACCGTGACAGTAAAGGGGGCTTAACTCTTCTTGGGTAGCATAATTACTTCTGCTTCCCTCCAGGCCTGAGGGCACACACTTTCTAGTAGGCTTATGGCGAAGATATGGCACATAAGAGTGGCAATATCGTCCACTAAAATCCTCAGGAATTTGAGGAGTTGTCAGACCCCGGTGGCTTGTCATTGTTGATAGACAACAAAACAAAATTCACCTCTTTCATACTCACTTTACGGAATTCTAAATTACAATGCTTGTGTTTCATAATTTGATCATTTATACTTTGATGTGTAGTGTCAGCGTTTGTTGCTTTTTTTTTACTTTAATGATTTTTTTTTCTTTTCTTTTTGACCAAAAATTCATTGAAGGTGCTCCAAAGCTTTTACGATCATTCTTGATGTAATTTAGCTTTCTTTCATAGTATAGTTTCTTCTTCTTTTTATTTCAGTTTAATCACATGGTTTTTTCAATTTGCAGTACGGCTAATCGGTTCAACATTAAGACTAATTTGCCATTCATTACTCATGCGTGCATATATTTTACGTATGGGTGGTCCCGGGAATCAAACCCACTACCCTCACGTTACAAGTGCCATGCTCTACCAATTTAGCTTTTCAACACTGACTATTGATGTGTAAATTAAGTCTTGTTATGTACCGTAGCCTATTCCTAAAATCAAGAAGTAGGCGGCGCACAACACATTGAATGTTGTCAGTGAACCAAGAGGTTGTGATAATCATATGGTAGCAGTTGTTCCTGCAAAGAGTCTTCTGTGTGTCGCACTTAGTATATTATTATTTATTTTGTGTGTCGCACTTAGTACTTTTTCCCTTTTATACTGTAGTTAGCGGATCTATTTATTTAAAAGTTACTCACCTTGAAGACTGGTTAGACGATAAAACAAACTGCTAGCTGCTAGCCCCCGGGTGTAAAAACCACCGGTCCCTCATGGCTTCACACACCCCTGGATGTACCACCTGCCATTACCTGAGCCAGAGATTCGCCAAACTGGATGGGAGAGTGTCTGTTTTGAGCCAAATAAAGGAGGGTGAAGAATTTCTGGACTCCATGACGGCACAAACCACATCGAGAGTTGAAGACATCACCTGCCCCTGGATTTTAATCTGGATTGGCTGTCACCAGTATCTGATAAATTAAAAGGCATTTGTACTGAACTAAATCTGTCCCAGCTGATAACTAAGCCAACCCGTCCCAACTCTAAGAACCCAGACAAATCTGCTCTACTAGATATTATTCTAACAAATACCCCCCATAAATACACAGCCTGTGGGGTCTTTGCAAATGATATTAGTGACCACTGCCCTATTGCTTGTATTAGAGATACCAGCCTGAAACACTCGGATCCCTGTATAATCTCAATGAGAAATTATAAACATTTCTCGCAGCAAGCCTTTATCCTTGATTTATATCACTCAGAGCCTTTATCCACATGCTGCTTTTCGGACCCAGTTTTAACCCTTGCCCTTTTCTCTTCTATCTTCACCTCTACATCAGATAAACATGCTCCTTTTAAGAATCACAGAATTAGAAATTGGACTAATCCTTGGTTCTCTCCTGAATTAGCAAATATTTTTCTGCAAAAGAATCAAGCATGGGCCTTGGCGAGGAAAACAGGTGCCCCAGCTGACTGGCTGTCTTTTAGGCAACTGAGAAACAAATGTACTTTAGCTGTCAAAAAGGCCAAATCGAAACACTTCCTAAGTGCTATGACAGACTCTGCCGGTGATCCAGCAAAATTCTGGAAAACCGTTACCTCATTGAAAAGGAGAAATTCTGCTCTTCCTCTTCCTAAGAAAATTATTTTAGACTCCTGTATTATAAGTAAAAAAAATCATATCTGTGATGCTTTTAATAAGCATTTTATCACTGCTGTTTTTTTATTTGAAAAGAAAAGTGGCCAATGTGGTTCTTGCCAGTCAGTTGATTTCTCTTCTTGCTTTTCAACCACTAACCAGGAAAATGGAAATCCTGTCTTTAGTTTCCAGAAATTATCTGAAACAGAAGTCCTAGCTGCCTTATGTGCCATTGATACTAAGAAATCCATAGGCGCTGACAATTTAGACCCGTTCTTACTTAAGTGTGCTGCACCTCTCATTGCTGGTTCAGTGACACACATTTGTAATCTAACTTTAAGCACAGGAACTATCCCCAAGGTGTGGAAATCAGCTTTTGTTACTTTTCTTACATAAAGGAGGTGACTGTAGTGATCTGGATAATTACCGACCCATTTCTAGGCTCCCCTGTCTGGCAAAGATCTTAGAATCCTTAGTCAGTAAACAGTTACTATCTTTTCTTTCTGCAAACAGTATTCTTAGCATCCATCAATCTGGGTTTAGATCAAAACACAGCACCACATTGGCCACTATGCTTGTTGTAAATGATATCACAAATGCCTTAGATAATAGAAGGCACTGTGCTGCGTTATTTGTTGACTTGTCTAAAGCCTTTGACACTGTAGACCATGCTATCATTTTACATAAGCTGTCAGCTATTGGACTGGGTTCTGATGCCTGCCGATGGTTCTATGATTATCTTAAAGATAGAACTCAGGCCGTCTTGGTCGATGGGGTCAAGTCCGAACCGTTACAGTTACTTAAAGGGGTCCCTCAGGGTTCAATAATTGGCCCTTTATTGTTCTCACTGTATATTAACAGCATTGGTGATGATTTTAAATATTGTAAATTCCATTTATATGCAGATGACACTGTGATTTATTCTATTGCTCCAACAGCCGAACAAACATTAATGCAGTTGGAGTCTGATTTTAAGATCCTACAGGAGTCTCTTTTACAGCTCAAACTGGTTCTAAATCTTAATAAAACAAATATTATGTCTTTTTCTAGGTCTAAACCCTTAGTTAGGAACATTCTTGCAATTACTAGCCTGTATGGTACAAATATTTAGGCGTATGGTTAGATGATTCAAAAACATGTTACTGGATTGGGAAAAAAGTTAAAATTCAAGTTAGGTTTTTTTTACAGAAACAGTCTGTCCTCTGTAAATAGAAAGCAAATTGTTCAGGCTACTTTTTTATTCGTTTTAAATTATGGTGATGTTATCTATATGCATGCTTCGGCAACCACATTAAAACCACTGGATGCTATTTAAAATAAAGTTGAAAAAAAAAAAAAAAAAAAAAAACTATGGCTGGTCTTGCTGGCAGCGAAGGGCCCTGGTCAAAAGTAGTACATTATATAGGGTGCCATACACCTATGGGGACAAACAAGTCCGGACAGTGTGCTTCAGAGGCAACCTGTTCCATAACTGTGTGTGCAGATGAGGGTATAATAATAGTCGCTCCCTTGTGCTTTTGGTGTGTGAGTCATGAGTCATGAGTCATGTGTATTCAAGTTATAGATAGATAGATAGATAGATAGATAGATAGATAGATAGATAGATAGATAGATAGATAGATAGATAGATAGATAGATAGATAGATAGATAGATAGATAGATAGATAGATAGATAGATAGATAGATAGATAGATAGATAGATAGATAGATACTTTATTGATCCCCGAGGGGAAATTTCTTGCCACTTAGTTACTCAAATTATAATTAATAATATTTAAATTGCGCTGATTCCTGGGTATCATATGAGTGCGATTTTCATGGTGGGTTTGCTTGGGGTTTAAAGATTTTCACATTTGTATGATAGCCTAGTTAATCATAGGGCCAGTCAGGACACCGCAAATAAACCTGAGGTGTACTCATTCCGTGTCTTGTTGTGTCAAGTCTTTTGGAGACAGGAAGGACTGTGCACTCGTGTCCACTGTGACTTCTGTAGGAGACCCCTAGGTGAACCTCGCGTGTCCCTTTTTCCCTCCACCCCCTTCTTCTCAAAGGACACACTGCCCATGGCCTAAATATCCAACTCTGCATCACTTCCCTCTCTCCTCCCTGCACCACAGAATGCTCTGGATCTGGAATCCAGCTGCAGTGAAAGACAACATGGAGGGCATAGAAATATAATTACTAGAATGTCGTGCTGAGCGATTAACAGAAAATGTCGGTTATTTTTCGGGTTAATGCAACCAGTCAAGATGCTCTCGATGGTGCAGCTGTAGAGCTTTTTGAGGATCTGAGGAACAATGCCAAATCTTTTCAGTCTCCTGAGGGGGAATAGGCTTTGTCGTGCCTTCTTCACGACTATCTTGGTGTGTTTGGATCATGATAGTTTGTTGGTGATGTGGACACCAAGGAACATGAAGCTCTCAAGCTGCTCCACTACAGCCCTGTCGATGAGAATAGGGGCGTGCTCAGTCCTCTTTTCCTGTAGTTGGAGTCATGCCTGGCCATGCAGTCATGGGTGAACAGGGAGTACAGGAGGGGACTGAGCACGCACCCCTGAAGGGCCCCATTGTTGACGATCAGCTTGGTGGATGTGTTGTTACCTACCCTTACCACCTGGGGGCGGCCCGTCAGGAAGTCCAGGATCCAGTTGTAGAGGGAGTTGTTTAGTCCCAGGGTCCTTAGCTTAGTGATGAGCTTTGAGGGCACTATGGTGTTGAAGGCTGAGCTGTAGTCAATGAATAGCATTCTCACGTAGGTCTTTCTTTTGTCCAGGTGGGAAAGGGAAGTGTGGAGTGCAATCGAGATTGCATCATCTGTGGATCTGTTGGGGCGGTATGCAAATTTGAGTGGGTCTAGGGTTTCTGGGATAATGGTGTTGATGTGAGCCATGACTAGCCTTTCAAAGCACTTCATGGCTACATACGTGAGTGCTACAGTGTAATAGTCATTTAGGCAGGTTACCTTAGTGTTCTTGGGCACAGGGACTATGGTGGTCTGCTTGAAACATGTTGGTATTACAGACTCGGCCAGGGACATTTTGAAAATCTCAGTGAAGACACTTGTCAGTTGGTCAGCGCATGCTCGGAGTACACATCCTGGTAATCTGTCTGCAGCTTTGTGAATGTTGACCTGCTTAAAAGTCTTACTCACATCGGCTACGGAGAGCGTGATCACACAGTCATCCGGAATAGCTGATTCTCTCATGCATGTTTCAGTATTGCTTGCCTCGAAGCGAGCTTAGAATAGAGGGATTTCTTATAAGTGTCCGGGTTAGAGTCCCGCTCCTTGAAAGCAGTTAGTCTACCCTTTAGCTCAGTGCGGATGTTGCCTGTAATCCATGGCTTCTGGTTGGAATATGTACGTACGGTCATTCGGTGGACAATGTCATCAATGCACTTATTGATGAAGCCAGTGACTGATGTGGTGTACTCCTCGATGCCATTGGATGAATCCTGGAAAGGTGGTTTACAGTTTTGTTGCCTCTGGTTGCACATTTAACATGCTGATAGAAATGAGTTAAAACGGATTTAAGTTTCCCTGAAATAAAGTCTCCGGCCACTAGGAGCGCCGCCTCTGGATGAGAATTGTCTTGTTTGCTTATGGCCTTATACAGCTCAGTGAGTGCGTTCTCAGTGCCAGCATCAGTTTGTGGTGGTAAATAGACAGCTGCTAAAAATATAGATGAAAACTCTCTTGGTAAATAGTGTGGTCTACAGCTTATCATGAGGTACCTCAGGCGAGCAAAACCTCGAGACTTCCTTAATATTAGATTTCGTGCGGCAGTTGTTGTTTACAAATAGACACAGACCGCCACCCGTCGTCTTACCGGAGTCAGAAGTTCTTTCCTGCCGATGTAGTGTAATTCCCGCCAGCTGAATGTTATCCATGTCGTCGTTCAGCCACGACTCGGTGAAACATAAGATATTACCGTTTTTAATCTCCCGTTGGTAGGATATCCGTTTTTGCAGTTTGTCTATTTTGTTTTCCAATTATTGTACGTTGGCTAATAGAGGCAGACTACTTGTTCGCCGTCGGATCCTTACAAGGCACCCCGACCTACGTCCCCGATATCTCCATCTATTTCTCATGCGAATGACGGGTATTTTGGACCTTGTCGGTGTCTGTAGAATATCCTTTGCGTCCGGCTCGTTAAAGAAAATATTTTTGTCCAATACGAGGTGAGTAATCGATGTCCTGACATCCAGAAGCTCTTTTCGGTCATAAGAGACGGTGGCAGAAACATTATGGTCAGAATAAGTTACAAATAACGCGAAAAAAACACACACAATAGCACATTATGATGACTTGAAATTGAATAATAGTCATCAAATAAAATAAATGTGATATAAACAACAACTTAAATATTTTTTTATAGTAATGTGAATCAATTATGGTTAATAAGTGTGAAGCATTATGGGTAGTCACTACCATTATGGGACTTTTATTAATAGTTTAATTCTGTGTTGTTACAGCATTCAACCCACATGTCTGTTCAAGTAATAGGAGCTAGGGTTAGGTTTATAGGGTTAAGGTTAGGTTTTGGGGTTAGAGTTAGAGTTAAGGTTAGTGTTAGGTTAAGGGTAATGGTTAGGGTTAAGGTGTTAGGGGAAAAAGGACTTTGAATGGGACTGAATTGTGTGTCCCCACAAGGTTAGTTATACAAGACTGTGCGTGTGTGTGCGTGAGTGTGTGTATTTGTGCACATGTATACGTGTGTGTTTGAGCTGGGTGGATTGAGTCCGGATTAGGTTATTCCAGGCTCCAGTGATGTACGGTAAATAATAATCTGACTAGGGGAGCTTTAGTGTGCTATTCTGTTATTACAGAGTTGTCTCTGGCTGGTCAGGACTTGTCTCTGTCCTTTGTGTCCTCTACGCTTCCTGAATCCAACTTCAAAAGGTTGAATGTCAAAGCCTTTCCTCTGTCCTATCCTCAAATCCTCTCTGCTCTTCCTCTCTAGCCATTTAACTACTACTAGTTTCAGCCATTCTGTTAGTCAATCGAGGATCTCCTCTTCTGTCCACAAGAACATCAACAGCAGGGATGTAGGCGTCAAAAAAGGTGGCTAAACTCGAGGCAGGTAAAACCGTATGACACGTATAAGTCTAGGGGAGACACAGACCAATGAGACCTTGATTATATAAAGGGATGAGATCAAGGAGAGACTGTCCCTGTCCAGGTATCCCTCATAACATAATGTTCATTATAAGTAAATAAATAAATATTTGCACGTCTCTCTGTCCCCCTTGGCGTCCATTCATCTCAGGCTTACCTGTGCCCAATCAGATGAGACAGCGGTCATCTCACTGTCCTCATATTCTGAAGCTGCGTCTCAAATGGCACCCTATTCCCTATATAGTGCATAACTTTCGACCAGGGCCCATACCGCACTAAAACTTGACAGGCCAGACTGCCGACATGCCCATCACCAAACCTGCTCCCATGAGACCCAGCGGCACTCTCAAAGAATCACCACGGCAACAGGAGAACAGTCAGTGCTGCTTGTTTGCTTGTCCGTTTGCCTGAACAGCAGAATGTTATACGCAACATTGCACTGCCAATTTAGGACCTTAGGATCTCGTATCTGGCCTGCGAGATGGTCTGGAGAGAAATCTGCTCTCATAGAACAGAGTTTTGTCATTCTTTATAAGACAGGATGGGAACAGAACGGAAGATGAATGAGGAGGAAAGTATGAAGAAGAGGCACAGGGATCTAACCCTGGTCTCTGTTAAGAGCCAGGTGTGTTGTTAACTACCACTAGACCATAGGCTCGGTACTATCTGGTGTATTCAGATGTGGAGTTAAGAGGATATGGCCTGGTGTCGCTCAGTCTATCTGAGCTCTGTTCAGAGATTGGTCCAGCCAGCAGCAGAACGAGGTCAAAGTGTCCCACCTGGATGGAGACAGGGGAGATGGGGGAATGGATGGGATATCGGGGAGACGGGGGGAGAGAGACAGAGGGGAGGGGGAGGGGGAGGGGGAGGGACGGACGCGGAAACAGAGGAAGGCGAGACAAGGAGGAGGATGAGACAAGAGAGGGAGGGGAGACAGGGGGGAGGGAGAGATAGAGGGGAGGGGAGGGGAGGGGAGACAGTGGTAGATGGAGGCAGCTTTCCTTCATGACAACATTCTTATCAATGTAAATGTATTATAATATGCCTGGAGAGAAGATGCCAAAATAAAAGATAAATGAACGTCCAAAAAGTACGAAGGCACTTTTATTTTGACTTTGCTGCCAAGCTGTAATGTTAGAAATTACACTGATGTTGAATGAGTGAGTCATTGACATTAACAAAGATGTGGCAACACTCAAAGGTGCAATGAAAGGTGTTTTCAATACCATCCCTTAAGTAAAGTGTTAAGTGAACATTACTCCTATGCATCCATGCCTCCTGTTTCTGTGTCACCTGTACATTTAACTGTATATTTACCTGTACAGTTAATTTAACCATGCTAAATATTCACTTACCTGTTCATTTAACCAGTCGGTATATTAAGTAAACTATTATTACCCTCACTTATATCATACGCATTTTTAGCTACTGAAGTATTTCTCTGCCATCGACCTGCATAGTATAGTTAACCATGCAAATACTCCTTATTTTATCTATATCAACTTGCAATATCCTTTTTTTCACCTAACACTCTGTAACAATGTATAGTGTACATATTCAGCCATCCACCCATACCATGCAATGCCTTTTTATAGCTTTTTTGCACTCCAGACTTCTTGTATTTCTATACTTTTTCATACTGCTGCACTATGAATCATGTATCGTGTATCTGTCTTTTGTGTATTTTCGTTCTGGCATTTTGCACCTGCCCTGTGTTTTTTCGTAGCTGCTTGACAAAGAAATGTCACCTAAGTTCCTATCCTATCCTATCCTATCCTATCCTATCCTATCCTATCCTATCCTACACTATCCTACACTATCCTGTCCTATCCTACACTATCCTACACTATCCTGTCCTATCCTATCCTACACTATCCTACACTATCCTGTCCTATCCTACACTATCCTGTCCTATCCTATCCTACACTATCCTACACTATCCTGTCCTATCCTACACTATCCTACACTATCCTGTCCTATCCTATCCTACACTATCCTACACTATCCTGTCCTATCCTACACTATCCTACACTATCCTGTCCTATCCTACACTATCCTGTCCTATCCTATCCTATCCTACACTATCCTACACTATCCTGTCCTATCCTATCCTACACTAACCTACACTATCCTATCCTATCCGACACTATCCTACACTACCCTGTCCTATCCTATCCTATCCTACACTATCCTATCCTACACTATCCTACACTATCCTATCCTATCCGACACTACCCTGTCCTATCCTATCCTATCCTACACTATCCTATCCTATCCTACACTGTCCTACACTATCCCATCCTATCCTATCCTACACTATACTGTCCTATCCTATGCTATCCTCTCCTACACTATCCTACACTATCCTATCCTATCCTACACTATCCTATCCTATCCTACACTATCCTATCCTATCCTACACTATCCTATCCTATCCTATCCTCTCCTACACTACCCTATCCTATCCTATCCTACACTATCCTACACTATCCTATCCTACACTATCCTGTCCTATCCTATCATATCCTACACTATCCCATCCTATCCTATCCTAACCTACCCTATCCTACACTATTCTATCCTATCCTATCCAATCCTATCCTACAATATCCTATCCTATCCTATCCTATCCTACACTGTCCTACACTATCCTATCCTATCCTATCCTACCCTATCCTATCCTACACTATCATATCCTATCCTATCCTATCCTATCCTATCCTATCCTATCCTATCCTATCCTATCCAAACAGAGTTCTGATTTACATATCTACAGTGCCTACACTCTTAGGATAAAGGGTCCCAAAATAATTCTTTGGCTGTCCACATAGGATAACCCTTTTTGGTTTCAGGTATAACTCTTTTGGGTTCCGTGTAGAAACCTGTATGCAAAGGGTTCTACATGGAACTCAAAAAGGTTCTACCTGGATCTAAAAAGGGTTCTTCAAAGGGTTCTCCTATGGGGACAGCCGAAGAACCCTTTTAGGTTCTAGGTAGCACTTTTAGACAGTCTACATGCCTTTGAACTCTTTTCACATTCTGTTGAGTTACAAAGTTGTCATTGATCTACACAAATACAAGTGAAAAGAATGTTTACAAATTAAATGACAATAATATAGTCGTAGCATAAGTATTAAGTAAGTAAGTAATAAAAATGTATTAAATAAAATATAGTTGTTACATAAGTATTCACCCCTTTGTTTAGGTCTAAATTAGTTCAGAAGTAACAAATCACATAATAAGTTCTATGGTAATAATAGGGGTTGACATGATGTTTTAATGACTACTCCTTCCTCTGTCTCCCTTACATACAACATCTGGAAGGTTCCTCAGTAAAGTATTACATTTCAGGCACAGATTCAGGGACCAGAGAGCTTTTCGAAAGCCTCATAAAAGGCAGTTTTTGGTAAATGGGTTACAATAACCAATCAGACATTGCCTTCAGAAAGTATTCATACCCCTTGATTTATTTCACATTTTGTTACAGCCTGAATTTAAAATGGAGTTAAAAAAAAATCTCACCCACTTACACACAATACCCCATAATGACAAAGTGAAAATATGTTTTTTGTAAATGTATTGAATGAAATACAGAAATATCTATTTTACATAAGTATTCACACCTTTGAGTCAATACATGTTAGAATCACCTTTGGCAGTGAATACAGCTGTGAGTCTTTCTGGGAAAATCACTAAGAGCTTTGCACACCTGGATTGTACAATATTTTATTATTTTTAAAATTCTTCAAGCTCTGTCAAGTTGGTTGTTGATCATTGCTAGACAGCCATATTCAAGTCAAAACTGTAACTAGGCAACTCAGGAACATTCACTGTCTTCTTGGTAAGAAACCCCAGTGTAGATTTACCTTGTGTTTTAGGTTATTGTCCTGCTGAAAGGTGAATTCATCTCCAGTGTAGATTTACCTTGTGTTTTAGGTTATTGTCCTGCTGAAAGGTGAATTCATCTCCAGTGTAGATTTACCTTGTGTTTTAGGTTATAGTCCTGCTGAAAGGTGAATTCATCTCCAGTGTAGATTTACCTTGTGTTTTAGGTTATTGTCCTGCTGAAAGGTGAATTCATCTCCAGTGTAGATTTACCTTGTGTTTTAGGTTATTGTCCTGCTGAAAGGTGAATTCATCTCCAGTGTAGATTTACCTTGTGTTTTAGGTTATTGTCCTGCTGAAAGGTGAATTCGTCTCCCAGTGTCTGTTGGAAAGCAGACTGAACCAGGTTTTCCTCCAGGATGTTGCCTGTGTTTAGCTCTATTGCATTTATTTTTATCTTAGAAAACTCCCTAGTCCTTTCCAATGACAATCGTACCCATAACATGATGCAGCCACCACTGTGCTTGAACATAAAGTGCATTCGGAAAGTATTCAGACCCCTTGACTTTTCCACATTTTGTTACGTTACAGCCTTATGTTTTATTTATTGGTAGTGACAGTCTTGTCCCATTGCTGCATCTCCCGTACGGACTTGGGAGAGGCGAAAGTTGAGAGACCCTGCCAAGCCGCACTGCTTCTTGACACACTGCTCGCTTAACCCGGAAGCCAGCTGCACCAATATGTCGGAGGAAACACCGTCCAACTGGCGAGCGTATCAGCGTGCATGCGCCCAGCCCACAGGAGTCGCTAGAGCGTGAAGGGAAAGGACATCACGGCCGGCCAAACCCTCCCGTTACCCGGACGATGCTGGGCTAATTGGTGCCACCTCATGGGTCTTCCGGTCTCGGCTGGCTGCGACACAGCCCGGGATCAAACCCATCTGTAGTGATGCCTCTAGCACTGCGATGCAGTGCCTTAGACCACTGCGCCACTCGGGAAGCAGTACAGCCTTATTCTAAAAATGTTTAAATCGTTTCTCTCCCTCATCAATCTAGACACAATACCCCATAATGACAAAGCAAAAACTGGTTTTTCGAAAGTTATAAAAAATAAATACTGTAATATTAAATTTCCATAAGTATTCAGACCCTTTACTCAGTACTTTGTTGAAGCTCCTATGGCAGCAATTACAGCCTCAATTCTTCTTGGGTATGACGTTACAAGCTTGGCACAACTGTCTGAGGTCCTAAGTGCTCTGGAGCAGGTTTCCATCAAAGATCTCTCTGTACTTTGCTAGGTTAATATTTCCCTCGATCCTGACTAGTCTCCCAGTCCCTGATGCTTAAAAACATCCCCACAGCATGATGCTGCCTCCACCATGCTTCACCGTATGGATGGTGCCAGGTTTCCACCAGACGTGATGCTTGGCATTCAGGCCAAAGAGTTCAATATTGTTTTCTTCAGACCAAAGAATCTGTTTTGTCATGGTCTGAGAGTCCTTTAGGTGCCTTTTGGTAAACTCCAAGTGGACTGTCATGTGCCTTTTACTGAGGAGTGGCTTTCGTTTGGCTACTCTAACATTAAGGCCTGATTGGTGGAGTGCTGCAGAGATGGTTGGTCTTCTGGAAGGTTCTCCCATCTCCACAGAGGAACTCTGGAGCTCTGTCAGAGTGACCATCAGGGTTCTTGGTGACTCTTTTTATTTATTTTTTTGGGGGGGGATTCTATATTAGGCACTACATGTACAATATTAAATTGTATGACATTGAGGTCCTTGAAAATTACAATGAAGTCCTTGAAAAAGTCCCTGAAAGTCCATTGTTTAGGTGGAGATATGGGTTATTTATTTCAAGTATTTCCTAAAGGTTACTACGGGTTGGTAGCAGGCTGATTGTTTGGCATACACTTTCTAGTAGGCTTAGATATGGCGAATAGGAGTGGCAATATCGGCCACTATTATCCTCAGTGCTTGTCTTTCACAATGCTTGTCTTTCATAATTTGGTCAGTTATGAATTGATATGTAGGATCAGAGTTTGTTGTTGGAATGCCATGCCTAAAATAGCTAATCCTGCCAGTGAATAAATCATTAAAGTAGTTGGCAATATCAGTGGGTTTAGTGATGAATGAGCCATCTGATTCAATTACTGATTTAGCTGAGTTTGCCTTTTTTCCCAAAATGTCATTGAAGGTGCTCCAAAGCTTTTTTCTATAATTCTTAACATTCTTAATATAATTGATCTTTGTTGCATAGTACACTCTTAGAAGAAAATGTTCTATGTAGAACCTAAAAGGGTTCTTCGGCTGTCCCCATAGGAGAACCCATTGAGGAACCCTTTTCGGTTCCAGGTAGAACTCTTTTTGGTTCCCTTTCCCCAGAGGTTTCTACATGGAACCCAAAATAGTTCTATCTGGAACCGAAAAGGGCTCCTCCTTTTGGAATCCTTCTTTCTAAGAGTGTACTTTTTTTTCTTTTTGTTTAGTCACATTGATTTCTCAATTGACGTTATGTTTGACGATTAGGTTAAATGGGTCAAGTGCAACGTCTGGTTGCTCCTCATTACAAACCACAGACCAGCTAATATTATTTACATCCTCAACACAGGAATCACTACAAATGACCCATATGGTCATTGTAAATAAGAATGTGTTCTTAACTGACTTGCCTAGTTAAATAAAGGTTAAATAAAAAAAAGTCATTATTTACAAGGACGGCCTACCAAAAGACAAAAGGCCTCCTGTGGGGACGGGGGGTGGGATTAAAATAAAAAACACATCACGACAAGACTTCAACAGCAAGGCAGCAACACATGACAAAACAGCAAGGTAGCAATGTAACATGACAACAACATGGTAGCAGGACAACATGGTAGCAGCACAAAACAGGGTACAAACATTATTGGGCACAGACAACAGCACAAAGGGCAAGAAGGTAGAGATGACAATACATCACGCAAAGCAGCCACAACTGTCAGTAAGAGTGTCCATGATTGAGTCTTTGAATGAAGAGATTGAGATAAAACTGTCCAGTTTGAGTGTTTGTTGCAGCTCGTTCCAGTCGCTAGCTGCAGCGAACTGAAAAGACGAGTGACCCAGGGATGTGTGTGCTTTGGGGACCTTTAACAGAATGTGACTGGCAGAACGGGTGTTGTATGTGGAGGATGAGGGCTGCAGTAGATATCTCAGATAGGGGGGAGTGAGGCCTAAGAGGGTTTTATAAATAAGCATCAACCAGTGGGTCTTGCGACGGGTATACAGAGATGACCAGTTTACAGAGGAGTATAGAGTGCAGTGATGTGTCCTATAAGGAGCATTGGTGTCTAATCTGATGGCCGAATGGTAAAGAACATCTAGCCGCTCTAGAACATCCTTACCTGCCGATCTATAAATGATGTCTCCATAATCTAGCATGGGTAGGATGCATGCTTTTCAAGCCCACCGGACTATCATCACTACTCTGGACGGGTCTGACTTAGAATACGTGGACACCTACAAATACCTAGGCGTCTGGTTAGACTGTAAACTCAACTTCCAGACTCACATTAACCATCTCCAATCCAAAATTAAATCTAGAATCGGATTCCTATTTCACAACAAAGCCTCCTTCACTCATGCTGCCAAACATGCCCTTGTAAAACTGACTATCCTACCGATCCTTGACTTCGGCGATGTCATTTACAAAATAGCCTCCAACACTCTACTCAGCAAATTGGATGTAATCTATCACAATGCCAACCTTTTTGTCACCAAAGCCCCATATACTACCCACCACTGCGACCTGTATTCTCTCATTGGCTGGCCCTCATTACATATTTGTCGCCAAACCCACTGGCTCCAGGTCATCTATAAGTCTTTACTAGGTAAATCCCCGCCTTATCTCAACTCGCTGGTCACCATAGCAACACCCACCCGTAGCATGCGCTCCAGCAGGTATATTTCACTGGTCATCCCCAAAGACAACACCTCTTTTGGCCGCCATTCCTTCCAGTTCTCTGCTGCCAATGACTGGAACGAATTGCAAAAATCCTTGAAGCTAGAGGTTCCTATCTCCCTCACTAACTTTAAGCATCAGTTATCAAAGCTGCTTATCGATCACTGCACCTGTATACAGCCCATCTGTAAATAGCCCACCCTACTACCTCATCCCCATATTTATTATTTTAGCTCATTTTGCACTCCAGTATCTCTATTTGCACATCATCATTTGCACATCTATGTGTTGTTTTTGTTGCACTGCTTTGCTTTGTCTTGACCAGGTCACAGTTGTAAATGAGAACTTGTTCTCAACTGGCCTACCTGGTTAAATAAAGGTGACATTTAATAAATAAATAAAAAATCTGAATCAGGGTTAGTTTGCCAGCTGGGGTAAAAGAGGAGCGATTACGATAGAGGAAACCAAGTCTAGATTTAACTTTAGCCTGCAGCTTTGATATGTGCTGAGAGAAGGACAGTGAACCGTCCAGCCATACTCCCAAGTACTTGTATGAGGTGACTACCTCAAGCTCTAAACCCTCAGAGGTATGCTTTATGAATGTGCAAGGGTTGAACTTTTCTATACTCAAGGGAGAGAAAAACATAGCTAGACTTGTTTAACTATTAAACTTAATGCTGCTATTGTTTTTAATTTGGTAAAGCAGCTTGTGTTTCTTTACCAGGGAAAGGGTATCTGGTGGTGACTGGTTAGCTACAGGGAAGCAAAAGAATCACCCACGCGATGTGTATAATCGGTGGCTATGCCAGGGAGATTTGCCTGCAAGGAATGGCACTGATTGGTAGATGGGTATAAATAAATAAAGCAGACATTGAATATCCCTTTTGAGCATGGTAAAGTTATTTAATTACACGTTGGATGGTGTATCAATACACCCAGTCACTACAAAGATGCAGGCATCCTTCCTAACTCTCAGGGATATCACAATGAGGCCAATGGCTGTGATTAGAGAACTGAGGATGGATCAACAACATTGTAGTTACTCCACAATACTAACCTAAATGACAGAGTGAAAAGAAGGAAGCCTGTACAGAATAAAAATATTCTAAAACATGCATCCTGTTTTCAATAAGGCACTAAAGTAAAACATTTGAAAAAATGTGGCAAAGTAATTAACTTCATATCCTGAATACAAAGTGTTATGTTCGGGGCAAATCCAACACATCACATCACTGAGTACCACTCTTCATATGTTCAAGCATAGTGGTGGCTGCATCATGTTATGGGTATACTTGTCATCAACAAGGACTAGGGAGTTTTTCGGGATAAAAATAAACAGAATAGAGCTAAGCACATGCAACATCCTGGAGGAAAACCTGGTTCAGTCTGCTTTCCACCAGACACTGGGAGACAAATGTACCTTTCAGCAGTACAATAACCTAAAACACAAGGCCAATTATACACTGGACAACACGTAATAACACGACATTGAATGTTCCTGAGTGGCTTACTTACAGTACTTACAGTATTCCCATACTTACTTTTACTGCTGCACCCACAATGGTTCCTGCTCTAGGCCAATATACAGGGGTGCAACTCTAGGCCAATATACAGGGGTGCAACTTTGGTTTTAGAAGTGTGTGTTGTTGGGGGGCTGGCGGGTTTTGACAAAACTGGAGGGGACAAAAATGCAATTTCAGAATGTGGGGGGACATGTCCCCCATGAAAGTTGCGCAACTGCCAATATGTATTCTATATATAGTGATTCACATTGGAGGGATTTATTGGGCCAGATTTAATGTAAATGTCACTTGAATATGAACAAATATAAATCATTGTTAATACTTAGACAATAATATTTTATATATCATGAATAGTTATTGACACGTTTCTACTATTAAGTGGGAGGCTTTTATTTTGAACATTTCTGAAATTCCTGACCCGGAAGTACTTTTTTAGTGTTGCTAACACGAGTCTGATCATGTGGGGTTCACAAATCAAACGCCCCATATTGTGTTGCCACTGGACAGTGAAAAACAAGTAAGTTAACCTTTATTTATTAGATTATACTGTGGCTACCTCAACTGTTATTTCAAATAATTTCCGGACTTCACAGTAATTGCTAGCTAGCTCAGCTAAATACAAAAATACAACCATGTCTCAGAGTCACATCATGAGATTTGTAAATGAAAGAGAAATATAATAATACTGATTGAATGGAGTTTCCTCATCCAGACAAAGGCATTTCCTAACAGACCTGTTACATTTCCTCATCGTTACTTTATGGTTGGAACCAACAAGCCATTCGTTCTCCAGCTTAGGAACAAGCTACACTATTCACAGCCCTGTAATGTTCAGTGTACATTACCTGACCAAAAGTATGTGGACACCTGCTCGTCTTACACCTCATTCCAAAATCATGGGCATTAATATGGAGTTGGTCCCCCCTTTGCTGCTATAACAGCCTCCGATCTTCTGGGAAGGATTTCCATTAGATGTTGGAACATTGCTGCAGGGACTTGCTTCCATTCAGCCACAAGAGCATTAGTGAGGTCAGGCACTGATGTTGGGCGATTAGGCCTGGCTCGCAGTTGGCGTTGCAATTAATCCCAAATCTGTTTGATGGGGTTGATGTCAGGGTCTGTGCAGGCCAGTCATGTTTTTCCACACCGATCTTGACAAACCATTTCTGTATGGACCTCGCTTTGTGCACAGAGGCATTGTCATGCTGAAACAGGAAAGGGCCTTCCCCAAACTGTTACCACAAA
Source organism: Thymallus thymallus (assembly GCA_023634145.1). Lineage (NCBI taxonomy): Eukaryota > Metazoa > Chordata > Actinopteri > Salmoniformes > Salmonidae > Thymallus > Thymallus thymallus. The sequence goes on from CM042397.1 coordinate 1,698,316, forward strand.
GTTGGAAGCACAGAATCGTCTAGAATGTAATTGTAGGCTGTAGCGTTAAGATTTCCCTTCACTGGAACTAAGGAGCCCAGCCTGAACCTTGAAAAACCTCCCCAGAACATTATTCCTCCTCCACCAAACTTTACAGTTGGCACTATGCATTGGGGCAGGTAGTGTTCTACTGGCCTCCACCAAACCTAGATTTGTCCGTCGGACTGCCAGATGGTGAAGCGTGATTCATCACTCTAGAGAATGCGTTTCCTCTGCTCCAGAGTCCAATGGCGGCGAGCTTTACACCACTTCAGCCGACGCTTGGCATTGCACATGGTGATCTTAGGCTTGTGTGCAGCTGCTCAGTCATGGAAACCCATTTCATAACGTTCCCGACTAACAGTGTCCGACGTGGTTTCAACAGGCTTTTCCGTTGCGACGTCACCGAAGACCCATCTGCTAGCCCCGGCCCGCTACCATTATGAACGCTGTGCCTCCCGCTAGCCTAGTGCAGTAGCGTCCACTGAACTGCTTCCTGGCTCACCTCTTTGCTGCTCATCTGACCTTTTGATCAGTCGACTACACAGCTGATGCCTGCTGGACTGTTCCCTTACACAGTATCTCATTCTATTTATCTGTTAAGCCTCAGCCTCAAACTCAGGTCCTGTGTGTAGCACAACTTTTTCTCAACATTTTCTCTGTCTATTCATCACCATTTACCTGTTGTTGTCTTAGTTCTCTTGATTAAGTGTGTTTGTTTTATGCCTCTCCCTTATTTCAATATGCCTTGTTTGTTGCTGTTTAGGTTATTTCTTGTTGTTCTATTTCACTGTAGAGCCCCCAGTCCCGCTCAACATGCCTCAGATAGCTCCTTTGTCTCACCCCCCACACACGCGGAGACCTCACCTGGCTTAACTGGTGTCTCCAGAGATACAACCTCTCTCATCATTAAATGAGAGAAATTTCCATCCCCGACTACAACATTTCCCATCAAGATAGAGGCGGAGTTGCAATCTACTGCCTGCGTCCATAATGGGTCCGTGGTAAAATGACCTCCCTTATCACTGTCAAATGCACCCTTAAACACTTCAGCAAGCAGGCCTTTCTAATCGATCTGGCCCGGGTATCCTGGAAGGATATTGACCTCATCCCATCAGTAGAGGATGCCTGGTTGTTCTTCAAAAGTGCTTTCCTCACCATCCTAAATAAGCATGCCCCATTCAAAAAACGTAGAACTAAGAACAGATATAGTCCTTGGTTCACTCCAGACTTGACTGCCCTTAACCAACACAAAAACATCCTGTGGCGCACTGCATTAGCATTGAATAGACCCCGCGATATGCAACTTTTCAGGGAAGTCAGGAACCAATATACACAGTCATTTAGAAAAGCAAAGGCTGGATGCACTGATACATTTACGATAATCGAAAATTTCAATAAGCATTTTGCTACGGCTGGCCATGCTTTCCACCTGGCTACCCCTACCCCGGCCAACAGCTCTGTACCCCCCGCAGCAACTTGTCCAAGATCCCCCTCCCCGCTTCTCCTTCACCCAAATCCAGATAGATAGCTGATGTTCTGAAAGAGCTGCATAATCTGGAACCCCTACACATTTGCTGGGCTAGACAATCTGGACCCTTTCTTTCTAAAATTATCTGCCGCAATTGTTGCAACCCCTATTACTAGCCTGTTCAACCTCTCTTTTGTATCATCTGAGATCCCTAGAGATTGGAAAGCTGCCGCGGTCATCCCCCTCTTCAAAGGGGGAGACACTCTAGACACAAACTATTACAGACCTATATCCATCCTGCCCTGCCTTTCTAAAGTCTGCGAAAGCCAAGTTAACAAACAGATCACCGACCATTTCGAATCCCACTGTACCTTCTCCGCTATGCGATCTGGTTTCCGAGCTGGTCATGGGTGCACCTCAGCCACGCTCAAGGTACTAAACGATATCATAACCGCCATCGATAAAAGACAGTACTGTGCAGCCATCTTCATCGACCTGGCCAAGGCTTTCGACTCTGTCAATCACCGCATTTATATCGGCAGACTCAATAGCCTTGGTTTCTCACATGACTGCCTTGCCTGGTTCACCAACTACTTCTCAGATAGAGTTCAGTGTGTCAAATCGGAGGGCCTGTTGTCCGGGCCTCTGGCAGTCTCTATGGGGGTGCCAAAGGGTTAAATTCTAGGGCCGACTCTATTCTCTGTATATATCAATGATGTCGCTCTTGCTGCTGGTGACTCTCTGATCCACCTCTACGCAGATGACACCATTCTGTATACATCTGGCCCTTCTTTGGACACTGTGTTAACAAACCTCCAAACAAGCTTCAATGCCATACAGCACTCCTTCCGTGGCCTCCAACTGCTCTTAAATGCTAGTAAAACTAAATCCATGCTTTTCAATCGAACGCTGCCCGCACCCGCCCACCGGACTACTCAGCAAATTGGATGTAGTCTATCACAGTGCCATCCGTTTTTTCACCAAAGCCCCATATACTACCCACCACTGCGACCTGTACGCTCTCGTTGACTGGCCCTCACTACATATTAGTCGCCAAACCCACTGGGTTTCCAGGTCATCTATAACTCTTTGCTAGGTAAATCCCCGCCTTATCTCAGCTTGCTGGTCACCATAGCAACTCCCACCCGTAGCATGCGCTCCAACAGGTATATTTCACTGGTCATCCCCAAAGCCAACACCTCCTTTGGCCGCCATTCCTTCCAGTTCTCTGCTGCCAATGACTGGAATGAGTTGCAAAAATCATTGAAGCTGGAGACTCCAATCTCCCTCACTAACTTTAAGCATCAGCTGTCAGAGCTGCTTACCGATCACTGCACCTGTATATAGCCCATCTGTAAATAGCCCAGCCTACTACCTCATCCCCATACTGTTATTTTTGCTCTTTTGCACTCCAGTATCTCTATTTGCACATCATCATCTGCACTTTTATCACTCCAGTGTTAATGCTAATTTGTAATTATTTTGCCACTTCGCAGCTGAGATGTTGTTGCTCCTAGACGTTTCCACTTCACAATAACAGCACTTACAGTTGACCGGGGCAGCTCTAGCAGGGCAGAAACTGACATGTTGGAAAGGTGGCATCCTATGACGGTGCCACGTTGAAAGTCACTTAGCTCTTCAGTAAGGCCACTCTACTGCCAATGTTTGTCTATAGAGATTGCATGGCTGTGCACTCGATTTGATACACCTGTCAGCAACTGGTGTGGCTGAAATAGCCAAATCCACCAATTTTAAGGGGTGTCCACATACTTTTGTATATATAGTGTAATTGCATTGCTGGACTTTTTTTTTTTATTCATGTATTTGTATTGATTTAAAAGTGTACAAATAAAAGGAAATGTATAGTTTAAATATGTCTTTAATGTTTATTTGTTTTAGCTGTAAATCTTGGTGGGTCAAAAAATAATAATGTGGGATGCATGCCAGCAAATCCACAACACAACACTAAACAATACATTAATGTCACTATAACGGTGACAAACGGTGCCCACACACTGTTAGGGCCTACATAAAACTGTCCCAACAGCAGAGTCCCAACAGCAGTCCCAACACCTTACCACTGATACACCTGGCTATCAGCGGAGCCTTGTCTGGCAGAGAAACAGTTCATTCAGCCTCATTTACTGCCTTTTAAAAAAACATAGCTGATATGGCTGACTTGCTTAAACACATGTGGTTTCTACTGACAATTGAGATGTAAAACTATGGAATAAGGGAACGATAAGTGGATAAGAGGCAATCTGTCATTTAGATGAAGACATTAATGAGCGAACTAGGACGGACGTAGTCAATATAACTATTTGTTCAGCACTTTTGAAAGGTACAGCGACAAAATTCAGAACATGGGCCATTCTTACAGTGTTCTCCCTGAACACCAAGTCAGAACCTTAGGATAAATAAAGGGAGCATATAAGCAGACAATGAAAGCTCTTACAATATTCAATGATTACATTTCTCTAAAACAGGTTATAGGCTACATGTGCACCACCAAGTCAAAACAGTAGGTGAAATTAAGAGGTGAAAATAGACCAAATTATTAGGGTGAGGCACATTGGACGCCGTTTGGGTCTTTGCGTGTCAAAAAAAATACACATCTTATTTGATGCGTTAAAAATAAGCTTTTAATTTGACATGTCAAATAACACAATTCTATTATAGAATGTTGTGTGTGTTGAATTTGCATCAGTAGCACTGTCAAAGCTGTACAAAAATGTGCCAAACAAGCACACACCCGGCCACGAACGATATGTTTACAATACCGCGTTGGTGAAAATAGGCCAAATTATTAGGGTGAGACACATGAGCTACTAACAGCTTACAACACAACATACACTTACAGTATAATAATAATAATACACTTAGTATTATACAATACATTTTTGGACTCACATTGTGAAGGTGGCGCAGCGGTCCTTTGTGGGCAAATTTTGTCATCAAACTTTGTCATCAAAATCTGGCATTCTCTGGATTTTATGGTGGGAACTCAGTAAAGAAACGACTCATTGTTGAATTTGTTTATGGCCAATGGCCGATGAGCACCGATACGTTTTATCTATCATTTCTCTTCATTACTTCTCTTCATATGACAAGGATTAAAAAGAATTTTTCAGTAGATTGTTGACTTGATTCATGATGATGACTAGCTAAGATTTTGAAAGTTAGATGTTGACACGATCAGTCCAATCAAAGCTACTGTAGATATAACGTGATTACAGTGGGGAGAACAAGTATGTCACGGTGCGCATTATATAAGGGACGGTAAACGGAGCGCTGGTGAAGTGTCATCCTTTTTATTGAAAATGAGATGTTCTCACGAAGCATTTACAAAAAAAAGGAGAGTGAAAAAATATAACTAATAACAAAAACACAGTGACTTACGTGCTGCTTGCAGTGCAGACAAACGAACAATGATCCACACACAGGTGGATTTGGGTAGATCTTAAATACTATCCCCAATCAGAGACAACGCTAGACAGCTGTCTCTGATTGGGGATCATAATCTCCCTAATAGGTGTGTGAGGACTTGGTTGTGTGCCTCTCTCCTCCCCTAGGTGGGAGTAAGAGGCCTTACCACAACCAAGCCCTCACAGTACCCCCCCCCTAAGGTGCGGACTCCCGATCGCACACAAAAAAATTCCCCCTCTCCTGAAAAAAAATGTCCAAAACTCTAGGGGGGACATGGCGGGGTACTGAGGTGGTTGCTGGTGGGGGCTCCGGTTCCGGTTCCGGGCGTGGCACAGGCTGTGAGAGTAGCTTCCCTCCTACCTCTCCGTTGCACGCCCGGTCCGGTCCGGACCCCGGCGCGATGGTTCCCCCCTCAGTACTCCCGCCATCCACCAAGTCCTGTCTGGACCCTGGTGTGGGAGCCCTCGACCCTGGAGAGGGGCTGACAACCGGCCCCAGACTGGGCACCGGTGGAGCGGACTGCTCCGGCACTGGAGCGACGCAGACGACCGGCCCCGGACTGGGCACCGGTGGAGCGGACTGCTCCGTCACTGGAGCAACGTAGACGACCGGCCCCGGACTGGGCACCGGTGGAGCGGACTGCTCCGGCACTGGAGCGACGCCGACAACCGGCCCCGGACTGGGCACCGGTGGAGCGGACTGCTCCGTCACTGGAGCGACGTAGACGACCGGCCCCGGACTGGGCACCGGTGGAGCGGACTGCTCCGGCACTGGAGCGACGCAGATGACCGGCCCCGGACTGGGCACCGGTGGAGCGGACTGCTCCGGCACTGGAGCGACGCAGACGACCGGCCCCGGACTGGGCACCGGTGGAGCGGACTGCTCCGTCACTGGAGCGACGTCGGCGACCGGCCCCGGACTGGGCACCGGTGGAGCGGACTGCTCCGGCACTGGAGCGACGCAGATGACCGGCCCCGGACTGGGCACCGGTGGAGCGGACCGCTCTGGCGCTGTAGCAGAGCCGACTGTTGGACCCGGATGTGGCTCTGGTGGAGGTTCAGGGCTGCTCACCTTCACCTGAGGTCCCGGGCTGCTGACCTTCCCCGGAGGTCTCGGGCTGCTGACCTTCCCCGGAGGTCTCGGGCTGCTGACGCAGAGATGGTCTCCAGCCCTGTGGTTGGGCTGGCTGTCGGCCCCAGACTGGGCACCGACACGCTATGGAGCTCCTGCTCCACAGCGGGACTGAACGTCGTGCCCACCCTGGGCACCGACGCAGAGATGGTCTCCAGCCCTGTGGTTGGGCTGGCTGTCGGCCCCAGACTGGGCACCGACACGCTATGGAGCTCCTGCTCCACAGCGGGACTGAACGTCGTGCCCACCCTGGGCACCGACGCGGAGATGGTTTCCAGCCCTGTGGTTGGGCTGGCTGTCGGCCCCAGACTGGGCACCGACGCGCTATGGAGCTCCTGCTCCACAGCGGGACTGAACGTCGTGCCCACCCTGGGCACCGACGCAGAGATGGTTTCCAGCCCTGTGGTTGGGCTGGCTGTCGGCCCCAGACTGGGCACCGACGCGCTATGGAGCTCCTGCTCCACAGCGGGACTGAACGTCGTGCCCACCCTGGGCACCGACGCAGAGATGGTATCCAGCCCTGTGGTTGGGCTGGCTGTCGGCCCCAGACTGGGCACCGACGCGCTATGGAGCTCCTGCTCCACAGCGGGGCTGAACGTCGTGCCCACCCTGGGCACCGACGCAGAGATGGTCTCCAACCACAGAGCTGTGCTGGCGACCGTCGCTGTAGCCTCCGTGCGAGGAGTAGGCACGGGGCGTACTGGACTGGGGGAACGCACCACTGGTCTGATGCGAGGCGCTGGCACGGGTCGCACCGGGCTGGGGAAACGCACCGTTGCGTTGGTGCGTTGAGCTGGTACAGGTCGCACCGGGCTGGGGAAACGCACCGTTGGGCTGGTGCGTTTAGCTGGCACGGGTCGCACCGGGCTGGAGACACGTAACATAGGGCTGGTGCGCGGAGCAGGCGCGGGCCGTACCGGGCTGGGGAAACGCACCGTTGGGTTGGTGCGTTTAGCTGGTACGGGTCGCACCGGGCTAATGTTGCGCACCGATGGTTTGGTGCGCAGAGTCGGTCTCCTCTTCCTCCGACTCTGGACCGGCGCTGGAGGCACCGGACTGGGAACTGGCGCTGGAGCACGACTGTCCCTGTCGTCTCTACTCCACCGCCAATCCCCATCCTGTGAGGGCTCCTCCGGGAACCCCCACGAGTGAGGGAACAGAAGCACATCGTCGTCGTCTTCCTCCGACTCCTCTCTGTACTCCTGCTCCCATGGCTGTAGGGGCTCCTCCTGGAACCCCCACGAGTGCAGTGGTCGGGGCTCTTCTGTCTCGATCCCCGACCACCCCCATAGCCCCCCCCCCAAAATCAGTTTGAGGGGTTTTCTGGGCTCCAGGCTGGTCCTCAACTCTAGCCCGGTGACGTGTCCTCCGTCTCCGGCGCCTCGGCTGCTCCGGACCCCAGCCTTCCTCCACCGAACGATAATAAGAGTGTTCCTCCTCGGTAATTTTTCCCATACCAAAGAGGATATCTCCTAAAGTAATACTCCTTTGCGTCCGAGGGTGGTGGATCATTCTGTCACGGTGCGCATTATTTAAGGGACGGTAAACGGAGCGCTGGTGAAGTGTCATCCTTTTTATTGAAAATGAGATGTTCTCACGAAGCATTTACAAAAAAAAGGAGAGTGAAAAAATATAACTAATAACAAAAACACAGTGACTTACGTGCTGCTTGCAGTGCAGACAAACGAACAATGATCCACACACAGGTGGATTTGGGTAGATCTTAAATACTATCCCCAATCAGAGACAACGCTAGACAGCTGTCTCTGATTGGGGATCATAATCTCCCTAATAGGTGTGTGAGGACTTGGTTGTGTGCCTCTCTCCTCCCCTAGGTGGGAGTAAGAGGCCTTACCACAACCAAGCCCTCACAAAGTATTTGATACACTGCTGATTTTGCAGGTTTTCCTACTTACAATGCATGTAGAGGTCTGTAATTTTTTATCATAGGTACACTTCAACTGTGAGAGACGGAATCTAAAACAAAAATCCAGAAAATCACATTGTATGATTTTTAAATAATTAATTTGCATTTTATTGCATGACATAAGTATTTGATCACCTACCAACCAGTAAGAATTCCGGCTCTCACAGACCTGTTAGTTTTTCTTTAAGAAACCCTCCTGTTCTCCACTCATTACCTGTATTAACTGCACCTGTTTGAACTCGTTACCTGTATAAAAGACACCTGTCCACACACTCAGTCAAACAGACTCCAACCTCTCCACAATGGCCAAGGCTAGAGAGCTGTGTAAGGACATCAGGGATAAAATTGTAGACCTGCACAAGGCTGGGATGGGCTACAGGACAATAGGCAAGCAGCTTGGTGAGAAGGCAACAACTGTTGGCGCAATTATTAGAAAATGGAATAAGTTCAAGATGACGGTCAATCTCCCTCGGTCTGGGGCACCATGCAAGATCTCAGCTCGTGGGGCATCAATGATCATGAGGAAGGTGAGGGATCAGCCCAGAACTACACAGCAGGACCTGATCAATGACCTGAAGAGAGCTGGGACCACAGTCTCAAAGAAAACCATTAGTAACACACTACGCCGTCATGGATTAAAATCCTGCAGCGCACGCAAGGTCCCCCTGCTCAGGCCAGCGCATGTCCAGGCCCGTCTGAAGTTTGCCAATGACCATCTGGATGATCCAGAGGAGGAATGGGAGAAGGTCATGTGGTCTGATGAGACAAAAATAGAGCTTTTTGGTCTAAACCCCACTCGCCGTGTTTGGAGGAAGAAGAAGGATGAGTACAACCCCAAGAACACCATCCCAACCGTGAAGCATGGAGGTGGAAACATCATTCTTTGGGGATGCTTTTCTGCAAAGGGGACAGGACGACTGCACCGTATTGAGGGGAGGATGGATGGGGCCATGTATCGCGAGATCTTGGCCAAAAACCTCCTTCCCCCAGACCGAGGGAGATTGACCGTCATCTTGAACTTCTTCCATTTTCTAATAATTGCGTCAACAGTTGTTGCCTTCTCACCAAGCTGCTTGCCTATTGTCCTGTAGCCCATCCCAGCCTTGTGCAGGTCTACAATTTTATCCCTGATGTCCTTACACAGCTCTCTGGTCTTGGCCATTGTGGCGAGGTTGGAGTCTGTTTGATTGAGTGTGTGGACAGGTGTCTTTTATACAGGTAACGAGTTCAAACAGGTGCAGTTAATACAGGTAATGAGTGGAGAACAGGAGGGCTTCTTAAAGAAAAACTAACAGGTCTGTGAGAGCCGGAATTCTTACTGGTTGGTAGGTGATCAAATACTTATGTCATGCAATAAAATGCAAATTAATTATTTAAAAATCATACAATGTGATTTTCTGGATTTTTGTTTTAGATTCCGTCACTCACAGTTGAAGAGTACCTATGATAAAAATTACAGACTTCTACATGCTTTGTAAGTGGGAAAACCTGCAAAATCGGCAGTGTATCAAATACTTGTTCTCCCCACTGTATATCTGTGGCCAATGACCTTGAGCCTTCTTGGAAGGGCACTTCTAATCTAAGTCTATGGCTGGACCTAAAGGGCTCACATTCTTGATGTCCACCCTTACTAAAGGCAGGTGACGTAGTGTCCACATGAGTGACAGAACACTGAGCCAATCACGGCACAATGCTCTTATTTTCTGCTGGCCCGCCCCACCACCACAGAAAGCACTGAGCTAGGATGAAACACCTGCATTTTGGAGCTGCCTGTTTGTATGCAGATTTATTAACTCAATGACATATATATATTATTTACATTGTTTGCAAACTGATATGTGACACGTATTAATGCCAAAATAACATGCAAAAACATTTTATATATATATATATACATGTTCATGTATTGGCTGACTTTATGGTAAGAATAGCATCATATGATACAAGGCATTTATGTATGTGTTATGAATGACCAAAGGTGTCTGACCTTATAGTAAGTATCGTGTCGTGATGCAAGGCATTTAATGTATGTGTTATAAGTGATCAAATGGGTCTGACTTTATAGTAACTACATCATCATATGACATAAGGCATTTATGTATGTGTTATAAATTACCAAAGGGGTCTGACTTTAAATTATTTGCAGGGTCATGCGATATAGAGTCTTTATTGCTGTGTTATGAATGATTGAAGGTGTCTCACTTCAAACTAAGTATTACACTAAGTATTACAGGATACTACATAAAGTGTCAAAAAATGGGTTATTATTTTTTGTGTCTGTGTGTGTTTGTCAGAACCAAGATGATTTGGAGTAGTCCAACCTGAGACTACAGCACCAGATATTCCTCTTCTGTTCCCATGCTGGAGACCAGAGCTTGATTACAACCTGCTACAATGGTGCCAACATTTTGTGGCTGATCTTTCAGCAGGGGAGTGGGTGTATGTGTCAATGACCTGACTGGTTTTTGTTGTGTGCGTGTTTGTGTACTGAGGAACATGTAACTTGGTTCCAGAAGAAAGACACTTTCAATTTCATTAGGTTGGGGGTTCAAGTTTCTTGGTGTAACGTTGTCCGCAGGCTACTGGACACACAGGACATATAAGCCTGGGATATCAACCATTCAAAGTTGGCCTTAGTGGGGGAATACTGTAGGAGTGACCTTACAATCAAAAAGTCCTAATTATTGCTAAACCCTCCAATTTCTACAGTTTATCGTTCTAAACTTTTATTTTAAACCTCACCCTAACTACTGAATGCCAAGTTTGATGCATTGGTCCACCAGACCCTGTCTGGGAAAGAGATTAGGTGTAACGCAACTAATATTACATAACTTTTATAAGCTGAATGGCATTTAAAGCAGGACTGAATAGCGTCCAAATATTGTATAATCCAGGTGTGCAAAGCTCTTAGACTTTATTTTCTACTTGGACATCACAGAGTATTTTCTAAATGCAGTGTCTTAGACCACTTAGACAGACTGACTGACTGACTGACTGACTGACTGACTGACTGATTTTTGGCACCTCTAGTATTCTATGGTCAGAGCCTGACAGATCTAGGTTCATGTTTCTATGTGGGTTTAGTGTTGGTCCCCAATTAGAAGCAGCTGCCTTGCGTTGTCTCTAATTGGGGGCCATATTTAAGTTCAGGTGGTTCACCTGTCTGTGTGGATCATTGTTGGTTTTTGATTTAGTGCTGTGAAGCCTACAGTGTGATATGTTCGTGATCATTGATTTAATAAATAACCATGTCGCGTTACTTCAGCGCTGCGTCTTGGTCTGACACTCAAGACAAGAAGAAGAAGTCTGGAGTGCAAAAAGCTATAAGAAGCTATAAAAAGGCATTAAATGTCGACACAAATGGCACCCTATTCCCTATTGAGTGCACTGCTTTAGAGAACAGGGTGCCATTTGTCATCACAACCCCTCCACCAGCCAGATGCTCTTTCCCCATAATTAATTGCTTGGAAGCATCATCGTCTAATTGATTGGGTTTCCCACCGCCGTGCAACGAAACCTGATTGGTTCGTTAGGAAGGCGTTCGCGCCAAGGTGCTCAGAGGCTTGTGACTCCGATACAGGCGGCTGGTGTTGGAAACTAGCAGGTTTGGGGCAGAAACAAACTGTGAAACGGGAGAGAGGGAGAGGGGGGGAGGGAGAGGGAGAGTGCGGAAGGTTTACATGTGTGTGTTGCTATTGCTGTAGACTGAGAGGGAAAGAGAGCCCAGCACTGGTGTTGGTATGGTGTTGGATGGTGGTGGTGATGACAGACAGCAACAGACGCAAACACTCATTTAACCGTCCAAACAACTGTCCAGAAAGACACCTAAATGTGAAGTGACACACTCAATAAATGTTAATTGCATGAAACAGAAACAGACATTTTACAACGGTTTTAACTTCTGTCAGAAAATATTTTGAAGCTGTATGTGATGAATTCCACTTATGGTTTGTAAGTATCTTGGAAAACCTGTCAAGTAAATACTAATTTGTTATTGGATGATATTGCAACTGCCGCTGTAAAATAAAGACAGAACCGCTCATGAGGTGAGTTTTTTCCCTGAATCAGATACACTTCTAATAAACCACCTTGTTGATCTCAATCAGATACAGTGATTCAGTAATCCCACATTTTTCACCAGATGATCAACTAAAAACTAAAAAGTACAATTAATGACTATATGGAAGCATGACTGTTTCTGATTGGACCATTGATTCTAAACTGAATCCCCATTCAGACTAGTTGACACCTGGCACTAAAGGTGCTGCCTAGAACCTAAAAGGGTTCTTCGGCTGTCCCCATAGGAGAACCCTTTGAAGAACCCTTTTTGGTTCCAGGCAGAACTATTTTGGGTTCCATGTAGAACCCTCTGTGTAAAGGGTTCTAGTTGGAACTCAAAAAGGTTCTGCCTGGAACCAAAAAATGTTAAGCCTGGAACCTATGGGGACAGCCAAAGAACCCTTTTAGGTTCTAGATAGCACCTTTATTTCTAAGAAGGTATAATGCTGGTACAATACCAAGCATTTTCAGGTACTTTCAGGTACTTGAGTAATAATAATATTTGGTAAAGAAATACAGTATATAAATGTTTTTTTAAAAAGTGAGTAGGCTATAGTTATACTTTTAATAGTGGCAAAAAAATGCAGGATACATCAACATTATTTTGATTATTCACCTTCCAACGACCTAAACAAAAAAAGTATGTACTGTTATTTACTCTAAATATTTGGATCAAACAGCTCCAAAGCTGCACAGCGGTCACTGTAAGACACTGCATCTCAGTGCTAGAGGAGTCACTACAGACAACCTGGTACAGTGGTCTAAGACACTGCATCTCAGTACTAGAGGAGTCACTACAGACAACCTGGTTCAGTGGTCTAAGACACTGCATCTCAGTACTAGAGGAGTCACTACAGACAACCTGGTTCAGTGGTCTAAGACACTGCATCTCAGTGCTAGAGGAGTCACTACAGACATCCTGGTTCAGTGGTGTAAGACACTGCATCTCAGTGCTAGAGGAGTCACTACAGACAACCTGGTTCAGTGGTCTAAGACACTACATCTCAGTGCTAGAGGAGTCACTACAGACAACCTGGTTCAGTGGTCTAAGACACTGCATCTCAGTGCTAGAGGAGTCACTACAGACAACCTGGTTCAGTGGTCTAAGACACTACATCTCAGTGCTAGAGGAGTCACTACAGACAACCTGGTTCAGTGGTCTAAGACACTGCATCTCAGTGCTAGAGGAGTCACTACAGACAACCTGGTTCAGTGGTCTAAGACACTGCATCTCAGTGCTAGAGGAGTCACTACAGACAACCTGGTTCAGTGGTCTAAGACACTGCATCTCAGTGCTAGAGGAGTCACTACAGACAACCTGGTTCAGTGGTCTAAGACAATGCATCTCAGTGCTAGAGGAGTCACTACAGACAACCTGGTTCAGTGGTCTAAGACAATGCATCTCAGTGCTAGAGGAGTCACTACAGACAACCTGGTTCAGTGGTCTAAGACACTGCACCTCAGTGCTAGAGGAGTCACTACAGACAACCTGGTTCAGTGGTCTAAGACACTGCACCTCAGTGTTAGAGGAGTCACTACAGACAACCTGGTTCAGTGGTCTAAGACACTGCATCTCAGTGCTAGAGGAGTCACTACAGACAACCTGGTTCAGTGGTCTAAGACACTGCATCTCAGTGCTAGAGGAGTCACTACAGACAACCTGGTTCAGTGGTCTAAGACACTGCATCTCAGTACTAGAGGAGTCACAACAGACAACCTGGTTCAGTGGTCTAAGACACTGCATCTCAGTACTAGAGGAGTCACTACAGACAACCTGGTTCAGTGGTCTAAGACACTGCATCTCAGTGCTAGAGGAGTCACTACAGACAACCTGGTTCAGTGGTCTAAGACACTGCATCTCAGTGCTAGAGGAGTCACTACAGACAACCTGGTTCAGTGGTCTAAGACACTGCATCTCAGTACTAGAGGAGTCACTACAGACAACCTGGTTCAGTGGTCTAAGACACTGCATCTCAGTGCTAGAGGAGTCACTACAGACAACCTGGTTCAGTGGTCTAAGACACTACATCTCAGTGCTAGAGGCGTCACTACAGACCCTGGTTCGACCCATAGGGTTAGGGGAGGCCGGTGTAGGCTGTCATTGTAAATAAGATTTTGTTCTTAGCTGACTTGCCTAGTTAAATAATGAATAAAAAACTAAACCATGATAAATAATCATTATTATTATTTGTATTATTTTCCTTGGCTAGATTTCTCCCAGTAAGAATATAATTTCTCCAGCTACTGATAATGATTGCCTTTGATTCCTGGTGTTACTGTACAGTCTAGACTGTTTAGTGAATGGAGAATGACTCTCTTTACTGATAGCCTAGTTAACTGTACCTGTATGTGACTATGAATTCAAGCTCTGTCCTCCTCAAAGGGCTCATCAGTGTGTTCCCATTAGACCCATGCAGGTTCAGAACAGCTTAAGCATTGGCATGTTGCGCCAGGTTCAATGCGTTATATACCAGATATGCAGCAGGTTGGGAGCAGGTAGAAAACCTCATCGTAACTGCTCAATACAGTTGCTAGGACGCCAGCGGCGAACCATACTAGAGATATTAATATCCATACCGTTCTCTTCTCTGACCCTTTCCGGCCCTCAGAACAATATGCATGTTTACATAACATGATTATAATGTCTGTACAACGACTGTTAACAGAGAATGCAGGCTGAATCCAAAATGTCAGTTGTCAGATTTTCTGGGTAACGAATCTGCGCTAGAATTAATGAATGAACTCCATTACAGGTGTCAATCAATGCCAGTATGAGAGTCGAGCTGCTTACCTTGTGAAGTGATGATCCCTATTTGTTCCAGTTAAAGTTCTCCAACTGCTCTAGAACACAGGTACACAGAGGTTCCACAGAGGTTTTCCAGTTCCCCCTGTGCTCGCTAAGATTATTTAGCCAAATTGTAGCATGTTCTCTGTTGGGTTCTAGCTAATTCTCTTCGGATCCTTTATGGGTAGAACCACTCCATCCGAGTGAGGCAGAACCGGAAAAACCCGCTGAGGTTCTTCATCTCGATCAGTCCTGGTCGTCACTGGTCTCCTTCTCTGTTCAGGAAAAGTGTCTGCACAACACAACGCAGTGACAGGACAGGGACCGTACACAACACCTGTTCCACCAAGACACACTCGATAGGTGAAAGATAACCTCGCTAGGTAACAGTTTTCTGGTTAAAAGAAAGCATGATTTTCCGGTCCGAACGTTCTTTGGGGATTTCTCCCTCTCTCTCTATTTCTCTCTGGAGGGGTCCACTCGTTAAAATCAATGTTTCCCCCAACCTTGTCCAATGCATACAGTCACCTTCTCTTCTCTCTCTTCTTGCTCTGTCTCTCGGCTATCGGATCCAGCTCTGCTTCAGTTCCCTCTCTCTCTACCTCCCTCCCTCTCTCTTCTTTCTCTCTCTCTCTCTCTCTCTCACTCACTGCCCCCTCTCTCTCTACCTCCCTCCCTCTCCCTTTCCATCTGTAGTTGGCATCCCCCGCTACCGAAGAACTGCATTGGCACCGAGGCAGCCTTTATTTATCTAGGAAAGTCAGTTTAAGAACAAATTCTTATTTACAATGATGGCCTACCTACAGGGTCAGAGCAGATTAGGGTTAAGTGCCTTGCTCAAGGATACATCAGCAAGTTTTTCACCGTGTCGGCTCGGGTATTTGAACCAGCGACCTTTCGGTTACTGGCCCAACGCTCTAACCGCTAAGCTATCTAACAACTGAACACACATTAAGTAACACACATTTTCAATGACCTTAACACAATACATAGACAGAATCCAAAACATACACAAGTTTATACAAATATTAAAACACCCACACTTACACACACAGTCTATTACCTGCACTACCTGTTGTTGTAGTCATACATGTGTTGGTTGATTTCTTGTTGCCTGTTTAAACTTACATAGATTGCTGATGTTTGTTTGTGTGTGTGTGTGTGTGTGTGTGTGTGTGTGTGTGTGTGTGTGTGTGTGTGTGTGTGTGTGTGTGTGTGTGTGTGTGTGTGTGTAGGTGTGCTTGTTCTATTAATATCTTACAGTAATCGAACACGAGGGGTTGCGACATAATTCTCAGCGCTGTACGAGAGTGAGTGTGAGTGTGTGTGTGTGTTTGTGTGTGTGTTTGTGTGTGTGTCGGTGCTAGGAGAGCTGTAGTTTGTAATCCCAGAGAGGCTGGGAACTGACTGGTAGTCTGGATTCTATACAATGAGGCGCAGATTGTCTCGCACACACCCACACACACACCCACACACACACACACACACACACACACACCCACACCCACACACACACCCACACATACACACACACACACCCACACATACACACACACACACACCCACACACACACACACACACACCCACACACACACACACACACACAAAACACACACCCACACACACGCACACAAAACACACACACACACACACACACACTCACACACACAAAACACACGCTCGCACGCACACACAGAAAGACTGTAATTCATGGCTGATCTCGCAGCGTAATTCATCATAATCTCTCGAGCATCACGGTGTGTGTGTGTGTGTGTGTGGTGTGTGTGTGTGTTAAGGGGAAAACAGAGAAGAAGAGACAGAGGGTGTCTAACTATAGGACATGGAGTTGTGACACTGATGTTTCTACAAACTTACCTTGGATAATATAATATTCCATACCGGCTATTTCAAATGTTATTTTGTTCACTGCATGTGCTTTTTTGCATGGTGAAAACCAAGCCCAGTGATGTGTGTACCCTCTGTCCTTCTGGCCCTCTGTCCACTTCCCTGCCCCCTGCTCCTTGTCTGCTTCCTAGCTGTCCCGTGTTCACCCCTACTCCCTTTCCACCCATACCCTGTCAACCCCTCTACTCCTGCCCCCTGGCTGCCCCCTTACTCCCTGTCCACCCCCATACTCCTGCCAACCCCCCTCCCCCTGTCCACCCCCATACTGCTGCCAACCCCCCCCCCCCCCCCCGTCCACCTCCATACTCCTGCCAATCCCCCTCCCCCTGTCCACCCCCATACTCCTGTCAACCCCCCTCCCCCTGTCCACCCCCATACTCCTGCCAACCCTCCTCTCCCTGTCCACCCCCATACTCCTGCCAACCCCACTTCCCCTGTCCACCCCCATACTCCTGCCAACCCCCCTCCCCCTGTCCACCCCCATACTCCTGCCAACACCCCTCCCCCTGTCCACCCCCATACCCCTGCCAACCCCCCTCCCCCTGTCCACCCCCATACCCCTGCCAACCCCCCTCTCCCTGTCCACCCCCATACTCCTGCCAACCCCCCTCCCCCTGTCCACCTCCATACTCCTGCCAACCCCCCTCTCCCTGTCCACCCCATACTCCTGCCAATCCCCTCCCCCTGTCCACACCATATCCTCTTGTCCACCTCTCTATGCCCTGTCTGCCCCCACCATCCTCCTCTTCCCCCCCTGTCCGGGCGATCCCTGTGGATGATCTGACCTTTCTGGCTCAGTGGGAAGTGTTTGGGAGGTGAGGCCATATCCCAAATAAAAATGTACCCACAGTTGTTACACAACCCTCCGTATATAAGAGTGAGAGGGGACGCTGGAGAGCACAACACCAGCTAGAATACAGTAAGGTTTCACATACAGTATTGTCCCTGAAAAACATACATTTTCAAAATGCCTCAATATGGTAAGGAGAGCGTGTGGCGGTAAGCAGCATTGCAATTACAATTCTTGCGTCAGCTAACATTATGAGAAAGTCAAGTGAATTGTAATATTGAAATCGCAAGAATTGGCAAGGCTTTTACATTAACGACTTCACTGGAGAATGTTGAGCATTTATGAAATGTGCATCATGGATGTTTTGAGATTTGGTGTAGGCAAGACAGAGATGTTTTCCAAAATTGGAAAGAAGGGGGCACAGATTTGTTTTAGTCATTAACACACACACACACACACACACACACACACACACACACACACACACACACACACACACACACACACACACACACACACACACACACACACACACACGCACAGAACATCTCTCTGTGCTTCCCTTCCCCTCGCTGTGCAGGGTTAGACTTGTGAAAGTGATTTAGTGGTTACACTGAGAGAGCGTATGCCACACAGCAAGGCATGCTGGTCCTCACAGCTCAATCTGTGGTCCTCCTGCGTCCTTCATCACTCAGGGGTGCCTGGGTCATTCTCCGGTTGTTGCTATGACGAGGTACACCTCCGCTAATGGGGAAAGTAGGACACAGGATGCTTCCCAAATGGCACCCTATTTCATATCTAGTGCACTACTTTTGACCAGGGCCCATAAGATCAAATCACATTTTATTTGTCACATGCTTGGTAAACAACAGGTGTAGACTAAGAGTGAAATGCTTTCCTTCAGGCCTTTCCCAACAACGCAGAGAGAACAATAGAACAATTATAAAAAAGATAAGAACACAAGGAATAAGTCCAGTACCGAGTCGATGTTACAGCCTTATTCTAAAAACAAAACAAAAATGAAATAACTTATTTAAATAAGTATTCAGACCCTTTGCTATGAGACTTGAAATTGAGCTCAGGTGGAGATTGGAGTCCACCTGTGGTAAATTCAATTGATTGGACATGATTTGGAAAGGCACACACCTGTCTACAGTATATAAGGTCCCACAGTTGACAGTGCATGTCAGAGCCCTCCCCACGTTTTTCCTCCAGACCAAAGGGACAGCTATGGGGAGCACTATGACTCCTAATTATACTAACCTATATCTAGGAATGTTTGAGAATCCAGACCTTAACCCTTTTCTCTCCAAAATTCTCCTAATTTTGAGATATTTGGATGACATTTTCGTGATCTATACAGGGACCTAGGAATAACTTTTGGAATTCCATGCTTATCTAAACTCTACGAATGAACACCTTCATTTCGCCATTAACTTTGACCTATCACAAATCAGTTTTCTTGATGTGATGGTTATTAAGGACAAAACCTCCCTCTCTACAGATCTCTTTAAAACCTACGGACAGGAATACCCTCCTTAGCGGTGACAGCTTTCATCCACGTCCACTTACTAAAAGTCTCCCTATAAGTCAATTCAGTTGCATCAGAAGAATATGCAGCTCTGATGCTTCTTACCAGAAACAGACCACGGACCTCACACATAGGTTTAAGGAAAGGGGGTACAAAGACAGTTGGGTAAAACATGCCAAGGATTGTTTTGAAGGACTAACACAGCTGAAAAGCCTTCAACCAACAGTTAAAGCAAAAGCGGGGGCGGCAGGTAGCCTAGTGGTTAGAGTGTTGGGCCCGTAACTGAAAGGTTGCAGGATTGAATCCCCGAGCTGACAAGGTAAAAATCTGTCGTTCTGCCCCTGAACAAGGCAGTTAACCCAGTGTTCCTAGGCCGTCATTGTAAATAAGAATTTGTTCTTAACTGACTTGCCTAGTAAAATAAAGGTTAAATAAAGGTTAAATAAAAAGCAGAACATGTCCCCTCATGCTTTACCCAATACTCACCATTGGGGAAGGCATTTAAGGACATTATCAGAATGCACTGGTACATTATTGATACTGACCCACAATTGAAACCCATTTTTAAATATCCCCCACGTATGGCGCAGTGGTCTAAGGCACTGCATCTCAGTGCTAGAGGCGTCACTACAGACACACTGGTTCGATTCCAGGCTGTATCACAACCAGCTTGGATTGGGAGTCCCATGGCCGGTGTAGGCCGTTATTGTAAATAAGAATTAGTTCTTAACTGACTTGCCTAGTTAAATAAAGGTTAAAAAAAATCACATACAGGTAAGAGGCAACTTGGGGATGCTGGCCTTCTAGGCAGAGTTGCAAAGAAAAAGCCATATCTTTCTCTGTCCAGTGTCTGTGTTCTTTTGCCCATCTTAATCTTTTCTTTTTATTGGCCAGTCTGAGATATGGCTTTTTCTTTGCAACTCTGCCTAGAAGGCCAGCATCCCGGAGTCGCCTCTTCACTGTTGACGTTGAGACTGGTGTTTTGCGGGTACTATTTAATGAAGCTGCCAGTTGAGAACTTGTGAGGCGTCTGTTTCTCAAACTAGACACTCTAATGTACTTGTCCTCTTGCTCAGTTGTGCACCGGGGCCTGCCACTCCTCTTTCTATTCTGGTTGACGTTGAGACTGGTGTTTTGCGGGTACTATTTAATGAAGCTGCCAGTTGAGGACTTGTGAGGCGTCTGTTTCTCAAACTAGATACTCTAATGTACTTGTCCTCTTGCTCAGTTGTGCACCGGGGCCTGCCACTCCTCTTTCTATTCTGGTTAGAGTCAGTTTGTGCTGTTCTGTGAAGAGAGTAGTACACAGCGTTGTACGATTTCTCGCATTGAATAGCTTTCATTTCTCAGAACAAGAATAGACTGACGAGTTTCAGAAGAAAGTTCTTTGTTTCTGGACATTTTGAGCCTGTAATCGAACCCACAAATGCTCCAGATACTCAACTAGTCTAAATAAGGCCAGTTTTATTGCTTCTTTAATCAGCACAACAGTTTTCAGCTGTGCTAACATACTTGCAAAAGGGTTTTCTAATGATCAATTAGCCTTTTAAAATAATAAAGCTAACACAACGTGCCATTGGAACACAGGAGTGATGGTTGCTGATAATGGGCCTTTGTACGCCTATGTAGATATTCCATAAAAAATCTGCCGTTTCTAGCTACAATAGTCATTTACAACATTAACAATGTCTACACTGTATTTCTGATCACTTTTATGTTATTTTAATGGACAAAGAATGTCCTTTCCTTTCAAAAACAATGAAAGTGACCCCAAACTTTTGAACGGTAGTGTATGTGAAGGAGAAGTGTTGCACTGCATGAGGCAAATGGTGGTCACACCAGATACTGACTGGTTTTCTGATCCACACCCTTTTTTTCAAGTATCTGTGACCAACAGATGCATATCTGTATTCGCAGTCATGTGAAATCCATAGATTAGGGCGAAATTCATTTATGTCAATTGACTGACTCAGTAAAAAAAAAAATATTGTGTTCAAAATACATGTAGGTAGGGGTAAAAGTGACTAGGCAACCAGGATAGACAATAATAGAGTAGCAGTGAGGAGTGTGAAAGTGTGAGTGTGGCGTCAATATGCATGTGTGTGTGTTTTGTGTGTAGTGTCAGTTTAGTATTTGTGAATGTGTGTGTAGTGAGTCCAGTGAGTGTGCATAGAGCCAGTGCAAGAGAGTCAGTGCAACAACAAAAAAAAGGGGGCCAGTGTCAATAGTCCGGGTGGCCATTTTGAGAAACTGTTCCGCAGTCTTAAGGCTTGGGGGTAGAAGCTGTTCAGGAGCCTTTTGGTCCCAGAATTGTCGTTCCAGTACCGCTTGCCGTGCGGTAGCCGAGAGAACAGTCTATGACTTGGGGCCTTCCTCTGACATTGTCTGATACAGAGGTCCTGGATGGCAGGGAGCTCGGCTCCAGTGATGTACTACCTCTGTAGCGCCTTACAGTCGGATGCCAAGGTGATGCAGCCAGTCAAGATGCTCTCAATGGTGCAGCTGTAGAACTTTTTGAGGATCTGAGGGTCCATGCTGAATCTTTTCAGCCTCCTGAGGGGAAAGAGGCATTGTCGATTAACTTAAAGCTCTCGACCTGCTCCACTAATGCCCTGTCGATGTGAATGGGGGTGTGCTCAGCCCGCGGTTTCCTGTAGTCCACGATCAGCTCCTTTGTCTTGCTGACGTTCAGGGAGAGATTGTTGTCCTTTCACCACACTGTCCCATCATCGTCAGTGATCAGGCCTACCACTGTTGTGTCATCAGCAAACTTAATGATGGTGTTGGAGTCGTGCTTGGCCACACAGTCGTGGGTGAACAGGGAGTACAGGAGGGGACTAAGCACGCACCCCTGAGGGGCCCCAGTGTTGAGGATCAGTGTTGCAGATGTGATGTTACCTACCCTTAACACCTGGGTGCGCCCCGTCAGGAAGTCCAGGATCCAGTTGCAGAGGGAGGTGTTCAGTCCCAGGGTCCTTAGCTTAGTGATGAGCTTGGAGGGCACTATGGTGTTGAACAATAAGCTGTAGTCAATGAACAGCAGTGTAGAGTGTAGAGATTGCATCATCTGTGGATCTGTATGCAAAATGGAGTGGGTCCATGGCATCTGGGATGATGGTGTTGATGTGAGCCATGACCAGCCTTTCAAAGCATTTCATGGCTACAGATGGGAGTGCTACAGGGCGATAGTCATTTAGACAGGTTACCTTGGCGTTCTTGGGCACAGGGACTATGGTGGTCTGCTTGAAATAAAGGTTACCTTGGTATTACAGACAGGATTAGGGAGAGTTTGACATTGTCAGGGAAAACACTTGCCATCTGGTCAGCACATGCTCTGAGTACGCATCCTGGTAATCCGTCTGGCCCCGTGGCCTTGTGAACTCACATCAGCTACGGAGAGCGAGATCACACAGATCACAGAGTTGGTGCTCTCAGGCCTCGAAGCGAGCATCGAAGGCATTTAGCTTGCGTCACTGGGCATCTCACAGCTAGGTTTCCCTGATAGTTTGCAAACTCTGCCACATCCAACGAGCGTCAGCAGGACTCAATCTTAGTCCTGTATTGATGTTTTGCCTGTTTGATGGCTTGTAGGAGGTCGTAGCGGGATTTCTTATAAACATCCGGATTAGTATCCTGCTCCTTGAAAGCGGCAGCTCTAACCTTTTAGCTCAGTGCGGATGTTGCCTGTAATCCATGGTTTCTAGTTGGGATATGTACTGTGGGGATGACGTCGTCGATGCACATATTAATTAAGCCGGTGACTGATGTGGCGAACTCCTCAATGTTTTAAATGAATCCCGGAACATATTCCAGTCTGTGAAAAAGTCCTGTAGCATCCCCCTCCATATAGAGCGGACCTTGCTGGTACTTCCTTTTTTGAGTTTTTGCTTGTAAGCAGGAAAAAGGAGGATAGAGTTATGGTCAGATTTGCCAAAGGGAAGGCGAGGGAGAGCCTTGTGTGTGTGTTCTGTGTGGGGATCAAGAGTTTTGTTGCCTTTAGTTGCACAGGAGACATGCTGGTAAAAAAAAAAGAATTGTTTCACACAAGAAGCGATGCCTCTGGATGTGCATTCTTGTTTGCTTATGGTCCTATACAGCTCATTGAGTCTGGTTTTAGTGCCAGCATCTGTTTGTGGTGGTAAATAGACAGGCTACAAAGAATATAGATGAAAAATCTCTTTTGTAAATAGTTTGGTCTGCAGTTTATCATCAAAATGTGAAACTTCCTTAACATTAGTGATCACGCACCAGCTGCTGTCAACGAAGAGACACACGCCTCCCCCTAGTCTTACCTGAGGCTGCCGTCCAATCTAGACGGTGCATGGCGAGACCCGCGGAATACTGTATATATTATCCATGTCCTTGTTCAGTCAAGACAGAGAAACATAGACTGTTACAGTTCTTCAGGTCCCGTTGATAGCAGAGTTCATCCAGTTTGTTCTCCAGTGACTGCACATTCGCCAACAGAACAGAGAGCAATGGCGGTCTATTTGTTCGCCGACGTAATCTAGTTTGGAGGCCGCCTCGCATGCCTCTTTTTCGCCATTGCTTCCTCTTTCGAGGCGCAGGGATATTTAAATGTTATTTATTCAACCTTTTATTTAACT
Organism: Thymallus thymallus; assembly: GCA_023634145.1. NCBI lineage: Eukaryota > Metazoa > Chordata > Actinopteri > Salmoniformes > Salmonidae > Thymallus > Thymallus thymallus. Next base: position 1,721,967 of record CM042397.1, read on the forward strand.
AGGCAAGTCAGTTAAGAACAAATTGTTATTTACAATGACGGCCTACCTACAGGGTCAGCCCCTGTAGCGTATTAGGGTTAAGTGCCTTGCTCAAGGACACAGCAACAGGTTTTTCACCTTGTCGGCTCAGGGATTCGATCCAGTAACCTTTCGGTTACTTGCCCACCCTCCCACTGCCACCCCCCATTAGGGCCTGGTCCGAAAGTAAGCCGAATGTTCCGATTTTCCGACTCATTGAAGCAGAACTCTTCATTCAAATCGAGGTTAGTGATCGCTTTTCTGATGTCCAGAAGACGTTTTCAGTCATAGGAAAAGATGGCGGACACATTTTGTACCAAAACAGTTAAGATCAGCATTAAACAAACACACAAAATAGCAGAATTGGTCAGGAGTGTGAGGGCTTGGTTGTGGTAAGGCCTCTTACTCCCACCTAGGGGAGGAGAGAGGCACACAACCAAGTCCTCACACTCCTATTAGGGAGATTATGATCCCCAATCAGAGACAGCTGTCTAGCGTTGTCTCTGATTGGGGATAGTATTTAAGAGCAACCCAAATCCACCTGTGTGTGGATCATTGTTCTTTGTTTTTGTCTGCACTGCCAGCAGCCACAGTAAGTCACCGTGTTTTGTTTGTTTGTTAGTTAGTTTTTGCACTCTCCTGTTTTATTTGTATGCTTTGTGAGAAGACCTCATCAAATAAAAAGGATGACACTTCACCAGCGCTCCGTTTACCGTCCCTTATATAATGCGCACCGTGACAGAATGATCCACCACCCTGGGACGCAAAGGAGCTTAACTTTAGGAGATATCCTCCTCGGTATGGGAAAAATTACCGAGGAGGAACACTCGTATTATCGTTCGGTGGAGGAAGGCTGGGGTCCGGATCAGCAGAGGCGCCGGAGACGGAGGACACGTCACCGGGCGAAAGTTGAGGACCAGCCTGGAGCCCAGAAAAACCCCCAAACTGATTTTGGGGGGGGGCTATGGGGGTGGTCGGGGATCGAGGGAGAAGAGCCCCGACCACTGCACTCGTGGGGGTTCCAGGAGGAGCCCCTACAGCCGTGGGAGCAGGAGTACAGAGAGGAGTCGGAGGAAGACGACGACGATGTGCTTCTGTTCCCTCACTCGTGGGGGTTCCCGGAGGGACCCTCACAGGATGGGGATTGGCGGTGGAGTAGAGACGACAGGGACAGTCGTGCTCCAGCGCCAGTTCCCAGTCCGGTGCTTCCAGCGCCGGTCCAGAGTCGGGGGAAGAGGAGACCGACTCAGCGCACCAAACCATCGGTGCGCAACATTAGCCCGGTGCGACCCGTACCAGCTAAACGCACCAATCCAACGGTGCGTTTCCCCAGCCCGGTATGGCCCGCGCCTGCTCCGCGCACCAGCCCTATGGTGCGTGTCTCCAGCCCGGTGCGACCCGTGCCAGCTAAACGCACCAACACAACGGTGCGTTTCCCCAGCCCGGTACGGGCCGTACCTGCGCCTCGCATCAGACCAGTGGTGCGTTCCCCCAGTCCAGTACGCCCCGTGCCTACTCCTCGCACGGAGGCTACAGCGACGGTCGTCAGCGCAGCTCTGTGGTTGGAGACCATCTCTGCGTCGGTGCCCAGGGTGGGCACGACGTTCAGCCCCGCTGTGGAGCAGGAGCTCCATAGCGTGTCGGTGCCCAGTCTGGGGCCGACAGCCAGCCCAACCACAGGGCTGGAAACCCTCTCTGCGTCGGTGCCCAGGGTGGGCACGACGTTCAGCCCCGCTGTGGAGCAGGAGCTCCATAGCGTGTCGGTGCCCAGTCTGGGGCCGACAGCCAGCCCAACCACAAGGCTGGAAACCATCTCTGCGTCGGTGCCCAGGGTGGGCACGACGTTCAGCCCCGCTGTGGAGCAGGAGCTCCATAGCGTGTCGGTGCCCAGTCTGGGGCCGACAGCCAGCCCCACCAGAGGGCTGGAAACCATCTCTGCGTCGGTGCCCAGGGTGGGCACGACGTTCAGTCCCGCTGTGGAGCAGGAGCTCCATAGCGCGTCGGTGCCCAGTCTGGGGCCGACAGCCAGCCCAACCACAGGGCTGGAAACCATCTCCGCGTCGGTGCCCAGGGTGGGCACGACGTTCAGTCCCGCTGTGGAGCAGGAGCTCCATAGCGCGTCGGTGCCCAGTCTGGGGCCGACAGCCAGCCCAACCAGAGGGCTGGAAACCATCTCTGCGTCGGTGCCCAGGGTGGGCACGACGTTCAGCCCCGCTGTGGAGCAGGAGCTCCATAGCGTGTCGGTGCCCAGTCTGGGGCCGACAGCCAGCCCCACCAGAGGGCTGGAAACCATCTCTGCGTCGGTGCCCAGGGTGGGCACGACGTTCAGTCCCGCTATGGAGCAGGAGCTCCATAGCGTGTCGGCGCCCAGTCTGGGACAGACAGCCAGACCTACAGCAGGGCTGAAAACCACCTCTCCGTCGGTGCCCAGGGTGGGCACGGCGTCCAGCCCGAGGTCTCCGGTGAAGGTCAGCAGCCCGAGACCTCCGGTGAGGGTTAGCTGTCCGAGGTCTCCGGAGAAGGTCAGCAGCCCGAGGCCTCCTGTGACGGTCAGCAGCCTGAGGTCTCCTGTGAAGGTCAGCAGCCTGAGGCCTCCTGTGAAGGTCAGCAGCCCGAGACCTCCGGAGAGGGTCAGCAGCCCGAGGCCTCCTGTGAAGGTCAGCAGCCCGAGGCCTCCTGTGAAGGTCAGCACCCCGAGGCCTCCGGTGAAGGTCAGCAGCCCGAGACCTCCGGAGAAGGTCAGCAGCCCGAGACCTCCGGAGAAGGTCAGCAGCCCGAGGCCTCCTGTGAAGGTCAGCAGCCCGAGGCCTCCTGTGAAGGTCAGCAGCCCGAGACCCCCGGCGAAGGTCAGCAGCCCGAGACCCCCGGCGAAGGTCAGCAGCCCGAGACCCCCGGCGAAGGTCAGCAGCCCGAGACCCCCGGCGAAGGTCAGCAGCCCGAGACCCCCGGCGAAGGTCAGCAGCCCGAGACCTCCGGGGAAGGTCAGCAGCCCGAGACCTCCGGGGAAGGTCAGCAGCCCGAGACCTCCGGGGAAGGTCAGCAGCCCGAGACCTCCGGGGAAGGTCAGCAGCCCGAGACCTCCGGGGAAGGTCAGCAGCCCGGGACCTCAGGTGAAGGTGAGCAGCCCTGAACCTCCACCAGAGCCACATCCGGGTCCAACAGTATGCTCTGCTCCAGCGCCAGAGCGGTCCGCTCCACCGGTGCCCAGTCCGGGGCCGGTCATCTGCGTCGCTCCAGTGCCGGAGCAGTCCGCTCCACCGGTGCCCAGTCCGGGGCCGGTCGTCGCTCCAGTGAAGGAGCAGTCCGCTCCACCGGTGCCCAGTCCGGGGCCGGTCGTCTACGTCGCTCCAGTAACGGAGCAGTCCGTTCCACCGGTGCCCAGTCCGGGGCCGGTCGTCTGCGTCGCTCCAGTGCCGGAGCAGTCCGCTCCACCGGTGCCCAGTCCGGGGCCGGTCGTCTACGTCGCTCCAGTGACGGAGCAGTCCGCTCCACCGGTGCCCAGTCCGGGGCCGGTCGTCGGCGTCGCTCCATTGCTGGAGCAGTCCGCTCCACCGGTGCCCAGTCCGGGGCCGGTCGTCTACGTCGCTCCAGGGACGGAGCAGTCCGCTCCACCGGTGCCCAGTCCGGGGGCGGTTGTCAGCCCCTCTCCAGGGTCGAGGGCTCCCACACCAGGGTCCAGACAGGACTTGGTGGAAGGCGGGAGTACTGAGGGGGGAACCATCGCGCCGGGGTCCGGACCGGACCGGGCGTGCAACGGAGAGGTAGGAGGGAAGCTACTCTCACAGCCTGTGCCACGCCCGGAACCGGAACCGGAGCCCCCACCAGCAACCACCTCAGTACCCCGCCATGTCCCCCCTAGAGTTTTGGACATTTTTTCTTTCAGGAGAGGGGGGATTTTTTTGGTGTGCGATCGGGAGTCCGCACCTTAGGGGGGGGGTACTGTGAGGGCTTGGTTGTGGTAAGGCCTCTTACTCCCACCTAGGGGAGGAGAGAGGCACACAACCAAGTCCTCACACTCCTATTAGGGAGATTATGATCCACAATCAGAGACAGCTGTCTAGCGTTGTCTCTGATTGGGGATAGTATTTAAGAGCAACCCAAATCCACCTGTGTGTGGATCATTGTTCTTTGTGTTTGTCTGCACTGCCAGCAGCCACAGTAAGTCACCGTGTTTTGTTTGTTTGTTAGTTAGTTTTTGCACTCTCCTGTTTTATTTGTATGCTTTGTGAGAAGACCTCATCAAATAAAAAGGATGACACTTCACCAGCGCTCCGTTTACCGTCCCTTATATAATGCGCACCGTGACAAGGAGCCCGAAAAACGGACGCTATCCTCTGCAGCTCCATTCTTGGCATCAGAGCCATAGGGCTCTGGTCAACAGTAGTCCACTATGTTGGTACCATTTGGGAACCGCTGTATCTGAAAACCTTGTTTCCTTAATTCCTCTCAAAGCTCATAGGAGGAGGAGGTCTTAGGGAGGGACCTTGAATCAATGATTTGACAGCTAGTAACGTTGCCAGACATCAGCCAAAGTCTCAGTGAGGAACAACCAGTGGCAATTGTGCTCACGATTCTCCCCCCTGATTATCTGATCTTCTGACTTCTGTTGTGTCATGAAGACCCACCCTATAGCGCAATTTACATTTAAAAGCAATGTTCCCGCGGAGACGGCATTCATGATTTGATTTGATTTGACAGGCACCGCATATGTCGGCTCAATCGGAAATTCCTTCAAAAATGTTAAGCGCGCTACAACGCGGATCTTCTGCGCTACGGATGAATCTAGCCCTAAATCTGTTTGGAAGCCTGGCTACTTATCGTCCATATATATATTTCATCACATCTCACATCTCTTCCACTCGTCAGATGTATTCTTATTCTCTCTGTGAGTAATATCCAAACAATGGATACCATGTGCTGTCAAGGAAATAGCTACCACCGCATCGGAGCTATCAGTACACACTGTTTGGTCTCCAATGAGTTATCAAGTTACTGATGTTGAAACAGAGGCACAGGTGTGTAGAAAGGTCAGCATAGCTGTTAGCCTGCTCTAATGTAACTTTAGAGAGAATAAAATCACTGCCAGTATCACATGTTTATTAAGCTTGGATATCGGGCACACAACCTTCTTCCTCTGACGTTTTGTTTTGTTTTTATTTGACCACCTTTTGTAGCCTAGACACCCACATCCGTTGGGAGCTGCTTCCTGTCTGGTCTAACTGACAGCATGAAGCTGGAAACTCAAACGTCCGGTTGGTTGGTCTGTGGAAGGATATTAGATACCCTCTCCCACCTCTTCCTTCTCCCCCTCTCTAAGGCCCCAAGTCAAAGGAGTAACAGGAGGCTGGTGTAAGGTTTGGAACACATGGTGTAGGGTTTGGAACATGCAGTAAGTGTGAGACGGCCAATAAGACGATGTTACCTAATCACCTAATGAGCTGCTGAGGAAGGGGCGCTCACAAGTGTGTGTGTGTACAATGTGTGTGTGTACGGTGTGTGTGTGTGTGTGTGTGTGTGTATTGGGTCATGAAATATATGTTAGGGGAGCTCAGATAAGACCTATAAAAAGATTTTGCTAAGGTTTGCGATGTAATGACACAAAAGCATAATGGCATGAAGAAACGTGTGGTGAAACAGAAGAGTTGTTGTTAAGTAATAATTTAACTAAGGTTTCCATATGGACACCTGGTAGCCCAGTGCAGACATGTGCTCCCTAAGGGCGGCAGGTGGCCTGGAGGGTAGGAGCGTTGGGTCAGTAACCGGAAGGTTGCTGTATCGAATCCCTGAGCTGACAAGGTAGAAATCTGTCGTTCTGCCCCTGAACAAGGCAGTTAACCTACTGTTCCCCGGGTGCTGAAGACGTGGATGTGGATTAAGGAGGATGGGTCCAGTCAGCCATGGGTGACCATGTTCCAGATAGGTGTTGTGTGTGGAAGACAAAGTGCAGTATATGACTTCTACTGTGTATTAAAATAAAATGTATTCAGACCCCTTGACTTTTTCCAAATAAATTGTTACGTTACAGCCTTATTCTAAAATGGATTTCATCGTTTTTTTCCCTTAATCTATCTAGACACAACACCCCACAATGACGAAAGCGAAAACAGCTTTTTATAAATTGAAATTAAATTTATTTTTAAACATAAAAATCTAATTTCCATAAGTATTCAGACACTTTGCTATGGGACTCTAAATTGAGCTCAGGTGCATCCTGTTTCCATTGATCATCCTTGAGATGTTTCTATAACTTGATTGGAGGCCACCTGTGTTTTTTTTTTATTGATTGGACATGATTTGGAAAGGCACACATCTGTCTATATAAAGGTCCCACAGTTGACAGTGCATGTCAGAGCAAAAACCAAACCATGAGGTCGAAGGAATTGTCCGTAGAGTTCAGAGACAGGATTGTGTCGAGGCACAGATCTGGGGAAGGGTACCAAAAAATGTCTGCATCATTGAAGTTCCCCAAGAACACAGTGGGCTCCATCATCATTATTTGGAACAACCAAACATCTTCCTAGAGCTGGCCGCCCGGCCAAACTGAGCAATCGGAGAGAAGAGCCTTGGTCAGGGAGGTGACCAAGAACACTCTGACGGAGTTCTAGAGTTCCTCTGTGAAGATGGGATATCCTTCCAGAAGGACAACCATCTCTGCAGCACTCCACAAATGAGGCCTTTAAGATGCTCTGGTCTGGTGAAACCAAGATTGAACTCTTTGGCCTGAATGCTAACTGTCACGTCTGGAGGAAACCTGGCAGCATCCCTACGGTGAAGCATGGTGGTGGCAGCATCATGTTGTGGGGATGTTTTTCAGCTGCAGGGACTGGGAGAATCCGATCGAACATCTCGTGAGAGACCTGAAAATAGCTGCGCAGCGACGGTCCCCATCCAACCTGACAGAGCTTGAGAGGATCTGCAAAGTAGAATGAGAGAAACTCCCCAAATACAGGTGTGCCAAGCTTGTAGCATCATACCTAGGAAGACACAAGGATGTAATCGCTGCCAAAGGTGCTTCAACAAAGTACTGAGTGAACGGTCTGAATACATGTGTAAATGTGATATTTCAGTTTTAAATTTTTAACTAATTGGCAAACATTTCTCTAAACTAGTTTTTGCTTGTCATTATCAGGTATTGGTTGTAGATTGATGGGGGGGGGAACTATTTAATACATTTTAGAATAAGGCTGTAACGTAACAAAATGTGGAAAAAGTCAAGGGGTCTGAATACTTTCTAAAGGCACTGTATTTCAATCATATTGTTTTATTTAGCTAATTGTAGGCTACTGTCGGTAGCCTAATGTTTGCCTCAATATATTACAGTAAATGTTATTTAGTGCAGAATTTTTGGGTTAGCATTAGCATCCACAGGTTCTAATATATCTTTAGGAGCTGATCCGTAGTCAGTACTGTGAAACTCCCAAATATATTAGGAGTCCTTTGATTCTTGGAAATCATCAGTCCGCAGAAAGGAATCTTCTGTTGAGGATTAATACAATATTCCTTGAGAAAGTTCTCAATTGAGTGAAAAAGTAGGCTTTTAAATTATAAACAGTTTCTTTGTTTCCCCAAACATTTCTGACCACCATGTAAAGATGGCTTCCCTTTACTGATACACCCAGTTCCCACTTTCTCAAAGCATACTCTATGTAACAGAAAGTACCTTTCTTACCATTCTTTCCTACTAAATAATATGTCCTAAATACATTAGAAACAGTAAGCACTGCTGAAAAGAGTTAGGTAGTGTGACTCTCTCTCTCTCTCTGTCTTCTGGGCTTGATCCTGCCTGGCCCATTTTAGCCTGCATGGTGCATTGGGGAGGACGGGAGCCCTTTAAATAACTCCCTGGGATGTGGGACCAAAATTGCGCCCTACTCCCTATATAGTACACTATGTTTGACCAGGCCCAATAGGGTTCTGGTCATAAGTAGTGCACTATGTAGGGAATATGGTACCATTTGGGATTCAGCCTGTGTGTGTCCTGATGGCACACTTTCCCCGGTCCACCCGCCCTTCCATAACCCACTTTACAGAACTGATGTCTCAACCCCCGGTCCACCCCGCACTTCCATAAACCACTTTACAGAACTGATGTCTCAACCTCCGGTCCACCCCGCCCTTCCATAACCCACTTTACAGAACTGATGTCTCAACCCCCGGTCCACCCCGCCCTTCCATAACCCACTTTACAGAACTGATGTCTCAACCCCCGGTCCACCCCGCCCTTCCATAACCCACTTTACAGAACTGATGTCTCAACCCCCGGTCCACCCCGCCCTTCCATAACCCACTTTACAGAACTGTCTCATTGTGGTCAGATATGTTAGGATACTAACATACTCACAATAACACACACACACACACACAGACACATTGTACATACAGTGGGGAGAACAAGTATTTGATACACTGCCGATTTTGCAGGTTTTCCTACTTACAAAGCATGTAGAGGTCTGTAATTTTTATCATAGGTACACTTCAACTGTGAGAGACGGAATCTAAAACAAAAATCCAGAAAATCACATTGTATGATTTTTAAAGAATTAATTTGCATTTTATTGCATGACATAAGTATTTGATCACCTACCAAACAGTAAGAATTCCGGCTCTCACAGACCTCAATCAAACAGACTCCAACCTCTCCACAATGGCCAAGACCAGAGAGCTGTGTAAGGACATCAGGGATAAAATTGTAGACCTGCACAAGGCTGGGATGGGCTACAGGACAATAGGCAAGCAGCTTGGTGAGAAGGCAACAACTGTTGGCCCAATTATTAGAAAATGGAAGAAGTTCAAGATGACGGTCAATCTCCCTCGGTCTGGGGCACCATGCAAGATCTCACCTCGTGGGGCATCAATGATCATGAGGAAGGTGAGGGATCATCCCAGAACTACACGGCAGGACCTGGTCAATGACCTGAAGAGAGCTGGTACCACAGTCTCAAAGAAAACCATTAGTAACACACTACGCCGTCATGGATTAAAATCCTGCAGCGCACGCAAGGTCCCCCTGCTCAAGCCAGCGCATGTCCAGGCCCGTCTGAAGTTTGCCAATGACCATCTGGATGATCCAGAGGAGGAATGGGAGAAGGTCATGTGGTCTGATGAGACAAAAATAGAGCTTTTTGGTCTAAACTCCACTCGCTGTGTTTGGAGGAAGAAGAAGGATGAGTACAACCCCAAGAACACCATCCCAACCGTGAAGCATGGAGGTGGAAACATCAATCTTTGGGGATGCTTTTCTGCAAAGGGGACAGGACGACTGCACCGTATTGAGGGGAGGATGGATGGGGCCATGTATCGCGAGATCTTGGCCAAAACCTCCTTCCCTCAGTAAGAGCATTGAAGATGGGTCGTGACTGGGTCTTCCAGCATGACAACGACCCGAAACACACAGCCAAGGCAACTAAGGAGTGGCTCCGTAAGAAGCATCTCAAGGTCCTGGAGTGGCCTAGCCAGTCTCCAGACCTGAACCCAATAGAAAATCTTTGGAGGGAGCTGAAAGTCCGTATTGCCCAGCGACAGCCCCGAAACCTGAAGGATCTGGATGGAGGAGTGGGCCAAAATCCCTGCTGCAGTGTGTGCAAACCTGGTCAAGAACTACAGGAAACATATGATCTCTGTAATTGCAAACAAAGGTTTCTGTAACAAATATTAAGTTCTGCTTTTCTGATGTATCAAATACTTATGTCATGCAATAAAATGCAAATTAATTACTTAAAAATCATACAATGTGATTTTCTGGATTTTTGTTTTAGATTCCGTCACTCACAGTTGAAGAGTACCTATGATAAAAATTACAGACTTCTACATGCTTTGTAAGTGGGAAAACCTGCAAAATCGGCAGTGTATCAAATACTTGTTCTCCCCACTGTACATATGCACAACCATTAACTCACACGTGACATAAGAGTATCATATCACTCACTAACGTAGTAATTTACTCATTCATTCACACACACACGCACACACACACACACTCTTGTTTAACTAACCTTGTGGGGACTCACAATTTATTCCCATTCAAATATCCTGTGTACTTACACATACTGATGGTAAATTTAGTGTCAATATTTATTTCTTCATCAGGGCCCCTGCAGAGAGAATCTAAGGTGCTTTGAATCCTTGGCAGCCCGGTTGTGTTTGAAGCAGCACTTCAGTCAGCCCAGCCACACTTATTACGAGGACTGCCTGTCTCTCTCTCTCTCTCTCTCTCTCTCTCTCTCTCTCTCTCTCTCTCTCACTCTCTCTCAAACTCTCTACCTCTCTCTCTCTCTCAACCTCTCTCTCTCTCTCTCCCTATCAAATCAAATCAAACTTTATTTATATAACACATTTCTTACAACAAATGCATTTCAAGGTGCTTAACAAATAAAATAATAAAATGTGAAAAATATAAATATAAAACACAAAACTTTCAATGCTAAAAAAACTCTCCCTCCCTCTGTCTCCATCTCTCTCTCTTGCTGTGACCGGCCCTCAGGGCCTGCTCCCTCAGGATAAAGTCCTGTTACGTAACGTTCCGCTGGGCTGGCCTCCTCGTGACATGGTAGCCCATGCATGTGCCTGATCTCTCTAACTAGAACCCAGGACTGTCGAGGACCCCAGCTGGCCCTGGGGTGTCCGCTCAGCCGCCCACACGCTGAAAAAAGGACCCAGACTAAGTACAAGTACAGAGATTCCCTCACAGGCTCCCGTTAGGGTGTGTGTGTGCGTGCACGCCTAATAAACATGATTATTAGAAAGTTACCCTTTGTCTATAGAGACTCCTACCACCAAAAACTCTAACATAAAAGTATTGGACATTGGAGTGTTATTTGTGAAATCCAAGTGTTTAGAATGGTTGGTGGGGATCTAAAGTATTATCATGTCAAATTGTTATTATTTTGTGATGTCATTAAGGATGGTATAACACCATAACTGTATCTCTGAGGGGGTACACATTCTAGTTATGAGATTTGCATCGCAACACTGGGGCATTAAATAGTCTAATTGCCGCCGGCAGGAAGGACCTCCTGTAGCGCTCTCTGGCACACTGTGGTGGGATCAGTCTGTGACTGAAGGTGCTCCTCTTCGTCATAACCATGGCATGCAGAGGGTGGGTGACGTTGTCCATGATGGCCAGCAGTTTGGCCAGGATCCGTCTCTCCGCCACCTCCTCTAGAGTGTCAAGGCTAATCCCCAGAACAGAGCTAGCCTTCCTGATCAGCTTATTTACCCGAGAAGCATCACCGGCTTTTATGTTTGCACCCCAGCACACCACTGCAAAAAAGATGGCACTGGCCACCACAGACTGGTAGAAGGTATGCAGTAGTTTACTGCACACGTTGAAGGACCTGAGCCTCCTCAGAAAGTAGAGTCGGCTCTGGCCCTTTTTGAACAGGGCCCCGGTGTTACCAGCCCATTCCAGCCTGTTGTCCATATGGACTCCCAGGAACTTGTATGACCCAACCATTTCCACATCCATCCCCTGTATAGGGACTGCAGTCAGTTCAGCCTTGGTTCTCCTGAAGTCCACCACCATCTCCTTTGTTTTGCTGATGTTGAGCTGAAGGTGGTTCTGCTCACACCACAACGCAAAGTCATTGATTGTGCTCCTGTACTCCTCCTCCTGCCCACCCCTGATGCACCCTACAATTGCTGAGTTATCCGAGAACTTCTGTAGGTGGCATTTCTCAGAGTTATATCTGAAGTCTGAGGTGTAGAGGGTGAACAGGAAGGGGGAAAGGACCGTTCCCAGGGGGGCCCCTGTGTTGCTCATTCTGACACAGCTCTGTAGTCGCACAAATTGTGGCATACCGGTCAGGTAGTCCGTGACCCAGGAGACTAAGGGTAATTCCACTTTCATCCTCTTCATCTTCTCACCCAGTAGCAGGGGCTGAATGGTGTTGAAGGCACTGGAGAAGTCAAAAAACATAACTCTCACAGTGCAACCTGCGTTGTCCAGGTGAGAGTAGGCCTTCTGCAGAAGGTAGATGATTGCATCATCCACCCCGATGTTGCTCTGATATGCGAACTACAGGGGGTCCAGTGATGTACACACCAGGGATCTGAGGTGAGCGAGGACTAACCTTTCCAGGGTCTTCATGATGTGGGATGTTAGCACTACAGGTCTGAAGTCATTCAGGACAGTGGGGTGCGCCTTCTTGGGCACTGGGACCAAGCAGGATGTTTTCCACATTACAGGGACCCTTTCCAGGCTCAGGCTAAGGTTGAAGGGTCGCTGGAGTATTGCACACAGTTGGTCAGCACAGACCCTAAGCACCCAGTGGAGCAGTGGAGTTGTATGCATCCTTTACATTAGCATATAACAAGTCCAGAGATTTATTATTCCTGGTTGGGCACTTCACAAACTGTTTGAATGTGGGCAATGTTGAAGAGAGAAATGCATGGTTAAAATCCCCCGAAATGGCAAAGAAAGCACTGGGATGCTCTGTCTGTAACTTCGCGATAGCAGAGTGGATGACGTCACACGCTGTGTTTGCGTCCGCGGAGGGCGAGATGTAAACAATAACAGCACTGGCCGCCGTGATTTCCTTTGGCAAATAGTAGGGTCTCAGGCTAATGGCTAACAGCTCAATGTCCGGGCTACAAAATTGTTCCTTAAAAGTAATATGAGTAATATGTTTCGGATTACACCATCTGTTGTTAACTAATAAAGCCAGACCCCTCCCTTACCTGTCCGCTCTGATGGTCTGGAAACTGCCGATAGTGGCGTTCTCTATGGGGATGTTATCATTCAGCCATGTTTCAGTAAAACACAATAGGCTAGCTCCCCGGTATTCTCTTTGCCCATGGACCAGACCCTGAAGCTCGTCCATCTTGTTATGTAGTGATTTCACGTTGCCCATAATGATAGATGGTATAGCCGGCTTGCATTTCCTAAGCTTTGCTTTACATTTCAATCCTGCCCTGCGTCCACATTTTCGCCTTTTCAACACGTCCGGAATATAAAACTTTTCCCTGGGGTGCAGCAGCGCTGCGTGTGCTAAATCCAGGAGCTGGGCTCGGTTGTAAATAATTGAGGACTCGTGTGTACAATCGGCGCTGAGAAAAATAAAAAGTTCCTCAGTGATAAAAAGGACTGCTAAAACCTTCGTAAAACAGTAGCACTCCATAATCCTGAACTATTATAGTTCAACTGTTGCAACAAAAGGAACAGGAGACAAGGAACAGTTAGAGACAGGTTTAATACGAGACACATGAAAGGTAGGGTGAACACGGAGGGTGCGAGGCAACAATAACCTAACAGCCGAGCGGCTGATGACCCGAGCGATCTGGAAGGGCCCGATGTAGCGGGGAGAGAGTTTACGGTTTTCCACTCGAAGGGGCAGATTACGGGTAGACAGCCACACCCTCTGACTGACACTGTATTGGGGGGCTGGAGTCCTGCGGCGGTCGGCCTGCCGGCAGTACCTGGCGTTGGAGCGCAAAAGAGTTGACCGGGCTCTTTTCCATGTTCGACGACAGCGCCGAACGGACAACTGGGCGGAGGGGAGGAAGAGGGTAGAGTATTGCGGGCATATTCCACCCAGACCAGGTGCCGGCTCCAGTTGGAGAGATTGTCCGAAACTAGACATCGGAATACGGTTTCCAGGTCCTGGTTGGTCCGCTCTGACTGTCCATTAGTCTGTGGATGAAACCCTGAGGAAAGGCTGATCGACGACCTGATGAGGGTGCAGAATGCTCTCCAGAACTGGGAAGAGAACTGAGGACCCCGATCTGAGACTATGTCAATGGGGAGTCCATGGATTCTGAAGACGTGCTGAACCATCAATTGGGCGGTCTCCTTGGCTGAGGGTAACTTGGGCAGTGGGATGAAGTGGGCGGCCTTGGAAAATCGATCCACGCCTTGGGACAGGAAATGGTTGCAGGAGACATAGGGAGTAGTAGAAGGCCCGAACACACGAGAGAGGGCATCTGGTTTGGTGTTCTTCGAACCGGGGCGATAGGACAGGGTGAAATTAAAACGGGTGTAGAGCAGAGCCCACCTGGCTTGCAGGGAATTGAGCCGTTTGGCTGACCGCAGGTATTCCAGGTTTTTATGGTCGGTCCACACCAGGAACGGGATCTCCGACCCTTCCAACCAATGCCTCCATTCCACTAGTGCAGTCTTGACAGCCAACAACTCCCTGTCGCCCACGTCATAATTCCTCTCTGCAGGACTGAGCCGACGGGAGAGGAATGCACAGGGGTTCAGCTTCTGGTCGCGGCCTGACCTTTGGGATAACACTGCACCCACCCCGCTGTTGGAGGCATCCACTTCCACTACAAACTGACGTGCAGGATCGGGATGGATGAGAATGGGACCTGTGGTGAAGGTCAGCAAAGGCCTGGGTAGCTTCCGGGGACCACAAAAAGGGAACCTTAGTAGAGGTCAGTGCTGTGAGTGGGGCTGCCAACATGCTGTAGCCACGAATGAACCTCTGATAAAAGTTGGCAAACCCCAGGAACCGCTGGAGATCCAATCGAGAGGTGGGCTGGGGCCACTCAGTGACAGCCTTGACCTTGCCAGGGTCCATTTGGATGCTTCCGGCGAGGTAACCCAAGAAGGGAACGACAGAGCGATGAAACTTGCACTTCTCTGCCTTGACATAGAGCTGATTCTCCAACAGCCTCTGGAGGACCTGTGGGCTGTGTGCTCTTGGATGGAGCGAGAGAAAATCAAAATGTCATCCAGGTAAACAAAGACAAACTTATTAAGCATGTCCCGGAGGACGTCATTAACCGGAGACTGAAAAACAGCAGGAATAGTGGCATGAAACGAGAACCGAACAGTGGAAAAATAGGGAATTTTTATTTGGCTCACCCGTACTCCCGTCCTTACGGAAGAGCCCGATCTTTTAACGGACAGCTGGCTATGAAATGTCCCGCCTCCCCGCAGTAGAGACAAGAGCGGTCGATGACTCTCCTTTGCCGTTCCTCTGGTGTCAGTCTGGCTCTACCCAGCTGCATATGGGCTCCGAGGGACAAGGATCGACTGCTCTCGGATAACTTCGGAATGACTCGGTAGACAGCGGGAACCCACGAGACAATCTCTCTGCGCCTCGGGCAAGAGTCGGCAGTGTCTGGGCGGGGTGTTGAGGTCTCCTCTCCCAGTTGCGGTCTCGCAGTCTGCTGCTAATCTGTGTTGCAAGACCGATAAGCGAATCCAGATCCGGGGGCATGTCCCGAGCAGCAAGCTCGTCCTTAATCGGTTCCGATAGACCAAAGAAAAACTAGTCGAACAGGGCCTCGGAATTCCATGCACTGTCGGCAGTGAGCGTTCGGAACTTGATCTCGTAATCTGCGACACTGCTAGAGCCCTGTTTAAGCAGCAACAGCTGACGTGCTGCATCCCTGCCAGATTGTGGAGCATCAAAAACTTTCCTCAACTCCGTGGTGAATGCTTCCAGGTTGTAGCAGATTGGTGAATCTTGTTCCCTGACAGCAGTAGCCCAGAGCTCGGCCCGACATCAAGGTGATGAGATATGCAACTTTGGACTGTCCTGTGGGGAATGACGACGGCTGGAGAACAAAGATGAGGGAACACTGTAGCAAGAAGGGACGACAGGACCTGGAGTCTCCTGAGAATCGTTCCGGTGGAGGTAAGTGGGGCTACCGTCGGTGTGTCATGGGAGGTGAATGATTGCTGGGTTTAGATGGGAAAGAAGGCTGATGGGGTGGACTCGGGACCGACAGTGACAGGGTTAGCCTCTCCAATTGTTGAGCGAGACTCTCGGTAGCTAGCCTCCGGTGCTCTCTCTGTTCCCGTAGCTCCTCCACTAACGAACGCAGGACCTCTTCGTGACGACCCACAGCAGCCCCTTGGTGTGCCACTGCGTGATGTAGACGATCAAAATCCGCTGGGTCCGTCATGGCCAGATCGTTCTGACACAATGCAGGCAAGTGGACCCAAATGCGGACACAGAGGCAGAGTAGATTCCAATAGAAGAAGTGATATTTAATGGGTAAACAATCTCGTAGTCGGAGGACAAGCAATGGTTGGCAACAGGATAGCACAGCAGAGGTACACTGGGGTAGGCAGACTTGTTGTTCGGTGGACAGGCAGAAGGCGATAGTCGAGGCAGAAGGGCTGAGGTACAAAGGAGTAGGCAGGCTCGTAGTCGGGTAAAACAGGCAGATATTGACACCGGGGAAAAAAACTGAACAGAACACGGGTAACGGGGAAAAACACTGGTAACATGGAACGCTGGAAACGACTGTACAGGACAAGACGATCTGGCAACTGAAAGATCAGAGAACAGGGGTTAAATACACAGAGGGCTAATGGTGAATAGGGAACACCTGGTGTGGGGTGGAGACAAGACAACAGGTGAAACATCTCAGGGTTTGACATTCCCGAATATAACTCTCCTGAGATATCTTCATATCACAGATAACAGTCGCTTATTAATGGATTTTACCTCGGTCAGTCTCACCTTGAATGTCATAATTTCTTGTAGTCTACACAAACCCTAACTTTATTGATGAATTATCCATACACAAATGGGCTCAATTATTTATTTACTAACTAATTAAACAATTACAGAATATACAAAACATACTAACATTATACAGTAAATAGCATCCCTAGAGGACTAACAAAACATGACAGTTTGGTTATAACATGATGGCGAATACAGAGAGAAAAGGGGGGGGGGGGGGGGGGGGGGACAAAGGAGTTACTTCACGGAAATACAAGCCGCTAATAACCGCTCATTCAGAAAAAGAAATGCAATATATTTATGTGCCACTGGCTTCAATAGTTGGGTCGATGAGGTAAGACTGGTTTGCCCAGTAGAGTCTTTCTGGTCGTAGTGGTGGTTAGAGTGGATACCTCAGAATAGATGCTTCTGCTGCAGACTGATAAAGGCTATAGTCTAGGATTCACTTCTTCTTCTGTAGTGATCGATAGTTCAGAGTTTATACAATTTCCAGCCGTGTAGCTCGCGCTGTACTCTATCTGGTCTATAGAGTGGTAACCATTTCAATGTGTGGACCAAGTCCTTATGTTTTCTGGGATAGTGTGAATTTCGTCACAGGTTTTGTTTTATACTTGAGTAGAAAAGGGGGTGTTTCATCATTCCCACCCAGTGTCTGTGTTCATTTGTGGCGGGGCCACTGACTGAGCATAAGTTACCATGAAAAACTATTCTCATTTTGAAGACAAATCACAACAGACCTGGAGCTGTTGGGGTGTTAGGACCTAGTTTAACATTTAGTCTGTAATCACTCATTCACTCAGGACTCATTCATTCAGGACTGGATATACATATTCATATATAGTTGTTATATCATATCACATGTAATATTGTATTCTGGGACTGAACTTACATAGTCATTCACTCAGGACTGTAGATTAGTATCCTGTCAGTAGTATCTTTAAAAATGGATTTTGGATTTGCATTTATCTGTAATTTAACCCTGCGCACTAGGGACGGTATTTTTAAGGGAATTATTATTACCCAAATTTATATCATACACACATTTAGCTATTTAAGTATCTCTTCCTGTCAGTTACCTGTACATTTCATTTATTTAACCATGCAAATATTCAAATATTAATTTACCTGTATATTTAACCAGACTGTAAATTAAGTAAACTACTATTATCATACTCACATTTAGCTACTGTCTGTCTGTCTGTCTGTCTGTCTGTCTGTCTGTCTGTCTGTCTGTCTGTCTGTCTGTCTGTCTGTCTGTCTGTCTGTCTGTCTGTCTGTCTGCCTGCCTGCCTGCCTGCCTGTCTGTCTGTCTGTCTGTCTCTGTCTGTCTCTGTCTCTGTCTGTCTGTCTGTGTCTGTCTGTCTGTCTGTCTGTCTATCTATCTACAGCGGGTGAAATAAATATTGAACACGTCACCATTTATCTCAGTAAATATATTTCCAAAGGTGCTATTGACATGACATTTTCACCAGATGTTGGTAACAACCCAAGTAATCCATACATACAAAGAAACCAAAACAAATAAGTTCAGAAATTAAGTTATGTGTAATAATGTGAATTATTATTATTGTTTACCGACAGATTATTTCACTTATAATTCACAATTCCAGTGGGTCAGAAGTTTACATACACTAAGTTGACTGTGCCTTTAAACAGCCAGAAAATGATGTCATGCCTTTAGAAGCTTCTGATAGGCTAATTGACATTATGTGAGTCAATTGGAGGTGTACCTGTAGATGTATTTCAAGGCCTACTTTCAAACTCAGTGCCTCTTTGCTCGACATCATGGGAAAATCAAAAGAAATCAGCCAAGACCTCAGAAAATAAAATTGTAGACCTCCACAAGTCTGGTTCACCCTTGGGAGCAATTTCCAAACGCCTGAAGGTACCACATTCATCTGTACAGACAATAGTACGCAAGTATAAACACCATGGGACCACGCAGCCGTCATACCGCTCAGGAATGAGACGCGTTCTGTCTCCTAGAGATGAACGTACTTTGGTGCGAAAAGTGCAAATCAATTCCAGAACAACAGCAAAGGACCTTTTGAAGATGCTGGAGGAAACAGGTACAAAAGTATCTATATCTACAGTAAAACGAGTCCTATATCGACAAAACCTGAAAGGCTGCTCAGCAAGGAAGAAGCCACTACTCCAATTTTATGGAGGCTTGCAAGCCAAAGAACACCATCCCAACCGTGAAGCACAGGGGTGGCAGCATCATGTTGTGGTTTGCTGCAGGAGGGACTGGTGCACTTCACAAAATAGATGGCATTATGAGGAAGGAAACTTATGTGGATATATTGAAGCAAGATCTCAAGATATCAGTCAGGAAGTTAAAGCTTGGTCACAAATGGGTCTACCAAATGGACAATGACCCCAAGCATACTTCCAAAGTTGTGGCAAAATGCCTTAAGGACAACAAAGTCAAGGTATTGGAGTGGCCATCACAAAGCCCTGACATCAATCCTATAGAACATTTGTTGGCAGAACTGAAAAAGCGTGTGCGAGCAAGGAGGCCTACAAACCTGACTCAGTTACACCAGTTCTGTCAGGAGGAATGGGCCAAAATTCACCAAACTTATTGTGGGAAGCTTGTGGAAGGCTACCCGGAAACGTTTGACCCAAGTTAAACAATTTAAAGGCAATGCTACCAAATACTAATTGAGTGTATTTTAACTTCTGACCCACTGGGTGTCAGGCTCTGGCCATAGGGAGGCCTTTTGCTCACCTAGTTGGCCATGGTCAGAGCCTGACAGGATCTAGAATTCTAGATCTATGTGTTTTTCATTTCGTGTTGAATCCCCAATTGGAGACAGCTGCGAGACGTTGTCTCTGATTGGGGATTCTATTTATGTTGCTCAACCCCATCTCATTGTTTGAGATGTCTGATATCTCCAGGTGAGATGTGTGTGGGCATGTAATAGTAAGTACTTCTCTGGTTTTGTTATTTTGATTAGTATTATAGTAAATAAAAGTATGTTTAATTACAACTACGCTGCGTCTTGGTCTGCCGACACACCACATCGTGACACTGGGAATGTGATGAAAGAAATAAAAGCTAAAATAAATAATTCTCTCTACTATTATTCTGACATTTCACATTCTTAAAATAAAGTGGTGATCCTAACTGACCTAAGACAGGGAATTTTTACTAGGATTAAATGTCAGGAATTGTGAAAAACTGAGTTTAAATGTATTTGGCTAAGGTGTATGTAAGCTTCCCACTTCAACTGTATGTATGACACATCAGGGTTTGAACTGGGTTAGCTAGTTGGTACACTAGCTAGCTAGCTTATGCTTTCAGCACTAGACACATTTTCTGATCCTTTGATTGGGTGGACAACACGTCTATCACGACTCAGGATATGACCCAGATGCAGACACAGGAGGTGGATAGCACAGTTCTCAGATTATTTATTGTAAACACCGGGCGGGCAAAGGGCAGGTCGAGGACAAGCAGAGGTTTGTGGTCAGGTTAGAGTCAGGGGGGTCAGGACAGGCAGAAATGGTCAGAACCACGAAAACTAGGAAACAGAACTAGAGACACTGGAAGACGGGGAAAGCACGCTGGTAAGACTTGACAAGACAAGACGAACTGGCAACAGGCAAACAGAGAACACAGGTATAAATACACAGGGGAAAATGGGGAAGATGGGCAACACCTGGAGAGGGGTGGAGACAATCACAAAGGCAGGTGAAACAGATCAGGGTGTGACAATGTCAGTTTATGCTGCAAGAGCTCTGATAGGTTGGAGGACATCCTCCATAGTTACTCTGTAAGTCTATAGAAGGGGGAAAGAACCATGAGCCTCCTAGGTTTTGTATTGGAAGTCAATGTACCCAGAGGAGGATGGAAACTAGCTGTCCTATGGCTACACCACAGTGCTACCCTACAGAGTGCTGTTAAGGCTACTGTAGACCGTCATTGCAATCAATTATTTGGTGACGTGAATATAATTAGTAAAGTTTTATCTAAAAGGATAACTTTTTTAATGTTTCACTATTTACATTTTTCTGAAATTCACTGAGGCCAATGGTCCTCTCCTTCCTTCTCTGAGGAGCCTCCACTGACACCCATGAATTGTATTGGCAACAACAGTACATCTCATTCACTCTACTTATACAGTGTTAATTGTACAAACGAAGAGGCCTGTGTATTAAAGTTAACAAAAAGCTAGTAGGGTGAAATGGTAGGTTAGCTAGCATCTAGAGAGTCCGGAAATTTGAAAATGTGAAAAAAAACTAATAATTTTCGTTACAAAGAGGAAATACACATTAAACGAACAACAGCAATGTTGGACTTTTGTCAGTGTGACTGTGTTTGTTCAGACTTAAATTTTCTCTTTCTGAGACCTCACCTCAGTATAGTTGGAGATGGCACAGGTCTGGGTTGCGCAGGTCGGGATGGCACAGGTCTGGGTTGCGCAGGTCGGGATGGCACAGGGCTGGGTTGCGCAGGTCGGGATGGCACAGGTCTGGGTTGCGCAGGTCTGGATGGCACAGGGCTGGGTTGCGCAGGTCAGGATGGCACAGGGCTGGGTGGTGCAGGGTTGGAGGTTCCGGTCATGCTTACAATGATCGCCTTGAGGCAGTTGTTGGTCTCCTGCTGCTGGCGACATAATCTTGTGACAGCTCGCGTCATTCCATTCACTGCCACCACAAGGTCTTTTACCTGCTGACTGTGGCACCTCACAGCCCTGATGGAAATGGCCATCTGCTGCACATCCGAAGACATCTTTTGTAGCGCCCTCGTTTGGCCCCTTTGCTCAGTCAAGAGCATTTCATCCACGTCATCCATGTTCATCCTACGTGCGGGTGCAGAGGGTAGAGACGAGTTGGAATGTGCACAGGATGCCGGTGCAGTAGCACCAACATTTGAAAATGCGCTTTCTAAAGGGGAAAAAGGATGTGTAACACACTTAACACTCGTAACACCTACAAAACAACTTAAACAGCTGTTCCACATTTTTTTTGCCAGCGTAGCGTCCATACATTTGTAATAGGCTAACGAACCGTTATGTATACCGAAGGGAAATCACAGAAATTGAACACTTTAGTGCTGCAATAATCGGGGACAGTTTTTTACTATCAGCAATGGTATTGGGTGGGTGAATGTTCTATTTTTCAATAGCTAGATATAAATCAAATAAATATAAATGTGACAACAAAGTCCATTTACAATCACGACTATTTAATCTTAAATCAGACTTACCTTGATTTTCTAATGTGGACTCAGCAGTATCAATTCCTTCCATGCCTTCCACCTGTTCAGCAACCAGCGTTTGCTGCACAACCTCTTCAACAGTGGTCAATTCACGCACTTCTGGGGGACCTGAACCAGTTTTCCTGGCCTGTGCCCTGTTAAATGCAACTTTTTCTTTGGTACGGCGTTTGAGGTCCTGCCACCTCTTTTTTACCTCTTCCACCTGTCTGCGGGTCGAGGATATTGCATAGATTTATTTTGTGATTTCGGTCCAGATGGCATTCTTTTGTGTGGGTGTGGAATTCCGGGCTTGTATGATGTTTAAATTTGCTGTTACCTCATGAACAAGCAGATCAACCTCGTTATCGCTAAATGTTTGTTTTGGCTGTTTTGCCTGACTTGGTGGCTGATCCATGATGGAAAGAGAGGAGGAGCCCCATTCAATGTACGGTATAGTGGGTGGGGACAGGCGCTGATTACCTGATGAACTGCAGGTTTGGTACATAACACGCACACTGCGGTTTCACATCAAGCGCTTTCTGCGTCTTGGCCATGGCACTATCAACGCTGCGTTCGCAAATGTACGTACATCTGGCCAGAGTGTCAGACAAGACAGAGCAAAACTACTGTATCGTTAAAATAATCTACTTGACAAAAGTGTGTGTGTGTGTGTGTGTGTGTGTGTGTGTGTTTTGTCTCTTATACAGATCCCCAGTGGCTTTTGGCCGTCCTAATCGCCTTCTCTCAGCAGCAGCCCATCAGACAGAGTGGTTGTGAGGAGTGTGCTGGAGAGGGCAGGATAGAGTGTGTGTGTGAAGCATGTGTACTACTGGTGTGTGTCAGCGCTCTGCGTGGCGTCTTCGGTCGGTGTGTGTGACCTGTGTGCTGACAGCACCGGACTGTGCGGAGTGGCGGGCAGGGTCTTTCTCTTATACTCACTGAAGGGTCTGTTCTCCGTGCATGGCAGATCACCTCTCATTCACCTGTTGGGAGAGAGATTGACATCAAGATCGGTTTCATTCACGAATGGTCCCCACTTCCAGACCTTTTATTTACTTAGGAGTTAAAGAGGCTGTCTGTAATTGATTTGCTCTTTGGAATGAAACGCAGAAACAATCAAGCCTCAAACAAATAGTCTGATGAGATATGAATGCCAAGAGTATGAGGAGGTCAAATTTGTGTCTGCAACCGTACGCCCCAGCATTTAACCCACACCACCCACTTCTCCCCTCTGGGTGAACCACCCACCAACAACGACCACAAAGCGCCATAGTAACCACAGATCACCTTGGTAACAGTCCCCACCCAGATCAGCCTTTCCTTGAAACCTGTATCAGCATGATCCAGTTCTAAATCACCATGGTAGCATCGACAGTTTATCCAATGTCAATGATACACTGAGCTCCATAAGGTGTGCACATATTAACAATGTTTGTGTTAGGACACTCTCCCAGTAGAAAGATTTAGGCTATATTTTCTTTACAGAGCCTGAATCGCCAAGGTTATATTAATTAATCAAGATATTATATTAATTGTACAAACAAGAGGTTGGTTAGCAGTGACTGCCTAGCTGATTTTGTTCTGGGTGCCAAGATATTGTAAGTTATCTTACCGAAGATCATATTTTCGATATTTGCGGCAACTTTTGAACTTCTGGCAAACAACTCTGGGAAACTTGTGGCGACCTTATAATGTTTAAAGGGACAACTACAGAATTATTTACATGAGCCAAGTGATAACTGAGCAATAGATGAACCAATGGAAGTTTAAAAGATAATTAACACATTTATAATAATTAAAAACTAAATCAAACCCAGTTCTGAAATATTGCCTTTTTGAGTAAACTTTGGATATTGCCTTTTTGAGTCCTTCGTCCAAAGCTTGTTGAATTCATGAATTGAATCGATACTGAAAACAAAACAAAATTAGAATACTGAAAAAAACTACTGAAAAAAAACTACTGAAAGCGATATTGGACAAACAGCGTTGGGTTAATTCAACCCAGTTTGGGTTGTGCTTCTAACCCAGCGACTTTGGTTGAGCGCTTAACCCAACCACTGGGTAAATTAAACTATATTGCTGGGTTAAGACAACCCAGTGTGTTGGGTTGTGACATAAACCCAGAACATTGGGTTGGGGGGATTGACCTGGCAGCTGTGTAATTCTTTGAAATGTAATCCTTGGGTTATTTTCAGTGTCATTCTAATTAAAATGTTGCTTGCGTACTGTTGAATTGTCAACCATCCCTCCCCTTCCCTCTCCTACACACACAATCAAGATACACTGTTGAATTTCAAATACGACGTTTAGAATGACTGCATTTCAGAACATACAGTGGGGAGAACAAGTATTTGATACACTGCCGATTTTGCAGGTTTTCCCACTTACAAAGCATGTAGAAGTCTGTAATTTTTATCATAGATACTCTTCAACTGTGAGTGGCGGAATCTAAAACAAAAATCCAGAAAATCACACTGTATGATTTTTAAGTAATTAATTTGCATTTTATTGCATGACATAAGTATTTGATACATCAGAAAAGCAGAACTTAATATTTGGTACAGAAACCTTTGTTTGCAATTACAGAGATCATATGTTTCCTGTAGTTCTTGACCAGGTTTGCACACACTGCAGCAGGGATTTTGGCCCACTCCTCCATACAGACCTTCTCCAGATCCTTCAGGTTTCGGGGCTGTCGCTGGGCAATACGGACTTTCAGCTCCCTCCAAAGATTTTCTATTGGGTTCAGGTCTGGAGACTGGCTAGGCCACTCCAGGACCTTGAGATGCTTCTTACGGAGCCACTCCTTAGTTGCCCTGGCTGTGTGTTTCGGGTCGTTGTCATGCTGGAAGACCCAGCCACGACCAAACTTCAATGCTCTTACTGAGGGAAGGAGGTTGTTGGCCAAGATCTCGCAATACATGGCCCCATCCATCCTCCCCTCAATACGGTGCAGTCGTCCTGTCCCCTTTGCAGAAAAGCATCCCCAAAGAATGATGTTTCCACCTCCGTGCTTCACGGTTGGGATGGTGTTCTTGGGGTTGTACTCATCCTTCTTCTTCCTCCAAACACGGCGAGTGGAGTTTAGACCAAAAAGCTCTATTTTTGTCTCATCAGACCACATGACCTTCTCCCATTCCTCCTCTGGATCATCCAGATGGTCATTGGCAAACTTCAGACGGGCCTGGACATGCACTGGCTTGAGCAGGGGGACCTTGCGTGCGCTGCAGGATTTTAATCCATGACGGCGTAGTGTGTTACTAATGGTTTTCTTTGAGACTGTGGTCCCAGCTCTCTTCAGGTCATTGACCAGGTCCTGCCGTGTAGTTCTGGCCTGATCCCTCACCTTCCTCATGATCATTGATGCCCCACGAGGTGAGATCTTGCATGGTGCCCCAGACCGAGGGAGATTGACTGTCATCTTGAACTTCTTCCATTTTCTAATAATTGCGCCAACAGTTGTTGCCTTCTCACCAAGCTACTTGTCTATTGTCCTGTAGCCCATCCCAGCCTTGTGCAGGTCTACAATTTTATCCCTGATGTCCTTACACAGCTCTCTGGTCTTGGCCATTGTGGAGAGGTTGGAGTCTGTTTGATTGAGTGTGTGGACAGGTGTCTTTTATACAGGTAACGAGTTCAAACAGGTGCAGTTAATACAGGTAATGAGTGGAGAACAGGAGGGCTTCTTAAAGAAAAACTAACAGGTCTGTGAGAGCCGGAATTCTTACTGGTTGGTAGGTGATCAAATACTTATGTCATGCAATAAAATGCAAATTAATTATTTAAAAATCATACAATGTGATTTTCTGGATTTTTGTTGTAGATTCCGTCTCTCACAGTTGAAGTGTACCTATGATACAAATTACAGAGCTCTACATGCTTTGTAAGTAGGAAAACCTGCAAAATTGGCAGTGTATCAAATACTTGTTCTCCCCACTGTACATCACGTCAGAGAATGTACAAGAATATATACAACATTTTAATAGCACATTGAAACAAAGCCCTTATTTCACAAGATACGATTTCATAAGATAGGATTGATGGTTAGAATGTATTTGTATTATTTCATGAACCAAGTATCAGACTAAAGCCTCATTTGAACTTGAGGTGCAGACAATAGGAGAAAAACAAAGCATATTCACATTCACTGACACACTTGGTCTATCTTAGGTGACAGCACAGACACACACCGACACACCGTGCTGTTTTGACGTACGATAATGGTCTACATTTGTGTCGAGTTAAAACATTGTTACACAAAACAAGTGCAAAATATTACATTTGAAGGACAATATACTAAAGACAAGGACTAATGACTCAATACTTAATAATTGGTATGTCATTCATAAAATGTAATCCCTAAAATGTAACACTTTGCAACTATTTAAAATAAATAGTTGTGATCAAATGGAAAGCATACTAGAACGTGCTTCGGTAGTTGAACTAAAGGCAAACCAGCCATACCGTACTGTAGGCTAAAAGCAGGCTCAAATGCATCAAATAAAACTAAACGTGCATTTACCAGAGCTATAAATAGTGCCTTGAGAGCATATTAGCATTGGAATGAGGCACTCATCTCTCATCCATCCATTGATCTATTAATTCACAGGAACACATCATTTTTGATTTAACTAGACATCAGCTGGAGGGCTGTGTTTCCTCCAGTCACTTTCACACTACAAGAGCAGATACTCATCCACTATTGTTCAGTGGGAAAAAAGACATGCTCACAACAGTCTAACAGCAGGGGGTTCTGTTCCTAGCATCTGATACACCGTGGTTTGTAGGAATTCCCATGCTGGGGCACAGTGGGAAAGTTGATATCAAACACATAATAGGACATCCAGTGCCCCAAGCAGTGTGTCTCGCTCCAATGCCGGTCCACTAATGACTGTAAACACCTGTGAGCAACAGCGAACACAACTGTGTCTGCTAACCTCCTTCTGACGCAGGTTCTGACCCATGTCGTTCCCATCCCTGACAATGAATGCCATCACACACAATTTATTTATAGCCATTTACATTCATCAATACCCAATTCCTGTTTGATTCCATGTATTTGGGGCTCATAGGTTCATTTACGCAACACTAACCACGTTTCCAGCCGACAATTTCATGCGGATGAATTACCGGAGCATGAAAAAAGTCAAGACCAGGCTGATGGAAACATGAAATGAAACAAAGGGCTCCTGAGTGGAGCAGCGGTGCTGCATCTCAGTGCAGACCCTTGTTCAATTCCAGGCTGTATCACAATCCTGGCCGTGATTGGGAGTCCCATAGGGCGGCGCACAATTGGCCCAGCGTCGTCCGGGTTTTGGCCAGGGTAGGGCGTCAATTGTAAATAAAAATTTGTTCTTAACTGACTTGCCTAGTTAAATAAAGGTACAAAAAATTAAAATTAATTATGCAAGAAATTCCGGTGGAAACTCCTTTATATATTGATACAATAACCATCATATTCAAGTAAACTTGTAATCAATGATATTTCCATCAGCTGTTGCCAAGGCAACAGCTACTCTTCCTAAGGTCCAGCAAGGCTCCTCCTACACCAACACATACAGACGTGCTCAGATGTGTTGGTACCCTTACAGCTCATTGAAATAATGCTTTGTTCCTCCTGAAAAGTGATGAAAATTAAAAGCTATTTTATCATGTTTACTTGCATGGAATAAAGCAAAGAAGCTGAGAAAATAGATGAAATATTGCTTATTCTACAAAGATATTCTAAAATGGCCTGGACACATTTGTTGGTAGAAAAGATCATAAATAATTGGATTATAGGGATATTTAAAACTAATGAGTTTATTTAATTAGTATCACACGTCTCCAATCTTGTAATCAGTCATTCAGCCTATTTAAATGGAGAAAAGTAGTCACTGTGCTGTTTGGTATCCTTGTTGCACCACACTGAACATGGACCAGAGAAAGAAAAGGAGAGAGTTGTCTGAGGAGATCAGAAAGACAATAATAGACCAGCATGGTAAAGGTAAAGGCTACAAGACCATCTCCAAGCAGCTTGATGTTCCTGTGACAACAGAAGTTTAAGGTCCAAGGAACTGTAGCCAACCTCCCTGGTCGCGGCCGCAAGAGGAACATCGACCCCAGATTGAACAGAAGGATAGTGCGGATGGAACCAAGGATTACTGCCAAAAGAGATACAAGCTGAACTCCAAGGTGAAGGTAGGTCAGTTTCTGATCGCATCATCCGTCGCTTTTTGAGCGAAAGTGGGCTCCATGGAAGAAGACCCAGGAGGACTCCACTTTTGAAAGAAAAACATTAAAAAAGCCAGACTAGAATTTGCTAAAATGCATATTGACAAGCCACAATCCTTCTGGGAGAACGTCCTTTGGACAGAGTCAAAAACTGGAGCTTTTTGGCAAGTCAAAACTGGAGCTTTTTGGCAAGTCACATCAGCTCTATGTTCACAGACGAAAAAATGAAGCTTTCAAAGAAAAAAACACTGTACCTACAGTGAAACATGGAGGAGGCTCGGTTATGTTTTGGGGCTGCTTTGCTGCACCTGGCACAGGGTGCCTTGAATCTGTGCAGGGCACAATGAAATCTCAAGACTATCAAGGCATTCTGGAGCGAAACGTACTGCCCGGTGTCAGAAAGCTCTGTCTCAGTCGCAGGTCATGGGTCCTCAAACAGGATAATGACCGAAAACAGCACCCAAGAATGGATAAGAACACAATATTGGACTATTCTGAAGTGGCCTTCTATGAGTCCTGATCTGAATCCTATGGAACATCTATGGAAAGAGCTGAAACTTGCAGTCTGGAGAAGGTACCCATCAAACCTGAGACAGCTGGAGCAGTTTGCTCAGGAAGAGTGGGCCAAACTACCTGTTAACAGGTGCAGAAGTATCATTGAGAGCTACAGAAAACGTCTGATTGCAGGGATTGCCTCTAAAGGATGTGCAACAAAATATTAGGTTAAGGGTAATTTCTGTCCATGCCATTTTCATTTGTTTTATTATTTACAATACTATGTTGAATAAAAAATCTAAAGCAAAGTCTGATTTCTATTAAATATGGAATAAACAATGGCGGATGCCAATTACTGTTGTCAGTTTCAAGTTATTTCAGAGAAAATTGTGCATTCTTCGATTTTTGTGGAGGGGTATCAACACATTTGAGCACGTCTGTATCTACAACACAATATCCATGTGTATGTGTGTGTATAGTGCGTATGTTATCATGAGTGTGTGTGCATGTGTCTGTGCCTATGTCTGTGTTCACAGTCCTCGCTGTTCCATAAGGTATATTTTTACCTGCTTTTTAAATCTGATTCTACTACTTGCATTGGTTACCTGATGTGGAATAGAGTTCCATGTAGTCATGTCTCTATGTAGTACTGTTCACCTCCCATAGTCTGTTCTGGACTTGGGGACTGTGAAGAGACCTCTGATGTCTTGTGGGGTATGGATGGGTGTCTGAGCTGTGTGCCTGTAGTTTAAACAGACAGCTCAGTGCATTCAACATGTCAATACCTCTCATAAATACAAGTAGTGATGAAGTCAATTTCTCCTCCACTTTGAGCCAGGAGAGATTGACATGCATATTAATGTTAGCTCTCTGTGTACATCCAAGGGCCAGCCGTGCTGCCCTGTTCTGAGACAATTGTAATTTTCCCAAGTACCTCTCTGTGGCACCTGAACACATGACTGAACAGTAGTCCAGGTGTGACAGAACTAGAGCCTGTAGGACCTGCCTTGTTGATAGTGTTGTTAAGAAGGTAGAACAGCACTTTATTATGGACAGACTTCTCCCCATCTTAGCTACTGTTGTATCAATATGTTTTGACCAGGACAGTTTACAATCCAGGGTTAGTCCAAGCAGTTTAGTCTCCTCAACTTGCTCAGTTTCCACATTATTCATTACGAGATGTAGTTGAGGTTTAGGGTTTAGTGAATGATTTGTCCCAAATACAATGTTTTTAGTTTTAGAAATATTTAGGACTAACTTATTCCTTGCCACCCATTCTGAAACTAACTGCAGCTCTTTGTTAAGTGTTGCAGTCATTTCAGTTGCTGTAGTAGCTGACGTGTATAGTGTGGAGTAATCCGTATACATAGACACACAATATAGCAGGGGGGGTAAACCCATAACACATACGTTTTTACAGCAGCAGAATATGATAGATAATATCAACAGCAGCACTGAAGTCGAACAAAACAGCCCCCACAATCATGTTATCATCAATTACTCTCAGCCAATCATCAGTCATTTGTGTAAGTGTGGTCTGGTCTGGTTGTTCCTCATTACAAACCACAGACCAACAAATATTATTTACATCAACATATGAATCACTACAGAACTTATTGTATGATCTCTTACACACTATATTAGGACCAGCCTTTGGAACTTTGGTTTTCCTACATCTGGATACTATATTGTGATCAATACATCTGATGGATCTGGATACTATATTGTGATCAATACATCTGATGGATCTGGATACTATATTGTGATCAATACATCTGTTGGATCTGGATACTATATTGTGATCAATACATCTGATGGATCTGGATACTATATTGTGATCAATACATCTGATGGATCTGGATACTATATTGTGATCACTACATCTGATGGATCTGGATACTATATTGTGATCAATACATCTGATGGATCTGGATACTATATTGTGATCAATACATTTGATGGATATGGATACTATATTGTGATCAATACATCTGATGGATCTGGATACTATATTGTGATCACTACATCTGATGGATCTGGATACTATATTGTGATCAATACATCTGATGGATCTGGATACTATATTGTGATCACTACATCTGATGGATCTGGATACTATATTGTGATCAATACATCTAATGGATCTGGATACTATATTGTGATCAATACATCTGATGGATCTGGATATTATATTGTGATCAATACATCTGATGGATCTGGATACTATATTGTGATCAATACATCTGATGGATCTGGATACTATATTGTGATCAATACATCTGATGGATCTGGATACTATATTGTGATCAATACATCTGATGGATCTGGATACTATATTGTGATCAATACATCTGATGGATCTGGATACTATATTGTGATCAATACATCTGATGGATCTGGATACTATATTGTGATCAATACATCTGATGGATCTGGATACTATATTGTCATCACTACATCTGATGGATCTGGATACTATATTGTCATCACTACATCTGATGGATCTGGATACTATATTGTGATCAATACATCTGATGGATCTGGATACTATATTGTCATCACTACATCTGATGGATCTGGATACTATATTGTGATCAATACATCTGATGGATCTGGATACTATATTGTGATCAATACATCTGATGGATCTGGATACTATATTGTCATCACTACATCTGATGGATCTGGATACTATATTGTCATCACTACATCTGATGGATCTGGATACTATATCGTGATCAATACATCTGATAGATTTGGATACTACTTTAAAACACATTTCTGCAACATTAGTAAAGATATGGTCAATAGTTGTTAGATTTTATTCCTGTGCTGTTTGTAAATACCCTGGTAGGTTGACTGATAACCATGAAAGAAAATATACTTCACTGTTGATCTCACATACATTATCAAGTATTTCACACATTATCCAGATACTGACTGTTAGCACTTGGTGGTCCATAGCAGCTTCCCACCAGAATGGGCTTGAGGTGAGGCAGATGAACCTGTAGCCATATTACTTCAACAGTATTTAACATGAGATCCTCTCTAATGTGGTTCTGAAGATCTTATAACCATGTATTGCTACCACTGTATCATCAAAGGTATTATATAAGTGAGTTTCAGAGATTGTTGTTAACGTGGGCTATTTTAGCACTTTTCTGGGATGCTTGATTGTTTTCATTACTTTACTGGGAAGCTTAGCAGAGGTAGACATGCTCAGGTTAGCAGAGGTAGACATGCTCAGGTTAGCAGAGGTAGACATGCTCAGGTTAGCAGAGGTAGACACACACAGTGGACTTCCTGCTAGGACACACCACCTCAGTGCTAACAGTATACATCTGGTTCATAGACACATGATTACTGCATACAACAGCTGTAGGATCAGCAGAAGCATTTGTTGTGTTTACCCTGGGATAATGTACTGTACATTTGCTGAAGCATTATGACAACTCAGCGACACAATGGTAGGGATTAAATGAGCTGGGCTGAGGTGATTGATACGTCATTGTCTCAACGCAGCCTTATAATGCTGTGAAAGGATCCTGGAACCCAAATGATTTGGGTGGATCCCCTCCTCCTTATAATACAAGCTTTGTTTCCAGAAGGTATGAACTGTATCTAGAGCACAGATAGCCTACCCCCACTGTAGCTATAGATATATATATATATATATAGATATATATATGGGAATTTAACAGCAAAGTAATTTTTATGTGCACTACATCATGGATGGAAAACTACCTAATGTCTTGGAGTGTGCATTTATTCATAACATATTGAGGAATGCTGTTCCTTTCATTCAAGGTTTACAAAATGCCATCATCTAATTTCTCAATCAATCTCCTTATGCCAATCCACTATTTAAACTTACAGGCTGAAAGTCAACTGAACTCATTGAAGCTGGGTCAGAATTTATCCCTGCCTATCTTGTAGACTGGTGTTGGGAGGACCTCTGGCAGAAGTCTTGTCAACTTGTGTATCTGGAGAGAAGAATATTTAGTGAATAACTTGAAAGTTTCAAGCAAAAAATACATGTGCATCTGAGGCAGCGATCCAGTTATCAGTGAGTTTCCCCGAGCAGTCCGGGTTTAAAATGTAGAAGTCCTGAGCAATCTGTAGTAAAGCGGAGAATTACTTGTTATGTTTTTAAAATGTTTTAAATAAATAAAAACATACATTGACAAAAAGAATAGACAACTTAACATTTACATGCATATCTACTAACATGAATGACATCACACTTGCTCAGATCCACATTTTCCCATCGTATTCACACCCGATGCTGTTTCTAACGCTTGTGAGACTCTGCCCCATACCGACTTCAAATTGTTTTACGTTGTAGCCAGACAAACAATTAATTTTTAATTTAATAAATCTTCCATCGCAGTTAATCACTAGTCTGGTAACACCTAACTCTTGAAGCACAATGTGTTGATAATGAAGGGGTGGTTGGCTCTCCTCTGTGTCTTTCAAACACCCACAGTCACACACAGCCCTTCTATCACAATGGTTGGATTTTCAAATCCAAACAATTAAAGGTCTCAACCCTGGGGATTTTTTTTTTTCTTAGACCAATCAAACCCCGTAGCACAATTTATTTAGAACCCCCGCACCGGTGCGTCAATCTAAGTAAAATAGTACAAAAAATTCCCATCAAAATCCGTAAATTTAAACCAGAGATTTTTTTTGCATTGGATCCATCTCAATCCACCACAGCTGCCAATGTTGCACTTTCCGCATCTGCGGTGAAAGGTGGCAGAGCTAGAGTGGTGTTTTTCCTCCAGGCACCAACAACTTGACTGTTCTGTCTGGTCCACTGAGCCCTCTGGATCGTGGTCTCCTTCATGTACTCTGCAACCTGGTTTGCCGTCCAGATGTTGTTCAGTCACTTTGTCATCTGGGCTGCCCTCTCACATTTTGACTCTGTTGTGAGCACAACGTATTCAATGAATGATAAATCCCTTTTAACAATGAGTTTTCAAAATACACAACAAATCTTTCAACATGTACCTGGCAAGACCCGGCTACTGTTGAAGCTTGGTGTGTCGCTTGGTGTCTACAGTCCTGTGTATTCATATGTGTGTCCTGAGGACCTCCCCTCCTGCATAAAAAGGTGGCGTTTACAGAATACTCACTGTGTGTAAGGCTTTTATTGTCTTCTTTAACTTCAGACTATAGTCAAGCGTTTCCTGGTCCATCTCTTCTGCTGCAAAAGAGAGGGGAAAAGGGAAAGGTGGTACCTAATCAGTCACCACTGAATTCATTAAACCGAAATATGTCTTCCACATTTAACCTAACCCCTCTTAATCAGAGAGGTGCTGGGGGCTTCCTTAATCGACATCCACGTCTCCGGCAGTTGTTGTTGGGGGTTAACTGTCTTGATCAAGGGCAGAACGGCAGATTTTTCCACCTTGCTGGCTCAGGGATTCGAACCAGCGACCTCTCAGTTACTGGCCCAACGCACTTAACCGCCATATTTTTTAGGATAGTTTCAACCACATTTCTAAATTAAATACTTTGAGGCAAAGGTTGATAAGGTCAAACGGTTGAACAAAGGCAAGGGAGTGAGGAATGAGTAAAATGAGTAGGGGTGGCAGTAGCTTAGAAGTTAGAAAGACAGGCCGATATTCAAACCCCAAATCTGTCAGGGTTACCAGCTACAATATCTCTGTATACTACCTACAGCTATTGTACCCTTGAGCAAGGCACTTTACCCCTAAGTGCCCATGAGCTGCTCCCAGCCTGTGATGTGTGTGTTGTGTGTCAGATTGGTCACTGTGACAGAATATCTGCGCAAATGACTAATAAAGAAAGTATTGTAAAATGAGGCCAGACTATGAATGGTAGTTGTGCATGTAACGCATCTAGTCCCAAAGAGGCTGCATGGTTCTAAGAGCCTCTGGTGAAGTTAAGTCTTTCAAGTTTCCATTAAGGTTGTACTATTGGTTATCCATGACAATGTGGAAGACGTAGATGCTGTTTTACACAGGGTCAATGAAAATCTGTGTATTTTTCCCCCCAAAGCTCTGTCCTCACTCTCAAAAAGGAATTTTTACCCTCAAACTTTGGAATCAAAGAGGCCAGATTACACTCATTCAGTGTATCTTTACTTGGTTCATCGCGCTCTAGTGACTCCTTGTAGCGGGCCGGGCACCTGCAGGCTGACCTCGGTCATCAGTTGAACAGTGTTTCCTCCAACACATTGGGGAGGCTGGCTGCCGAGTTAAGCGAGCGAGTGTTTAGAAGCACGGTTTGGCGGGTCATGTTTCAGAGGACGCATGACTCGACCTTCGCCTCCAGAGCCCGTTAAGGGAGTTGCAGCGATGAGACAAGATTGAATTTGGGGAGAAAAAGGGGGTAAAATACAAAAAATATATAAAAAATTTAAAATAAAGAAATGTTGGAAACATAGCCAGCTAGCTAAACTAACTTGGATACATAAAATGTAAGGTCAACTCTAACGTTAGCTAGCTAACAGAGTTTGCATCCATCCTCTTCACAAGTCCGACTAAACCTACCACTGTCAGAAACCATTGATAACTAGTACAGTAACGCTAGGTAACTCAATCAATCACCATGCAAACATGAGATAAGACTGCCAAATAGCTTGGTTAAATTTACCCAGATGGAGAATAAGTAAAATCTAGCTATAATAACTTAGCTAGCCAGCTAACTTAGCAAACGGGCGAAAGTGTCTGAGACAGTCCAGAAGAAGTGTCAAACTACGCTAGCTATGGTAGCTAAGGTACTTTAGCTAGCTACCATTACAGACACTGACACAGTTAGCTAGCTAGCCAAATGTAAACAAAACTGTATATTTAGTTATATTCGGCATTGTCGCGAGGCTAATGTTACCACAGTCAGAGATTTTAGCACAGAAAATGGTCATTAGCTCAAGTTAACGCTAGCTAGTGTAAGGGCTGATCTATGTTTTAGCTAATGAATATGTTAATCTACAACAAGAGTTATTAAGTGAATGTATTGTGTGATCATAGATCTTTAGAACTGCTGTAGGTTTGGGTAAGGGGGAGCTATGTGGAAGGAATGTGCTAGCTGGGGGTTTTATGATAGAACTGTGTCTTGTTGTAATATGGAGCTTGGACATCTACTGAGAAGACCACTACTTCCGTCAACTGGATTGCGTCACGAGGCTGGGACCAGCCTGCACGCCAACGATAGGCTGAGTAAGTTTAAACCACACTCAGCCTCTACTCCGACAGATCAGCAGGGAGCGGAAATTATCCTGTCGGAGTATTTAAGGAAGAACAAAGGATAGGACTCGCTCTCTTCTCTAGGCTATGCGCTTCTATAGCGCTGCTCGCTGATTCTCTCTCGCGCTCTCTCTCTCTCTCTCTCGCTCTTCTCATGCGCTGTTTGCCCTGCGTGGTGTCACAGTGAGCCTGTATATACGAACTTCATATTTACCATTTAAGGGTTTGCTAGAATAAAATACATAGATGATTTAAATGGCGTAGTAATCCTTTTGTTCCAATACCAGATTTGAATTGACGCGACCCAACACTAGCTATCTAATTACAACCTATTTAACCTGAATTACCATCACATTCATAATTCGTAACATTTGTCACTTACCGTTTTCACGGTTCAGTCATCCAAAACACACTAAGTCAGTCGAAATAATGTTGGCCGTTTTCCACTCGTCAGTCACACAGTCGCACCAGAACTAGAATACTTACAGAAAACAACCCAACTATTGACCCAATGCCTGCAACTCAGCAATTTGTTCATCCAAATTCTGAGTTGTGTAACTTACATCTCAAAGCCATGCATGCAAGAAGCCCTGTCCTCAGTTTGATTGAAACCCTCAATCTGTATTTTTGCCTTTTAAAGGATTGCTTCTAGAAAGAGCGAAGGAACAACACAATGGTCAAAATGATCTATCTACTAGTTTAAAGTAACGAAAGACCTAATTGTTACAAATAATTAATCTATGGGCTACATTTATGAGAATAATACATGCATTTACTTACCTTATCAAGCTTGAAGACGATACACTAATTTAATCACTCAAAAAAAGTGTTAAGAGTGAGTGCACCACAAACATATTTCTAGGGTGTTGATGCATCCTCCTCTCAATACAGCCTCTTCCAACACCACGGGTAGAGGAAGGGTATCCATCTGCAAAAGGAAAGTTTTACTTTGATGTCAAATCAACTCATATTGTTGCTAGCTAGCTACCTTAGTTGTTGTGCTAGCTAACATGCTTCTGAACTGTGACACTAGCTCATTGACATGCACATGGGTGTTAAAAAACAGCAAAGCATTCACCTAAAAATGTGTTTAGGCAAATCATTAGCTAACTTCATATCACATGAATTGTGCAAAAATATGATAGCTAACGTTAGCTAGCTAAGCGCTAGCCAGTCAGTCAGTGGCACTGACAGATTGAGACTGATATCAACAAAATGTGTTTCACTCTATCCCAAAAAACATGACATTGCTATCTAGGCATTATTTAGCTAATAAAATGATAAAAGTTTATTAGGAAGTTTAATTAATAACACTCACCGGACAACTTTGGCAGGTATTGAAGCTAGTTAGATAGCTTGGTTTCCATTTTCCAACGGATGTTTTTAATCACCTTGATTGGTCATCAACGGTTACTGGTCTTGGAACTCATGTGTTCACCAGAAAACGGCTTCTCGTAAACTGTCTGCCACTAGTGGCAATAAACGTTGCTGCCACAGGTTTGCCATAAACTTGCGGGTAGTTTGCAGCGACAAATTCAATATGCAATATTTTTTTTTACAGTATTTTGGTGAGGTTTTCACTTTTTGGTCAAACTCAGTGGTTCAGCAGTTATGGAAACATGACAACCAGCAAGGTGAAATAAATGTTCATTATAACTCCAACACTCTGGATTCTGAGTGCATTGTCTGCACATCCAACACATGCAGGCAGGCAAAGCCAAAATAACAACCTGTTTGTCATGTATTAAGGCCATTATAATGCCCATATATATTTTTTTCATTATTTATTTGTAGACTTTCGCTTTGCTCTCCTGCCTCTCTCTCCTCATGTCACCCTCTTTCTCACCACACTGGAGTGTGTGCCATCATCAGCACTTTAGAAAGTGATGGATGGCCAGTGAGTGTGTGTGTGTTTTGATGGGTAGTGAAAGGGACAGGAAAAAGTACTGGTATTTGTGTGTTCGACGTTATCAGCACCAGAATCAGGAGTAGCATCTGTAAAGTGCATTTATTATGTATGTATTTATTACAGTGTACTTATTATGTATGTATTACAGTGTATTTCATATATTTATGATTTATGATGAAATAGAGAAATAAATGCAACACAATTCATCTGTGACTGAACTACTTACAACAGAAAGCCAGTGAAAACAAAGTGTGTGACTGAACTACTTACAACAGAAAGCCAGTGAAAACAAAGTGTGTGACTGAACTATTTACAACAGAAAGCCAGTGAAAACAAAGTGTGTGACTGAACTACTTACAACAGAAAGCCAGTGAAAACAAAGTGTGTGACTGAACTACTTACAACAGAAAGCCAGTGAAAACAAAGTGTGTGACTGAACTACTTACAACAGAAAGCCAGTGAAAACAAAGTGTGTGACTGAACTACTTACAACAGAAAGCCAGTGAAAACAAAGTGTGTGACTGAACTACTTACAACAGAAAGCCAGTGAAAACAAAGTGTGTGACTGAACTACTTACAACAGAAAGCCAGTGAAAACAAAGTGTGTGACTGAACTACTTACAACAGAAAGCCAGTGAAAACAAAGTGTGTGACCTGGAATGTGCAGCGCTGGAGTTTTTCCAGCCAGAGAAGAAGCTTCCGGTAAACTCGTTCTCCAGCCTCACCTTTAACCCCAGTTAGGGGGGAGAGAGAGAGAGAGAGAGAGAGAGAGAGAGAGAGAGAGAGAGAGAGAGAGAATTTCACCAGCGCAGGTCAGGAACAAAAGAGGAAGAGCCATTGAATCTAAGACCCTTTAAAAAACCTGAGCTGTTTGGATTCAAACTCTGAGTTGCTGACCAATAGCATTACTGTAAAGTTAACTTCCAATCAGATAGCAGACCTACAGACCTGTAAAGACAACAGAACCTCTGCTTCTCAGAGGTGAGACAGAATGGGGGTTGGAGAAAAACGCCGAAAATGCTGAACTCCTGAGACAACACAAAGGAATCCTTACATACAGTTGATAAGAGTCACTTCGGTGGCTGCCCTACACTTCATTCTTAGAAAAAAGGGTTCTGTGGCTGTTCCCATAGGATAATCCTTTTTAGTTCCAGGTAGAAGCTTTATTGTTTCCAGGTATAGTCGTTTTGGGTATACTCTGTGGAAAGGTTTCTACATGGAACCCAAAAGGGTTCTACATGAAACCTAAAATGTTTTTTTTCAAAGGGTGCTTATATAAGGACAGCCGAATAAACCCTTTTAGGTTCTAGATAGCACCTTTTTTTCTATGAGTGTTGTATAAGATTAAGACTAAGACAGCCAATGTCTTCATGGAGTCACCATAGTTATCGCGGTAACGCAACGTGAGCTGACCAGGGAAAACTCTGGGCCCTATTTATAGGCTATACCTAGGGCCTTGGTATTTTTTGTATGGTGTTAACATCCTCAGGAAAAACTCCTGACCTATACCGTGGTCCAAAATGCATAGTTTTGACCAGTCCCAAAGGGGTCAGGGTCATGTCCCAATAGAAGGAACTTGGCAACTGGGTTGTCATGTATGTACAGCGCACATCTCTCTCTACATAAATGTCTCTCACTCTAACTTGATTTCCTCCCTTTCAAATGAGCAGAGGTCACTGTTTCAATGTATCACAAATAGTTGTTTTAAACCTTCTCCCTCTTCCCCGGATGTGGCAGACACAGTGGTGTCACTTTATATTAGAGACTGCTTCCCCGAGGGACGCACAGCCGGAGTACATACAGCTCTCAGTCAGAGCTCACTGACTTGTCGCTAATGTTAGCCGATCTCACTCACTTAGCCCATCTGACCAGAACTACTGTTAAACATACAGTATCACTAAGATAACTTCTCTGAACTTTGCTGGTGTTTTTCAACTTAACATACTGAGCTAATGATAGTGTCACGAGCCTACCAGACGAGCAAAATTACTTCTATGCTCGCTTCAAGGCAAGTAACACTGAAACATGCATGAGAGCATTAGCTGTTTCGGACGACTGTGTGATCACGCTCTCCGTAGCCGATGTGAGTAAGACCTTTAAAGGTCAACATTCACAAGGCCAGACGGATTACCAGGACGTGTACTCAGAGCATGCGCTGACCAACTGGCAGGTGTCTTCAATGACATTTTCAACTTGTCCCTGATTGAGTCTGTAATACCAACATGTTTCAAGCAGACCACCATAGTCCCTGTGCCCAAGAACACTACGGTAACCTGCCTAAATGACTACAGACCCGTAGCACTCTGTAGCCATGAAGTGCTTTTAAAGGCAGGTCATGGCTCATATCAGCACCATTATCCCAGAAACCCTAGACGCACTTCAATTTGCATACCGCCCCAACAGATCCACAGATTATGCAATCTCAGTTGCACTCCACACTGCCCTTTCCCACCTGGACAAAAGGAACACCTACGTGAGAATGCTATTCATTGACTACAGCTCAGTGTTCAACACCATAGTGCCCTCAAAGCTCATCACCAAGCTAAGGACCCTGGGACTAAACGCCTCCCTCTACAACTGGATCCTGGACTTCCTGACAGGCCGCCCCCATGTGGTAAGGGTAGGTAACAACACATATGCCACGCTGATCCTCAACACGGGGGCCCCTCAGGGGTGCGTGCTTAGTCCCCTCCTGTACTCCGTGTTCACTCATGACTGCGTGGCCTAGCACGACTCCAACACCCGGCGCATGTGACAAATATAATTTGATATGATTTGATTTGAATAACGAATGGATGGCCCGCTGGTTTGTTTTTCACTCATGTTACTCCGGCTACTCCGGTTATCTCACTCCACACATCAACCACAGTTTGAGGAGCATGCAGCCTCTAAGTAATATTCCAACCAAACTCTATAAGCCATGGACTCTCCAACCCTGTTTTTTGAAACCGAGTGAAATCTGTTCACTAACATTAATAATAACCATGTTTTTACTACAAAACAGCCCCTCTCTCTGCACGCTCGAGAAAGTAATGAAGGATAGAGGGGAGGAGATGGAAACACACTGTGGTGAAATATTCTGTAGCTAAAGGTAATGTGTTAGCCTACGAATTATGAAAATTAAAAAAATGCCACATTACCAGGCTATTCAAAATCAAAGACAAATTCACTATAATTGTAGGCTAACTCTGTAACCTGTCCTGCACAATCAATGAACCAACATCATCACCTAGACCTATGATTACTAGAATGAGTTTAATTTAATTTGGGAGGCTAGACCAATGATGTTCCACAGACTTCTGTCACAATGCATAATTATTCCTATTATTTTAGTCGTGTAACACTTCAACCAAAAACAACAAAGGAGAGAGCGCAACAGTGACCTGGCGTGAGAAACAAACCCTACGTATAACACACACAAGAACCCACACCCAGGTGACAAACAAAGGAACTTAAATAGAATCCCCAATTAGAGACAACACGAGACAGCTGTCTCTAATTGGGGATAGAAATTAACCCACACCACCAACACCCAGTGAACTGTCAAGCTCTAACCGCGGCTCCAACTCCCCCACTAGAGGGAGCCAGACCTAGCCACAGTCAGAACCTGACAACTTCTTAATATCAGTTTTTTGTTATGTTTTTCTTGGGTGTTGTCAGGCTCTGGCCATAGGGAGGCCTTTGGCTCCTCTAGTTTACCATGGTCAGAGCCTGACAGATCTAGGAGACTAGATATATGTTTATGTGTTGTGTTGAATCCCCAATTAGAGGCATCTGCGAGGCATTGTCTCTGATTAGGGATTCTATTTAGGTTGCTCTGTCCCACACCTGTGTGTGGGTCATTATCTCCATGTTAGCTGTGTATGGAGTGTGTGGGCATGCAAAAGTAAGTACTTCTCTGGTTTTGTTATTTTGATTAGTATTATAGAAAAATAACGCTGCGTCTTGGTCTGCCGACACACCACAGCATGACTGGTGTGCAATATGCCTTGTATTGTATAACTGCACAATCATTATTTTAATTATGTTTTTTCGGGCTTGGGCTCATTCAGTATATATGCCTATGAATATGCATAAGCTAATAATATGCATATGGGTGTTTTGAATTAATCATCACCTTAGAAAGCGCTGTCCATTTCGTTGTGTTAGGCTTTGAAGCAACATACACAACGACCATGTTTTCCACTCAG
The DNA here is from genome assembly GCA_023634145.1 of Thymallus thymallus. Classification (NCBI taxonomy): domain Eukaryota; kingdom Metazoa; phylum Chordata; class Actinopteri; order Salmoniformes; family Salmonidae; genus Thymallus; species Thymallus thymallus. The sequence continues at coordinate 1,763,636 of CM042397.1, forward strand.
TTTCAACCTGCTGTTGAACTTCTTTCTTCAAAACTGATCAACCACAGTGAGGTGAGTTTTAAAAGCTGTGGCAGTCAGATGTGAAACTCACAATAAAATAAGACAGTGGGAGACCGGTTTGCGGTGCTCAAACCAAAGTTCTTTAATAAAAGTTGGGGCAACGGGGAGGGGAGAAATACAACTGAAAGGCTTCTCAGGTAACACTCTGTGTTAATGAACAAAAAAAAGAGAGAGAGAGAGAGCGATGTGTCCAGGGTTTCAATCCTTGCTCTGAACTTGTTCCAGGTGGCGTGCTGCCCGCGTATGCTTCTGAGGTCTAGGGGTACCCTCTGCCCCAGCGCCCGAGTGCTGCACCTCTACTTATACCCATTTGGGGTAACAAGGTACAGGTGGGATCAATTCCAGGTGCCAATTGGTTGCTGCACCTGGACTGGGTAATATTGGTGTTGAATCACCAGCCCCATTTGGTGCCTGTAGAGCTGTCCATGGTGCTGACTCACCTTGGCCTCTCTAGCCCTCTGGAGCTGACCTAGGTCCTGAGCATGGTGCTGACTCACCTTGGCCTCTCTAGCCCTCTGGAGCTGACCCAGGTCCTTCTCCTTCCGGGTTGCCACAAAGCACATACTGTTTTGATGTGTTTGCTGTGATTTTCGATTTGCATTGATGCCAGAGTGATTAGAGGGACAATAGAGTGCTGAGTACCGGGCCTGACGGTTGTTAGCTAGTTGGGTACTACCAGCGCATGTCCAGAGTCTATAAAAGGAGATTACCGTGACTCAACGGTCATGTGGAGTTTTACTGTGGTCATGACTGTCGGTGTGGCGGTAATACGTTCACCGCAACAGCTCTAGGCGAGGTCAAGTTCACTGTTGAAGCTGCTCCCCTCAACTCTGACTAACGCCCCGACCACTAAAGAGTTTAGTTTGATTCTTAGCTGGCTGTAAAAAGCGCTAGTGTTAATAGCTTTAGCCTTAGCAGTGCGTTGGAGTGCGTCGAGAAGATGTGTGACAGCGAGTTCAAAGTTATTTGGGAACAGTTCAATGCCAGTGGCACTGATGCACCACCAGCTCCAAGCAAACAACAACGTTATGTAAGTACAAATCTCCAGCAATATGTGGTGGGCAGTACAGGCCAGCATGACAGAGGAGAAGAGACTGAGTGTAAAAGAATGTTCTTAGATGCTGTCATTGGTGAAATGTCAGAACAATTCAGCGAACGCAACAGCCAACTGGTGGAGGCCCTTGATCCAGAGAACAATGACTTTCTAGGTGTGAAAAAGGTGAAACCACTGCTGGATCTAAGCAAAACAGATTTGGTGGAAGCTGAGTTTAGTGTTTAGTGTCACTAAAATCGCCCGCTCCGGCTCCAATGAGGACAAATGGGCCCCACTTGATATCCTGTAACACTTATCTTTGCTTCTCTCCGCTATGCCGTGCTTTACTGCACTGACACATAGATTGACTTTTGAGGCGCCCACAGCTACATGCGAGAACACATTTTCCACTTTGTCAAACGTGTTCAGTCAACACAGAAAAAGCAGGCTACACCCACTCAACTAATCCAACTGGCATTTGAGGGGGATCTTACAAATAATATTTCAGGGGGAATGGAATGATTACTCAGGAAGTTCAACAGAGCATCACAGAGGCTGCAACTCTTCTGAAAAGGTAAGAAACAGTCTAGCTGGTTGATTTTATCAACATCTTGGTGGTATAGCCAGTGGCGTCATTTCAGCAAAAACCTGGGGTACAGAATGGTAAAATGACTTCCTCAGCCACCAGCCTAGGTTTAACAGCCTTGCTTTAATGTGGTGCTGATAGAGCGAGGCTGACATATTGCACCAACCTGTCACTTCCTGGTCAAAAATGGTCTAGGCATTTGTACTTTTATTTTGTGGTATAGCGTGATATTTTGCAGACTTCCATATTATTCCAATGCAAGAACCCAAATATAACCGCAACATGCAACGCTTTTACTGAGATAGATAGATAGATAGATAGATAGATAGATAGATAGATAGATAGATAGATAGATAGATAGATAGATAGATAGATAGATAGATAGATAGATAGATAGATAGATAGATAGATAGATAGATAGGGTAACAACACATCCGCCACGCTGATCCTCAACACGGGTGCCCCTCAGGGTTGCGTGCTCATTACCCTCCTGTACTCCCTGTTCACTCATGACTGCGTGGCCAAGCACGACTCCAACACCCGGCGCAAGTGACAAATATAATTTGATTGGATTTGAATAACGAATGAATGGAAATTATTGCAGTCAGTATGCCAATTGCACGCTCCCTCAACTTGAGACATCTGTGGCATTGTGTTGTGTGACTAAACATCACATTTTAGTGGCCTTTTATTGTCCCCAGCACAAGGTGCACTTGTGTAATGACCATGCTGTTTAATCAGCTTCTTCATATGCTACACCTGTCAGGCAGATGGATTGTCCTGGCAAAGGAGAAACACTCACTGACAGGTACAGTGCCTTGCAAAAGTATTCATTGTTGCATTACAACCTGTAATTGAAATTTATTTTTATTTGGATTTCATGTAATGAACATACACAACATAGTCCAAATTGGTGAAGTGAAAGGAATTACTTGTTTAAAAAATTAAAATAATAATGGAAAAGTGGTGCTATTGTCACGAGAGGGGATGTGGAGAGACCAAGACGCAGCACAGGGATAGTAGTTCGACATGATTTATTTTAGATTTTACTATGTAATATAATCACACCACAAACGAACTACCACACTCAAACAACCACGAAAGACATAACGTCACGTTCACGAAAACAAACACGACTGAACGGACGTAACAAAAAACCCGTGACTGCGAAATACATCAACAACGACCCACACCAGAGTGAAGGACAGACTCAACATATATGGGATCCCTAATTAGAGACAATGCGGTGCAGCTGCCTCTAATTAGGGATCCAACCCAAACCCCACACAGAAACAGAAAAGAACGACACTGTCAGACTCTGACCATAACTACATAGATAAGCCTATTTGCTTCTCTATGGCCAGAGCCAGACAGCTATGAAGCCCCTAAATAAGATCTGGTGCAAGCAATTACCTAAATAAAGTCCACCTGTGTGCAATCTAAGTGTCACATGATCTGTCACATGATCTCAGTATATATACACCTGTTCTGAAAGGCCCCAGAGTCTGCAACACCACTAAGCAAGGGGCACCACCAAGCAAGCGGCACCATGAAGAACAAGGAGCTCTCCAAACAGGTCAGGGACAAAGTTGTGGAGAAGTACAGATCAGGGTTGGGGTTATAAAACAATATCAGAAACTTTGAACATCCAACGAAGCACCATTAAATCCATTATTAAAAAATGGAAAGAATATGGCACCACAACAAACCTGCCAAGAGAGGGCCGCCCACCAAAACTCACGGACCAGGCAAGGAGGGCATTAATCAGAGAGGCAACAAAGAGACCAAAGATAACCCTGAAGGAGCTGCAAAGCTCCACAGCGGAGATTGGAGCATCTGTCCATAGGACCACTTTAAGCCGTACACTCCACAGAGCTGGGCTTTGTGGAAGAGTGGCCAGAAAAAAGCCATTGCTTAAAGAAAACAATAAGCAAACACGTTTGGTGTTCGCCAAAAGGCATGTGGGAGACTCCCCAAACATATGAAAGTAGGTACTCTGGTCAGATGAAACTAAAATTGAGCTTTTTGGCCATCAAGGAAAAAGCAATGTCTGGCACAAACACAACACCTCTCATCACCCCGAGAACACCATCCCGTGTTTTTCATCGGCAGGGACCGGGAAACTGGTCAGAATTGAAGGAATGATGGATGGCGCTAAATACAGGGAAATTCTTGAGGGAAACCTGTTTCAGTCTTACAGGGATTTGAGACTGGAACGGAGGTTCACCTTCCAGCAGGACAATGACACTAAGCATTCTGCTAAAGCAACACTTGACTGGTTTAAGGGGAAACATTTAAATGTCTAGTCAAAGCCCAGACCTCAATCCAATTGAGAATCTGTGGTATAACTTAAAGATTGCTGTACACCAGCGGAACCCATCCAAGGAGCTGGAGCAGTTTTTCCTTGAAGAATGGGTAAAAATCCCAGTGGCTACATCTCTTCATTCATGCTTTGTCTTTGTAAGTGAACTTTATGATCTAAATGCCTAGAATTATTCATGGCTAGCTAGTTTGTTGCCAGGCTAGCCTATATTTCAGCGAGTGTAATGATTGTCTAAATTCAGCTGCCAGTAACGATCAGATATTATATACAATATTATGATTGGCAATGACAACCGTTATATGATACACATGGAATTACAGTTTAAATACTAATAAGAAGTGTTTGGCCTAACATTCGTTTACCAAGTGGGCTACTGGTAAGGTCAAATCCAGGCCATAACAGAAATAAGAAAGCAAGGCTTGGATTGGTCCATAATATGTTTGAGCAGAGTCCACAGGCTGCCTTTTAGGAGTCATCCAGGGTGCTGCATTCACAGACAGGCCATGTTGTTTTGCCTTCTCAGTGGGAAAGAGACGTAAATATACATGACACATATCTGTAATGAATATCTCCTTGTTTTTTCTTTGCTCTTTCCAAGTGCAAGCTCACATGAGTGGGTTTCTTGCACTCCACAGGGAGAGGGGGGGACAAGGAGTAGAACGAGAGGAGGGGAGGGGGAGAAGGAGAACAACGAGGGGAGGGGAGAATGAGGATGAGGGGGAGGGGGAGAAGAGGAGGACGGGTGTTGGGTTTTTAACAATGTGCTGTGTTCCTTGTCAGAAAAAGAAAGTAGTGGGAAGAAGAGAGCGGCGGAGAGATTAAGTGTTCAGATGAGAATTTGAGATGCATAATTTATTAGGGACAAAGTAATTAAACAGCTGAGAGAGGCCCAGAGGACAGAGGCAGTCTGGATCAGGTAAAGGAGACGGAGGAGGGGGAACAAATGGCACCCTTTTCTGGATATAGTGCACTACTTTTGACCAGAGCCCCTAGCCCATAATTAAGAATGAGTGAGGTAAGAATCGAGTTGAACATCAGGGCCCAGCCAGCATCAAGAGTAGTGAGTTCCCAGATATATATAATATAATTGCCCAGACGAAGTACTGGTGGTAGCTGATAATACTGATGTAGCACATGGGGATGTGTGAAACGTAATCCTCAGCCTGAAGTGTTGCCACTTGCGTTGCAGAATTTCTAGCGTTTCGCGTGGCACAGACTGGTAAGACGCACCAGGGGGGCGGTCATGTGTCCTATCAAAGGCAGAGTGTTATGTTTGTTATATAGCCCCTGTGAGTTTGTTGTATGGGTCTGTTGACTCACCGTATTGTTATCCAGAAGGACCACCGTACTTTGGCTAAACGCTGTTGTTATGCTAGCTGTGGACTGTGAGCATGTTAGAGTGATTGTTCTTTATAAATTATAAGTTTATTAACTAAGTCATCTTCTTCCAACACAACATTGGCGATGAGGATGGCTGATCCCTCACCCCTCATCCCCACCATCACTCTGCCTCCTCTGGACCCGTTTCTGCCTCACCCAGGCAGATCTGTCATTCCCTGGGAGCAATGGAAAGGCTAGTTTAAAACCTACCTTCTAGCCATAACCAGGAAACATGCTATCCTCCTACACTGCCTTGTTCTTCCAAGAGAAGAGGTCTCAGCTGAGCTGTAGTCACGCCTACTCTGCAAATGCACTTCCGTGTTGACGTGCTGCCGTGCTGTTTGTTGCTGATTGTTGCTGATTGTTGCTGATTGTTGCTGATTGTTGCTGATTGTTGCTGTTTGTTGCTGTTTGTTGCTGTTTGTTGCTGATTGTTGCTGTTTGTTGCTGATTGTTGCTGATTGTTGCTGATTGTTGCTGATTGTTGCTGTTTGTTGCTGCTGTGCTGTTTGTTGCTGTTTGTTGCTGCTGTGCTGTTTGTTGCTATTTGTTGCTGTTTGTTGTTGTTGTGCCGTTTGTTGCTGTTTGTTGCTGTTTGTTGCTGCCGTGCTGTTTGTTGCTGTTTGTTGCTATTTGTTGCTGTGTGTTGCTGCCGTTCTATTTGTTGCTGCCGTGCTGTTTGTTGCTGTTTGTTGCTGTTTGTTGCTGTTTGTTGATGTTTGTTGCTGTGTGTTGCTGCTGTGCTGTTTGTTGCTATTTGTTGCTGCTGTGCTGTTTGTTGCTGTTTGTTGCTGCTGTGCTGTTTGTTGCTGTTTGTTGCTATTTGTTGCTGTGTGTTGCTGCTGTGCTGTTTGTTGCTATTTGTTGCTGCTGTGCTGTTTGTTGCTGTTTGTTTCTGTTTGTTGCTGCTGTGCTGATTGTTGCTGTTTGTTGCTGATTGTTGCTGTTTGTTGCTGCTGTGCTGTTTGTTGCTGCCGTGCTGTTTGTTGCTGTTTGTTGCTGCCGTGCTGTTTGTTGCTGCCGTGCTGTTTGTTGCTGTTTGTTGCTGCCGTGCTGTTTGTTGCTGTTTGTTGCTGCCGTGCTGTTTGTTGCTGTTTGTTGCTGCCGTGCTGTTTGTTGCTGCCGTGCTGTTTGTTGCTGCCGTGCTGTTTGTTGCTGCCGTGCTGTTTGTTGCTGTTTGTTGCTGCTGTGCTGTTTGTTGCTGTTTGTTGCTGTTTGTTGCTGCTGTGTTGTTTGTTGCTGTTTGTTGCTGCTGTGCTGTTTGTTGCTATTTGTTGCTGTTTGTTGTTGTTGTGCCGTTTGTTGCTGTTTGTTGCTGTTTGTTGCTGCCGTGCTGTTTGTTGCTGTTTGTTGCTATTTGTTGCTGTGTGTTGCTGCCGTTCTATTTGTTGCTGCCGTGCTGTTTGTTGCTGTTTGTTGCTGTTTGTTGATGTTTGTTGCTGTGTGTTGCTGCTGTGCTGTTTGTTGCTATTTGTTGCTGCTGTGCTGTTTGTTGCTGTTTGTTGCTGCTGTGCTGTTTGTTGCTGTTTGTTGCTATTTGTTGCTGTGTGTTGCTGCTGTGTTGTTTGTTGCTATTTGTTGCTGCTGTGCTGTTTGTTGCTGTTTGTTGCTGCCGTTCTATTTGTTGCTGCCGTGCTGTTTGTTGCTGTTTGTTTCTGTTTGTTGCTGCTGTGCTGATTGTTGCTGTTTGTTGCTGATTGTTGCTGTTTGTTGCTGCTGTGCTGTTTGTTGCTGCCGTGCTGTTTGTTGCTGTTTGTTGCTGCCGTGCTGTTTGTTGCTGCCGTGCTGTTTGTTGCTGTTTGTTGCTGCCGTGCTGTTTGTTGCTGTTTGTTGCTGCCGTGCTGTTTGTTGCTGCCGTGCTGGTTGTTGCTGTTTGTTGCTGCCGTGCTGTTTGTTGCTGCCGTGCTGTTTGTTGCTGTTTGTTGCTGCCGTGCTGTTTGTTGCTGTTTGTTGCTGCCGTGCTGTTTGTTGCTGCCGTGCTGTTTGTTGCTGCCGTGCTGTTTGTTGCTGTTTGTTGCTGCTGTGCTGTTTGTTGCTGTTTGTTGCTGCCGTGCTGTTTGTTGCTGTTTTTTGCTGATTGTTGCTGCCGTGCTGTTTGTTGCTGTTTGTTGCTGATTGTTGCTGATTGTTGCTGCCGTGCTGTTTGTTGCTGTTTGTTGCTGATTGTTGCTGCCATTCTGTTTGTTGCTGCCGTGCTGTTTGTTGCGACTTGGCTACCTGCAAAACGTTTAGTTTTTTGCTTTTAATAACCGTTTAATCAAAACTCTTTATTCAACACACTTACCGACGTCTTTGTTTTTTACTTTTAATAACCGTTTAATCAAAACTCTTTATTCAACACACTTACCGACGTCTTTGTTTTTTACTTTTAATAACCGTTTAATCAAAACTCTTTATTCAACACACTTACCGACGTCTTTGTTTTTTACTTTTAATAACCGTTTAATCAAAACTCTTTATTCAACACACTTACCGACGTCTTTGTTTTTTACTTTTAATAACCGTTTAATCAAAACTCTTTATTCAACACACTTACCGACGTCTTTGTTTTTTACTTTTAATAACCGTTTAATCAAAACTCTTTATTCAACACACTTACCGACGTCTTTGTTTTTTACTTTTAATAACCGTTTAATCAAAACTCTTTATTCAACACACTTACCGACGTCTTTGTTTTTTACTTTTAATAACCGTTTAATCAAAACTCTTTATTCAACACACTTACCGACGTCTTTGTTTTTTACTTGCTCTACTTTTCCACCCCGGACGCTTTAGTACCTGGATACCAACAACTGAGCCAGGCTACGAAGAGCTCAACTCATACAACGCTCTCTATTAAACAACTACAGGAAAGTGCTAACTTCCAGCGTATGAGTGTAACTCCAATTGTTGGCCAGGAGATGCTGTAATGACACAGCTCTGAGAGACTACACCGAACACTAACACGCAGCCGGGGCTGGTGCGTCTCAAGGAACAGCTGGCGACCTGCCACTGATAACCAACCAAGACATCACCCACCTCCCTGCGCTTTTTCCTCTCTCTCACATTCAACAAGAGATATACATTATTTATCTATATCAACTTGCAATATTTTCATCATTATTTTCACCTAACACTCTGTAACAATGTATAGTGTACATATTCAGCCATTCACCCATACTATGCAATGTCTTTTTATAGCTTTTTGCACTCCAGACTTCTTGTATTTTGATACTTTTTCATACTGACGCCCTATGTATCATGTATCGTGTATCTGTCTGTAGCTGCTTGACAAAGACATTTCCCCTCGGGGATCAATAAAGTATCTATCTATCTATCTATCTATATATCTATCTATCTATCTATCTATCTATCTATCTATCTATCTATCTATCTATCTATCTATCTATCTATCTATCTATCTATCTATCTACAGTGGGGAGAACAAGTATTTGATACACTGCCGATTTTGCAGGTTTTCCTACTTACAAAGCATGTAGAGGTCTGTAATTTTTATCATAGGTACACTTCAACTGTGAGTGACGGAATCTAAAACAAAAATCCAGAAAATCACATGATTATTTAAGTATGATTTTTAAATAATTAATTTGCATTTTATTGCATGACATAAGTATTTGATCACCTACCAACCAGTAAGAATTCCGCCTCTCACAGACCTGTTAGTTTTTCTTTAAGAAGCCCTCCTGTTCTCCACTCATTACCTTTATTAACTGCACCTGTTTGAACTCGTTACCTGTATAAAAGACACCTGTCCACACACTCAATCAAACAGACTCCAACCTCTCCACAATGGCCAAGACCAGAGAGCTGTGTAAGGACATCAGGGATACAATTGTAGACCTGCACAAGGCTGGGATGGGCTACAGGACAATAGGCAAGCAGCTTGGTGAGAAGGAAACAACTATTGGCGCAATTATTAGAAAATGGAAGAAGTTCAAGATGACGGTCAATCTCCCTCGGTCTGGGGCACCATGCAAGATCTCACCTCGTGGGGCATCAATGATCATGAGGAAGGTGAGGGATCAGCCCAGAACTACACGGCAGGACCTGGTCAATGACCTGAAGAGAGCTGGGACCACAGTCTCAAAGAAAACCATTAGTAACACACTACACCGTCATGGATTAAAATCCTGCAGCGCACGCAAGGTCCCCCTGCTCAAGCCAGCGCATGTCCAGGCCCGTCTGAAGTTTGCCAATGACCATCTGGATGATCCAGAGGAGGAATGGGAGAAGGTCATGTGGTCTGATGAGACAAAAATAGAGCTTTTTGGTCTAAACTCCACTCGCCGTGTTTGGAGGAAGAAGAAGGATGAGTACAACCCCAAGAACACCATCCCAACCGTGAAGCATGGAGGTGGAAACATCGTTCTTTGAGGATGGTTTTCTGCAAAGGGGACAGGACGACTGCACCGTATTGAGGGGAGGATGGATGGGGCCATGTATCGCGAGATCTTGGCCAACAACCTCCTTCCCTCAGTAAGAGCATTGAAGATGGGTCGTGGCTGGGTCTTCCAGCATGACAACGACCCGAAACACACAGCCAGGGCAACTAAGGAGTGGTTCCGTAAGAAGCATCTCAAGGTCCTGGAGTGGCCTAGCCAGTCTCCAGACCTGAACCCAATAGACAATCTTTGGAGGGAGCTGAAAGTCCGTATTGCCCAGCGACAGCCCCGAAACCTGAAGGATCTGGAGAAGGTCTGTATGGAGGAGTGGGCCAAAATCCCTGCTGCAGTGTGTGCAAACCTGGTCAAGAACTACAGGAAACGTATGATCTCTGTAATTGCAAACAAAGGTTTCTGTACCAAATATTAAGTTCTGCTTTTCTGATGTATCAAATACTTATGTCATGCAATAAAATGCAAATTAATTACTTAAAAATCATACAATGTGATTTTCTGGATTTTTGTTTTAGATTCCGTCACTCACAGTTGAAGAGTACCTATGATAAAAATTACAGACTTCTACATGCTTTGTAAGTGGGAAAACCTGCAAAATCGGCAGTGTATCAAATACTTGTTCTCCCCACTGTATCTATCTATCTAAAGAAAAAGACTAAAACTGTTAAATCCCTGTGGATTGATGAGGAAAAAGAGATGAGGCAAAAGAGATTGCAAAAGGTCTGAGAAATCATGTGACTAAACTGAATAATAAGAATAAGAAACTATACTATGAAACAAAGATAAATGATGGTAAAAAGCTTTGTAGCTTAAATGACATTTTGGGCAAAAAGGCAAATTCCACTCCATCATTCATTGAATCAAATGGCTCATTTGTCACAAAACCCACTGATATTGCCAACTACTTTACTTTTTTTTTTTCATTGGCAAGATTAGCAAATTTAGGCATGACATGCCAGCAGCAGCAAACACTGACACTACCCATCCAAGTATATCTGACCAAATTATGACAGACAAGCTTTATAATTTTGAATTAAGTGATTATGGAAGAGGTGAAAAAAGTATTAGTCTATCAATAATGTCAAGCCACCGGGGTCTGACAACTTGGATGGAAAATTCCTGAGGATAATAGTGGACGATATTGACACTCCTATTTGCCATATTTTCAGTCTATACCTACTAAAGTGTTTGCCCTCAGGCCTGGAGGGAAGGAAAAGTTATTACTCTACCTAAGAATAGTAAAGCCCCTTTAACTGGCTCAAATAGCCAACCAATCAGCCTGTTATCAACCCTTAGTAAACTTTTGGAAGAAATGGCGTTTGACCAGATAAAATGCAATTTTACAGTAAACAACTTGACAACAGACTTTCAGCACACTTATATGGAAGGACATTCAACAAGCACAGCACTTACACAAATTTTGGATGATTGTCTGAGAGAAATTGATAATAAAAAAGATTGTGGGGACTGTTTTGTTAGACTTCAGTGCAGCTTTTGACATTATCGATCATAGTCTGTTAGTGGAAAAACGTATATGTTATGGCTTTACACCCCCTGCTATATTGTGGATTGAGAGCTACCTGTCTAACAGAACACAGAAGGTGTTCTTTAATGGAAGCCTCTCCAACAAAATCCAGGTAGAATCCGGAATTCCCCATGGCAGCTGTCTGGGCCCCTTACTTTTTTCAATCTTTACTAACAACATACTTTGAGTAAAGCCAGTGTGTCTACGTATGCGGATGACTCAACACAATACACATCAGCTACCACAGCAACTGAAATGACAATACTTAACAAAGAGCTGCAGTTAGTTTCAGAATGGGTGGCAAGGAATAAGTTAGCCCTAAATATTTCCAAAACTAAAAGCATTGTATTTGGGACAAATTATTCACTAAACCTTAAACCTCAACTAAATCTTGTAATGAATAATGTGGAAATTGAGCACGTTGAGAAGACTAAACTTGTCAGGCTCTGGCCATAGAGAAGCTTTGCTTCTCTATATTTCTATGGTCAGAGTCTGGCAGATCTATTATTTCTACGTCTGTGTGGTGTTGTGTGTGGGATCCCTAATTAGAGGCAGCTGCTAGGCATTACCTCTAATTAGGGATCTTACTTATATGTCTGTGTTCCACTCCGTTGGCGTGGTTCATTGTTATGTTATGTCCCGTGTTCGTGCTACGTGTGTTTGTTATATTCAGTTGTTATATTTGTATAGTTCGATAGTTCGTATTAAATAAAGATGTCGAACTATGGATACGCTGCGCCTTGGTCTCTCTACACACCCGAACGTGACAGAATGAACCACCACCCGACCAAGCAGCGTTATACGGGAGCAACGGAGAGGAAGAAAGGAAGACAACGGCGTAATCGAGTAAACGGAGGTAACGGAGCCCGTAGGCAACCCCAAGAAAATTTCGGGGGGGGGCTATGGGGTTGGTCTGGCTACGAGGAGGACGAGCCAGTACCACTCTCCATGTGGAATACGGTGGAGAAGGAGGAAGAGGAATACCTGAAGGGGGTATTTTGTGACATTATGGAGCTGTGTAGGCGTAATCAGGAAGAGTGTGAGAACGAGCGGAGGGAGCTGGAGTTAAAGGTGCCCACGGTGTGCATCCCCAGTCCGGGTCGTTTACTGTCTACATCCCGCGCCGAGTCTCCATTGTACATCCCCACTCCAGTATGTCCTATGCCGGTTTCACGTGTGAGAACTCCAGTGCCAGAACAATCCGTTCCATCGGTGCCCAGTCTGGGTCAGGCCGTCTGCTACACTCCAGTGCCAGAGCAGTCCGCTCCACCGGTGCCCAGTCTGGGTCCGGCCGTCTGCTACACTCCAGTGAGCCTCTCCAGTCCGGTACGTCATGTGCCTGCTCCCCGCACTAGCCCTGAGGTGCGTGTTATTAGTCCTGTGCCACATGTGCCGACTTCACGCACCAGGCTTCCAGTGCGCCTCCCCAGTCCGGTACGTCCCGTGCCGACTCCCCGCACTCGACCTCCAGTGCGTGTGCCCAGCCAGGTACCTCCAGTGCCAGCTCCACGCACCAGGCCTCCAGTGCGCCTCTCCAGTCTGGTACGTCCCGTGCCGACTCCCCGCACTCGACCTCCAGTGCGTGTGCCCAGCCAGGTACCTCCAGTGCCGGCTACACGCACCAGACCGTCGGTGCGCCTCATCATCCCGGAGCCTCCCGTGATGGTCGACAGCCCGGAGCCTCCCGTGATGGTCGACAGCCCGGAGCCTCCCGTGACGATTATATGGCCGGAGTCGCCTGCCACACCGGTGCTCAGTCCTGGCCCGGTTATTTGCCCCGCTCCATGGCCTGAACTTGTTCCCCCACCATTGTTATTTAAAGGACCGGTGGGTTGCCCCTTTACATGGCCGGAGTCGCCTGCCACACCGGTGCTCAGTCCTGGCCCGGTTATTTGCCCCGCTCCATGGCCTGAACCTTTTCCCCCACCATTGTTGTTTCCAGGACCGGTGGGTTGCCCCTTTACATGGCCGGAGTCGCCTGCCACACCGGTGCCCAGTCCTGGCCCGGTTATTTGCCCCTCTCCATGGCCTGAGCCTTTTGCCCCACCATGGTCATTTCCAGGACCAGTGGGTTGCCCCTTTAAATGGCCTGAGTCGCCAGCCACACCAGGGCCTAGTCCGGGCCCAGTAGAAATAGGGAGGAAGATATCTACTTCGCCGGGGCCGGAACTGCCACCTGCGATAGAGTGTGTGATGTTTTTTCCTCCCTGACCCTTCCCTCATGTTTTTGTGTTTGTTTTCTTGCGGCCGGGAGTCCGCGCCTTTGGGGGGGGGTACTGTCAGGCTCTGGCCATAGAGAAGCTTTGCTTCTCTATATTTCTATGGTCAGAGTCTGGCAGATCTATTATTTCTACGTCTGTGTGGTGTTGTGTGTGGGATCCCTAATTAGAGGCAGCTGCTAGGCATTACCTCTAATTAGGGATCTTACTTATATGTCTGTGTTCCACTCCGTTGGCGTGGTTCATTGTTATGTTATGTCCCGTGTTCGTGCTACGTGTGTTTGTTATATTCAGTTGTTATATTTGTATAGTTCGATAGTTCGTATTAAATAAAGATGTCGAACTATGGATACGCTGCGCCTTGGTCTCTCTACACACCCGAACATGACAAAACTGCTTGGAGTAACCCTGGATTGTAAATTGTAATGGTCAAAACATACAGTGGTTCCTTGTTTAAAAGTTGCATCATACTGTAGCATAGCTTGCAAGATGCTGCAGTATGTTTACAGTGCATGACGTCATAGTATTTTACTGTCAGCCATTTTTGCCGTTAATGTTGTTAATATTTGTTGAAAACCACCAGAGGGCATCTTTGACGGCATCTTTATGAAGCTTGTTGGCGCTTGCTTACTTTCCCAAATAATCCTACAGATGTCCATGCAGGCCAGAAGTGTTGATTGCTATACACTATCTGAAAGAGCATAACAAGCCTCAGCTACTATACACAGAGAAATACATCTTAAAACATGCTGCTATTTTGAAATAAATAATCTTAGTACCATGTTTTTATGACCTTCCTAAACAAAATATTTATGGATGTCTTTGTGATTGTGTGTATTAAACTGATTTATTATACTGGCGGCTATTGGTAGGCTACTCCTTGAGTCCCGGCTATTCTACTGTTAATATGCATACCGCACATCAGACCTTCATGGCGTTTTGAGGATGAAATACGCATTATGTTTTTGTCTTTCATGATATTTATCTTAATGTAGGCCTACTACTAGAGTGTAAAATAGACATATTTGGGTAAATATGTTGACGTGGTGGGTGACGCGCTTCAATTACCAGTTGAGAAATAAAAATCATGCTATTCTATAGACCGATAAGCATGACGGTCAAATGTATTTTCACCCAGAAATTAGAGCCAGGACTTGGGAGATTTTTTTTTGTCTGGTGAACTGTTGTGTCCTCACATTTGGTCGGATAATTTTCCCATAATTGCTACTTCAATATATATAATTCCTTCGTTCACACGTTTTATTTATAAAACGAAAACGAAGTAACAAAGGTAGCCTTGAATAATAACAATTCATTTAAGGGAGCAGATTAGGGCTTTCAGGAGGAACGGAAAATACTGTTCGATTTGGAGATTATGGTTACGGACAGTGCTATTGGCAAACACTATCATCAGATGCCTGTGTTACGCCGAACATGCAAGCCCAGGAAAATTATTTTATATTTTATTTGATTTATTTCATCTTTATTTAACTAGGCAAGTCAGTTAAGAACAAATTCTTATTTACAATTACGCCCTACCAAAAGGCAAAAAGCCTCCTCACGACAAGAGAGACCTAAGACAACAACACAGCATGGTAGCAACACATGACAACACAGCATGGTAGCAACACAACATGGCAGCAACACAACACGGTGGCAGCACAAAACAGGGTACAAACATTATTGGGCACAGACAACAGCACAAAGGGCAAGAAGGTAGAGATGACAATACATCACGCAAAGCAGCCACAACTGTCAGTAAGAGTGTCCATGATTGAGTCTTTGAATGAAGAGATTGAGATAAAACTGTCCAGTTTGAGTGTTTGTTGCAGCTCGTTCCAGTCGCTAGCTGCAGCGAACTGAAAAGACGAGTGACCCAGGGATGTGTGTGTTTTGGGGACCAACACCCGTTCTGCCAGGACAGAATGTGACTGGCAGAATGGGTGTTGTATGTGGAGGATGAGGGCTGCAGTAGATATCTCAGATAGGGGGGAGTGAGGCCTAAGAGGGTTTTATAAATAAGCATCAACCAGTGTGTCTTGTGACGGGTATTCAGAGATGACCAGTTTACAGAGGAGTATAGAGTGCAGTGATGTCCTTTAAGGAGCATTGGTGTCTAATCTGATGGCCGAATGGTAAAGAACATCTAGTCGCTCGAGAACACCCTTACCTGCCGATCTATAAATGATGTCTGTGTAATCTAGCATGGGTAGGATGGTCATCTGAATCAGGGTTAGTTTGACAGCTGGGGTGAAAGAGGAGTGATTACGATAGAGGAAACCAAGTCTAGATTTAACAACGCCTGCAGCTTTGATATGTGCTGAGAGAAGGACAGTGTACCGTCTAGCCATACTCCCAAGTACTTGAGAGGTGACTACCTCAAGCTCTAAACCCTCAGAGGTAGTAATCACACCTGTGGGGAGAGGGACATTTTTCTAACCAAACCACATGACATTTGTTTTGGAGGTGTTCAGAACAAGGTTAAGGGCAGAGAAAGCTTGTTGGACACTAAGAAAGCTTTGTTGTAGAGCGTTTAACACAAAATCCGGGGAGGGGCCAGCTGAGTATAAGACTGTATCATCTGCATGTAAATGGGTAAGAGCTTCCTACTGCCTGAGTAAGCTACAATACTGTACTGTAGGCCTAATAATGATAGAAAAAAATGATGCTTAAATACTGTAAATCTTACTGTCTGCTGCACATTTTTACATTGTATTCCATTTCCAGCAAGACTATTCAAGCCATCGACTCACTGATGGATGAAGATGATGAGCGATCGGCAAAGGCCATCTGGAGTCTGCTGGTATCACGGGCACAACATCAATATCACTCTAGTCACAGTCAGAAGACAGTTGAAGAAGTTTGAGTGGACTGATGGAACAGTAGTTGAAATAAACATCTACATTGGGAAAGAATATTTGTATCATTATTGAATTCGATAGAAAAAGAAATAATGCACATAATGCTTGATGCATGTTTCGTTAGGGCAAATCTGGTCTGTTTTATTGAATTAGAAATGTTGTTCATTGTAACCACAGCGTCACAAATAATTGAACACACACACACAACATGAGCAGATTAACTTGGTCAAAACAGTCAAAACATTTATTTATCAAAGACTATCAAACATGGTAAAGTGCCTAATTCCTTACATAAGGGGAAACAGGCGCTGGATAACAGATTGGCTCTTGGAACTCATTAAGACGCGTCTTCTATCGTCGATATAAACATTAATTCAGAAGGTCAAACCCATAGTTTATTAATCCAACAAGGGCAGGCAAAAGACAGGCCAGGGGCAAGCAGAGGTCAGTAATCCAGATATGTTGGGCAAAGGTACAAGACTCGGGGTCAGGGCAGGCAGGATGGTCAACACCGGGAAAACTAGAAAACAGGAACAATCGAGAGACAGGAGCAGAGGGAAAACCGCTGGTAGGCTTGACGAAACAAAACGAACTGGCCACAGACCAACAGAGAACACAGGTATAAATACCCTGGGGATAATAAGGAAGATGGAGACACCTGGAGGAGGTGGAGACAATCACACAGACAGGTGAAACAGATCAGGGTGTGACAAGGTAGCTAGGTTATAATAATCCATGCTTTCTGGGAATGTTGAAAAGTTAAAAGGTTATGGGTGGGGTTAGAATGTTGGCTGTCAGAAGTATTAGTTAGAAGTATTAGTTGTCGTTTGTATGTGTAGGTACCGAGGCTATATGACTGCACCATCAATTATTTAGCTTATATTCAGTAAACACATATCTTAAGAATATCATAGAATAAAATTGAACATTTGAATTTGTCTTAGAATTAAACCTTAGTGTAACAATAGTATTAGTAAGTAATATGCTTACAGTCCAGTTACAGCTTCTTCTGACTAAGTGTATTTTTCAGGTGTGCGTGCAAGGACAGAGGAAGAGCAGTTCTTACACTATTGTTCTAAATTCAATCACCTTCTTCATCCTCATCATTCTGTTCATTGAAATTCAATTTTGAAGTCGTGCACAATTATCAGTTATATCACCCATTCATTGACAGCATTCAGTCAGGTAGAGACACATTAGCGCCTTGGGACCCGAATGCGTAATGAGTGCTCGAACTCCCCATTGCGGTGGTCTGAATCAATGAAGCTGTGACGCAGGGTAACGTAGTAAATCACTAATTACCTCTAAGTCCCGCGGCATAAGCTCGAAACTTTTAAAGGAAGAATCACTGTATTGATACAACAGTAGCTAGGATGGGGAGAAGTCTGTCCATAATAAAGCGCTGCTCTACCTTCTTAACAACACTATCAACACGGAGATTGGAGAGCTGAAACAACCCCTCATCACGTCCCCGACCCTGGCTCTTCTACATGAACTGCCCCATGCTGGTGACCTTCCATGCTTCAGCAATGGCTATGGGGGCAGTCCTGTCTCAGCTGCATGATGGCGTGGAAAAGCCCATAGCTTTCGCCTCTTGCGCTCTCATTCTGACAGAGCAAAAGTAGGCTCTTGATTGCATCTGGGCTTGTAAGTGGTGGCATCTCTACCTTTTATGGTCGCTCCTTCACCCTCAGAACAGACCATCAAGCCCTGACAGCCCTGATGTCCACCACTGGCAAGGGACACAGGCCCCTCCGTCTCCATAGGTGGTCAGTTCGCCTACAACAGTATGATTTTCAAGTACAGTTCACTCCAGGAAAATACATTGTTGTAGCAGGCTTCCAATGGTCATCTCAACATCGTCTAACTGAAACAGCTGAGACGTTACATGGTGTGGTGGCCTGGCATAGATCGTGACCTTAAACAGCTCGTCCAGTCCTAAACGTCATACTTCATCAGTGGGACGACTGGCTCACCTGCCTCTCTCCCGCTACAGCCCCTGGACTGGCCATCTGGGCCTTGGGAGAACCTACAGCTCGAAGTCTGTGGGGAGCTAGTGATGTCCACACCATCAAAGGTTCCTTGTTCAAAAAGCTGCGCTATAATTTCTCGGACAACCCAAAGATTCCTAAATGCCCTTCCAGACTCCCTCCACCTACCCAAGGAAGTCGGAGTACAAATATCGGTTACCCACCTAACTGAGGATCTAAATTCAACTTTGCGTAACACCCTAGATGCAGTCGTACACCTAAAAACTAAAAACATTTGTCACAAGAAATGAGCTACCTGGTATACAGAAAATACCAGAGCGCTGAAGCAAGCTTCCATAAAATTGGAACGGAAATGGCGCTTCTAACTAGCTTGGAAAGACAATTCCAGTGCTCAATCAACATATTTTTCCAACTTAATTGAGGAGAATAAGTACAATCCAACATGTATTTTTGATACTGTCGCGAAGCTAACTAAAAAGCAGCTTTACCCAAGAGAGGATGGATTTCACTTCAACATTATTTTGAAGAGATTAGAAACCCTAATTGGTCTACACAGACAAGTTCTTGTCTAGTTAAGGTGTATGTTTCATGATTAACTACTCATGGTGTGATTTTGGTAATGTACAGGAACTCAAGTCCTTTTGTTCAACCAACCTAGAATACCTTACAATCAAATTGCAGACCGCGTTACCTCCCGAATTTTCTTTGGTCATCGTCACAGCCATGTATATTCCCCCTCAAGCAGATACCACGATGGTTCTCCTGAGGCCGCATTTATTGTAGCTGGGGACTTTAATAAAGCAAATCAGAGGAATATTATCTATTAACACATTGCTTGAAGTACTCACGCTTCAAAAACCCTTGATCATTGTTACTCTCCCTTCCAGGATGGCTACAACTCCCTCCCCTGCCCTCCCTTTGGCAAATCAGATCACACCTCCATTCTGCTCCTCCCTTCCTATACGCAGAAACTCAAACAGGAAGTACCCGTGCTACGGTCTACTCAATGCTTCCAATCGGAATCCATGCTTTAAGATTGTTTTGATCACGCGAACTGGGATATGCCTCTGAGAATAAGATTGACGTATACACTGACACGGTGACTGCGTTCATCAGGAAGTGTGTAGGGGATGTTGTTCCCACTGTGACAATTAAAACCTATCCAAAAATGTGGATAGATGGCAGCATTCTCACAAAATTGAAAGCGCGAACCATCGTATTTAACCAAAGCAAGGTGACTGGGAATATGGTTGAATACAAACTGTGTATGCAAATTGGAGTGGGTCTACGGCAGGGGTGGGCACCTCCAGTCCTCGGGGGCCTGATTGGTGTCACAGTTTTGCCCCATCCCTAGCAAACACAGCTGATTAAACTAATTGCATTCTAAACTGAAGATTATGATTACTTGATTATTGGAGTCAGGTGTGTTAGCTGGGGCTGGGGCAAAACTGGGACACCAATCTGGAGGTGCCCACCCCTGCCATAGACCTACTGCAATTTGCATACCGCCCCAATAGATCCACAGATGATGCAATCGCCATCGCACTGTCCCATCTGGACAAGAGTGTAACCCACAAGGTTCCATAGTTTCTTGATGTGTTAGACTGAAGGCTCTGCTCTGATCAATCCCTAGACCCACCATTGTCACTTCCTGGTTTGAGTGGCTATAGGAAGTGGGTGTGTCAAGTTCCAGTGGGGGCATTTTGACTAAATGTTGGTGGGAGAAAATGTGGGGTGGCTAGATAACTTTTTTTTCTTTGTTTTATCGCCTAGTTTCTATTATGATATACTTGTGAGTATTGTCTCAGTTTTGTTGGGAGAATTTAGAAGAGTTGATTATCCCAATCCGTTTAAAGGACATCGTTTTGGATGGAGCATTTAGAAGAGTTGATTATCCCAATCCGTTTAAAGGACATCGTTTTGGATGGAGCATTTAGAAGAGTTGATTATCCCAATCCGTTTAAAGGACATCGTTTTGGATGGAGCATTTAGAAGAGTTGATTATCCCAATCCGTTTAAAGGACATCGTTTTGGATGGAGCATTTAGAAGAGTTGATTATCCCAATCCGTTTAAAGGACATCGTTTTGGATGGAGCATTTAGAAAAGTTGATTATCCCAATCCGTTTAAAGGACATCGTTTTGGATAGAGAATTTAGAAGAGTTGATTATCCCAATCCGTTTAAAGGACATCGTTTTGGATGGAGCATTTAGAAGAGTTGATTATCCCAATCCGTTTAAAGGACATCGTTTTGGATGGAGCATTTAGAAGAGTTGATTATCCCAATCCGTTTAAAGGACATCGTTTTGGATGGAGAATTTAGAAGAGTTGATTATCCCAATCCGTTTAAAGGACATCGTTTTGGATGGAGCATTTAGAAGAGTTGATTATCCCAATCCGTTTAAAGGACATCGTTTTGGATGGAGCATTTAGAAAAGTTGATTATCCCAATCCGTTTAAAGGACATCGTTTTGGATAGAGAATTTAGAAGAGTTGATTATCCCAATCCGTTTAAAGGACATCGTTTTGGATAGAGCATTTAGAAGAGTTGATTATCCCAATCCGTTTAAAGGACATCGTTTTGGATGGAGCATTTAGAAGAGTTGATTATCCCAATCCGTTTAAAGGACATCGTTTTGGATGGAGCATTTAGAAGAGTTGATTATCCCAATCCGTTTAAAGGACATCGTTTTGGATGGAGCATTTAGAAGAGTTGATTATCCCAATCCGTTTAAAGGACATCGTTTTGGATGGAGAATTTAGAAGAGTTGATTATCCCAATCCGTTTAAAGGACATTGTTTTGGATGGAGCATTTAGAAAAGTTGATTATCCCAATCCGTTTAAAGGACATCGTTTTGGATAGAGAATTTAGAAGAGTTGATTATCCCAATCCGTTTAAAGGACATCGTTTTGGATGGAGCATTTAGAAGTGTTGATTATCCCAATCTGTTTAAACGACATCGTTTTGGATTGAGAATTTAGAAGAGTTGATTATCCCAATCCGTTTAAAGGACATCGTTTTGGATGGAGCATTTAGAAGTGTTGATTATCCCAATCCGTTTAAAGGACATCGTTTTGGATGGAGAATTTAGAAGAGTTGATTATCCCAATCCGTTTAAAGGACATCGTTTTGGATTGAGAATTTAGAAGAGTTGATTATCCCAATCTGTTTAAAGGACATCGTTTTGGATGGAGCATTTAGAAGAGTTGATTATCCCAATCCGTTCAAAGGACATCGCTAGTTCTAAGGCCTACTTTAACTTTTTTGGGTTTTGACTTTGTGGATTTCCTTTGGATAATTTTTCTGAACCAATCATCTGAACTGGTAAGATACATTTTTTCCCATTTGAATTTATTGGACTTTTTACCTGGATTAGGAACTGAACTGAGCAACGATTTGTCTTTTTTGAATGCTACAGACTTTGTTGGCTGTCTAAAGCTGAGTTTTTCATTTGTGTTTCAGAGCCTTGTTTTTAGGAGGAGCTGGTTTGATTTTCTATGCCATCTGTAAAATACACATGATCCTTTCATGACATACATTCCCTCCTTTATTCCTCTATCAGCGGTGTTGGGGTTAGTGTTTACAGACTGTTCTAGAACTGGCGCCCAACGTGGGGCCATATGTCAAGGTGTACATATTGGAGGTGTGTTTTCTAGGTAAAAAATTTGACAATGTGTGGTGGTTAGGGCTGTGACAGTTCATGACATTTTGTCAGTTGGTGATTGTCAAGCAAATACCTGCCAGTCTCACGGTAACTGAACGTTAATTAACCGACTGTGATTCAGGCCTAGTCGTCCAACATTAGTGCCCGACCTCACTAATGCTCACTAACATCTAGTGGAAAGCCTTCCCAGAAGAGTGGAGGCTGTTATCGCAGCAAAGGGGGAACCAACTCCATATTAATAACCATGATTTTGGAATGAGATATTCGACGAGCAGGTGTCCACATACTTTTTTTTTTTCACCTTTATTTAACCAGGTAGGTCAGTTGAGAACAAGTTCTCATTTGCAACTGCGACCTGGCCAAGACAAAGCAAGGCAGTGCGACAAAAAACAACACAGAGTTACACATGGGAAATAAACAAACGTACAGTCAATAACACAATAGAAAATCTGTATACAGAGTGCAAATGTAGTGCAAAATGCAGTAAGGTTAGGAAGACAATAAATAGACCATAGTGGTGAAATAAATTACAGATTAGCATAATCACTGGAATGATGGAATGTGCAAATGATAATGTGCAAATAGAGATACTGGAGTGCAAAATGAGCTAAAATAATAAATATGGGGATGAGGTAGTAGTGTGGGCTATTTACAGAAGGGCTGTGTACAGGTGCAGTGATCGATATGCAGCTTAGACAGCTGATGCTTAAAGTTAGTGAGGGAGATAGGAACGTCTAGCTTCAGTGATTTTTCAAGGATTTTTGCAATGTAGTGTATGTAAGATTGCAGTTCATTGACTACAGCTCAGCCTTCAACACCATAGTTCCCTCCAAGCTCATCATTAAGCTCAGGGCCCAGAGTCTGAACCTCACCCTGTGCAACTGGATCCTGGACTTCCTGACGGGCCGCCCCCACTTCCGTATTATGGCCCCAACAGTGCTCACTGGAACATTCAGAAGCTTAGAAATGCGCCTATAATCAATGCCATCATTATGCTTTGCAACAATTAGGTTGCGAAGGTCTTGAGACAGCTCTTTGCTTTTACCCATCATGAGATGTGTCTTGTGTGACACCTTGGCAATGAGACCTTTTTGTAGGCCATCAGTTGGTACTGAACCAGCTGATATAAATTTGCACTGACAGGGGGCTGGATTGCTTTTTAATTACTGATAGTTTTCAGCTGTTGTCTTGGCTTTCTATGCCTTTTTTAACCTCCCTTTCTTCATGTGTTCAATACTTTTTCCCTGTGTCATTTCACATTATTACACATAACTTAATTTCTGAATTTATTTGTTTTGGTTTCTTTGTATGTACGGATTACTTGGGTTGTTACCAACATCTGGTGAACATTTCATGTTTAATACTTATTTCACCCGCTGTATATAAATATATATATATACACCGTGTGTGTGTGTGTGTGTGTGTGTGTGTGTGTGTGTGTGTATATATATATATATATATAAACAGTGTGTGTTTGTGTGTGTGTGTGTATATATATATATATATATACAGTGTGTTTGTGTGTGTGTGTATGTGTGTATATATATACTGTGTGTGTGTGTGTATATACATATATACACAGTGTGTGTGTGTGGTGTGTGTATGTATGTATGTATGTATGTATGTATGTATGTATGTATGTATGTATGTATGTATGTATGTATGTATGTATGTATGTATGTATGTATGTATGTATGTATGTATGTATGTGTATATATATATACTGTATATTTACTTATTTATTTACTTATACTCCTGACTCTGACATCTTAATATTTCTATATTCCTTAATTCCATTATTTTACTTTTAGATGTGTGTGTATTCTAGTGAATTGTTAGATATTACTGTACTGTAGGAGCTAGAAACACAAGCATTTCACTACACCCACAATAACATCTGCTAGATATGTGACCAATAGAATTAGATTTGATCTGGATTTCTATAGCTGCTGTGAGTTTGTTGTGTGGGTCTTTTGACTCACCGTTTTGTTATCCAGAAGGGCCTGTACTTGGGCTAAACGTTGTTGTTATGCTATCTGAGGAACGTGAGCATGTTCGAGATATAGCTAATCTCTTTATGAAGAACAAGGTCTCATTCTTCCAACACAAGACCGAGATCCTGGGTTCGAGCCTTCGTGCCTCGTTTTGAGATGAAGTGGTTCACTAAGCAGGCAGCGTCACGTTCTTTACACTAGCACTGGTAATCCAAAAGAGGTGATGCCCTCTGACTATACACTATGGAGATTCTCTTTTGAATCTGCTTTTAGTCCAGGACTAGGCTTAATCTGTGTCTGGGAAATCAGCCCTGTATGTGCTGTCACGATATAGCTATGCTACTGCTCTCAGCTATTTTTAAAGTGGTCCCATCTGAGTCTGTAGCTGAACTGAATCTGCTTCTCCTGGCCCACTTCAACACTTCAGCAAGCCCTCTAACCTCCCCCATTGCCACCCTCTCTGACTCCCACTGCTTGACATTTAAAAACACAGAACCTCACAGGTAGGCATTGTAATGTCACTTCCCCCACACCCCACACACCCCCTTACTGTCTCTCTCTCTCTTTCTCAATTTCAATATCAATTTTCAGGGCATGGTGTTGACGTGGTAAATATTACCTCCTATTGTCAAAGCATTATTACCTCCTTCCCACTCTCTCATTCTCCTCCTCCTTCTCTCTCCTGAGCTTCCATTTCATTTAGTGAGAATCGTATCAAAGAGAAGGAGAGAAGAGCCTTTCCTTTCAGGTGGAAGAGGAGAAGGCAGAGGGGTGACCATGGGAAGAAATAGCAGGACTGTCTTAGGATATAATGCCGCCGGTGGAGATGGCTGCCGTTTTACGGGCTCCTAAACAATTGTGCTATTGTGTGTGGGGTTTTAAATGTTATTTGTCATTTATTTTGTACATAGTGTTTCTGCCACCGTCTCTTATGAACGAAAAGAGCTTCTGGATATCAGGACAGTGATTACTCACCTCATACCGGAAGAAGATTTTTTCTTTAACGAGTCAGACGCAAAAGATTTACTTCAGACACCCGACAAGGCCCAAATCCTCGTCATTTGAATGAAGAAGAGACAGAGATATCGGGGGCGTAGGTCGGGGTGCCTTGTAAGGATCCGACGGCGAGTGGGTCATCTGCCTCTACCATCAGTGCTACAGCTGGTGCACAAAATCTAATATTAAGGAAGTCTCGAGGTTTTTGCTCGCCTGAGGTAAAGTACCTCATGATAAGCTGTAGACCACACTATTTACCAAGAGAGTTTTCATCTATATTTTTCATAGCCGTCTATTTACCACCACAAACCGATGCTGGCAGTAAGAGCTTTAAAAGACCATAAGCAAACAAGAAAGTGCTCATCCTAGCGGCCGGCGACTTTAATGCAGGGAAACGTAAATCAGTTTTACCTAATTTCTACCAGCATGTTAAATGTGCAACCAGAGGAAAAAACTAATTCTATCCTCCTGATTCCTGCTTACAAGCAAAAACTAAAGCAGGAAGTACCAGTGACTCGCTCTATAAGGAAGTGGTCAGATGAAGCAGATGCTAAGCTACAGGACTGTTTTGCTGCACAGACTGGAATATGTTCCGGGATTCTTCCGATGGCATTGAGGAGTACACCACATCAGTCACTGGCTTCATCAATAAGTGCATCGATGACGTCGTGCCCACAGTGACCGTACGTACATACCCCAACGAGAAGCCATGGATAACAGGCAACATCCGCACTGAGCTAAAGGGTAGAGCTGCTGCTATCAAGGAGCGGGACTCTAACCTGGACACTTCAAAGAAATCCCGCTATGCCCTCCGACGAACCGTCAAACAGGCAAAGTGTCAATACAGGACTAAGATTGAATCATACTACACCTGCTCCAAAGCCAGTCGGATGTGAAAGGGCTTGCAAACTATTACAGACTACAAAGGGAGCTGCCCAGTGACGAGGTTAAATTATTTATATGCTCGCTCCGAGGCAAGCAACACTGAAACATGCATGAGAGCATCAGTTGTTCCGGACGACTGTGTGATCACACTCTCCGTAGCAAATGTGCTTAAGACCTTTAAGCAGGTCAACATTCACAAGGCCGCAGGGTCAGACGGATTACCAGGATGTGTACTCTGAGCATGCGCTGACAATCTGGCAAGAGTCTTCACAGTGTACCGGTCCCCCCTGTATATAGCCTCCTCACATTGACTCTGTACTGGTACTTCCTGTATATAGCCTCCTCACATTCACTCTGTACTGGTACAACCTGTATATAGCCTCCTCACACTGACTCTGTACTGGTACTTCCTGTATATAGCCTCCTCACATTGACTCTGTACCGGTACCCCTGTATATAGCCTCCTCACATTGACTCTGTACTGGTACTTCCTTTATATAGCCTCCTCACATTCACTCTGTACTGGTACAACCTGTATATAGCCTCCTCACACTGACTCTGTACTGGTACTTCCTGTATATAGCCTCCTCACATTGACTCTGTACCGGTACCCCTGTATATAGCCTTCTCACATTGACTCTGTACTGGTACTTCCTGTATATAGCCTCCTCACATTGACTCTGTACTGGTACTTCCTGTATATAGCCACCTCACGTTGACTCTGTACTGGTACTTCCTGTATATAACCTCCTCACATTGACTCTGTACTGGTACTTCCTGTATATAGCCTCCTCACATTGACTCTGTACTGGTATTTCCTCTATATAGCCTCCTCACATTGACTCTGTACTGGTACTTCCTGTATATAACCTCCTCACATTGACTCTGTACCGGTACTTCCTGTATATAGCCTCCTCACATTGACTCTGTACCGGTACTTCCTGTATATAGCCTCCTCACATTGACTCTGTACCGGTACGTCCTGTATATAACCTCCTCACATTGACTCTGTACCGGTACTTCCTGTACATAACCTCACTACTGTTATTTTACTGCTGCTCTTTAATTATTTATTTTTTTAATGTTTTTTTTTTTTTTTTTACTTATCTATTTTTTACTCAACACTTATTTTTCTTAAAACTTCATTGTTGGTTAAGGGCTTGTGAGTAGGCATTACACTGTAAGATCTACACCTGTTGTATTGTTGGTTAAGGGCTTGTTAGTAAGTATTCGCAGCATGTGACATTTATTTGATTTGATTTGGAGGGTTAGTGGAGGGTGGAGGGCTGACAGTAAGTGGTAACAACAGGACTCTGATAATGCTTCGCCAGAATCCCACAGGGCTCAATTCAACCACCAGTCACAGAGTACTTTCCCCTCTGCCTGGAAGGAAGTATTCCTGAACATGCACACATACGTCTTGCTCTCTCTCAGACCCCCCAGCACATACACACTCTCTATCTCACACACACACACACACACACACACACCTCCAGACTGGAAGCATGTGATAATGTGATGTGAGATTCTGCTGGGGACATTATCTAGGTAATGATGTCTTATTCATGCTGCAGGAATAGAAGTGTAGTTACACTGATCTGATCTCCCAGACTGCATCTCTCTCTCTCTCCACTCTTTCAGTGCTGCTGAGGCTACTGAAGACCTTCAATGCAAAAACAGTGTGTTTAAATAAACTATTTGGTGACATGTGTAGATACATTTTGTATAGTTGTATCTAAAAAGGAAAACTTTTTTTATGGTTCACTTTTTATATTTTTCTGAAATTCACTGACGCTTGTCCTTCCCTTCCTCCTCTGAGGAGCCTCCATTGTCACAGAGTTAATGAGCATAGTCAATTTAGGAATGATTTAGTATTCATTTATGACCGATGCACACACACACACACAACTCTACCGCAAGTGTCACACTACTTTTGGGCAGCACTAGGATTAGTTTGCGTTTTACACATTTAGCGGGTACCAAACGCTCCAGGATACGGATCATAAAGGGATTTACTCCATTTACACTTGGTATTAAAGACCTGCGACCAGTTTAGAGAACCAGGTAACAAAAGCACCTCCGGAGGTGGACGGGCTCACATTGTATCTGGATCTCTACAGTCGTGGCCAAGTTTTGAGAATGAGTATTGGTCTCCACGAAGTTAGCTGCTTCAGTGTTCTTAGATCTTTATGTCAGTAGTTATTATGGTACACTGAAGTATAATTACAAGTATTCCATAAGTGTCAAAGGCTTTCATTGACAATGACATTCAGTTTATGCAAAGAGTCAATATTTGCAGTGTTGACCCTTCTTTTTCAAGACCTCTGCAATCCGCCCTGGCATGCTGTCAATTAACTTCTGGGCCACATCCTGACTGATGGCAGGACATTCTTGCATAATCAATGCTTGGAGTTTGTCAGAAATTGTGGGGTTTTGTTTGTCCACCCGCCTCTTGAGGATCGACCACAAGTTCTCAATGGGATTAAGGTCTGGGGAGTTTCCTGGCCATGGACCCAAAATGTCGATGTTTTGTTCCCCGAGCCACTTAGTTATCACTTTTGCCTTATGGCAAGGTGCTCCATCATGCTGGAAAAGGCATTGGTCATCACCAAACTGTTCTTGGATGGTTGGGAGAAGTTGCTCTCGGAGGATGTGTTGGTACCATTCTTTATTCATGGCTGTGTTCTTAGGCAAAATTGTGAGTGAGCCCAATCCCTTGGCTGAGAAGCAACCCCACACATGAATGGTCTCAGGATGCTTTACTGTTGGCATGGCACAGGACTGATGGTAGCGCTCACCTTGTCTTCTCCGGACAAGGTGTTTTCCGGATGGCCCAAACAATCGGAAAGGGGATTCATCAGAGAAAATGACTCTACCCCAGTCCTCAGCAGTCCAATTCCTGTACCTTTTGCAGAATATCAGTCTGTCCCTGATGTTTTTCCTGGAGAGAAGTGGCTTCTTTGCTGCCCTTCTTGACCTGTGTTAACGAGACAATCACTGACATGATGGCAGCTGGCCCTATTGTGGCAGGGCTGAAATGCAGTGGAAATGTTTTTGGGGGATTAAGTTCATTTTCATGGCAAAGAGGGACTTTGCAATTCATCTGATCACTCTTCATGACATTCTGGAGTTTATGCAAATTGCCATCAACACTGAGGCAGCAAACTTTGTGGAGACCAATACTTGTCATTCTCAAAACCTTTGGCCAGGACTGTTCTGTATCAGGCTCCTGAAAGAGCATTCAGTGCTTTCGGAAGGAAATCAGGACACGTGAAAGTGACTCCAAAGGCCTTAATTCAACTTTCCCTCTCTGGACCATGCGTTGGTCAACCCAGCTAGCCAACAGGTAAGCAGAGCTACCATGTCACCAGTACCACTGCATTAGTAATAGTGGTTATAAATGAGATACCTTATTCATGGGTATTACTGAACGTATTCAATATTCATGAGGAGCTTACTATTAATGAGTTTCCCCTCCCCTGTTCAGCTCAGACTCCACACCTGCCAAAAAGGTTAATGGTAATTCTAAATGGCCACAGGTTTTCGGACACAGGTTAAGCCTAGTCCTGGCCTGAGAAGCACTTTCATTTGAGACTCTCCATTGAGTTTGTAAGTCAACTCAGGTTCTCTCTTGCCCAACCCTCCTCCTCCTCTACACGGCTCATTAGAGTTCATTACAATGCATTAAGTCAGGAAAGAGGGAATGAAAGGGGTACGTTTAGACCTTCGTGACTTTCATTCTAGGAGACTAGCGTGGCTGTGCAGTCAATAGAGTGAAGAGCTGTCTATGGTTTCTCCGACCAGTGTGCCCTTTACAGTATATCTTTTTTCGTTGTTATGTCTCCTTCCTATGATCCAAAATGGCACCCTATTCCCTATATAGTGCACGACTTTTGACCTAGGCCCAAGGGGGTTGCTGTTATAGAGTGTTATACAGGCCAACGTCGGGGAACTTGTAAGTAAAGTAAACAATTGACACATTATATTTTTCTTTATAGAGGAAGAAAAGAGGAAGGAAATGACAACGTTACTTGTGCTTCTCCTTCAGTATTATAACTTTCTCTCTGACATTTATTGATGAAATCACAGGAATAACTTTGACCCCTTTCTTCTTCTCAAGATCAAACAAATGAGGCTCAGAAAGGTGATTGGTCGGTGTGTTTAAATTGGAAAATTAAAATTGACCTCAACATTATTGTTCTTTAAAATAGTTTTTTCCCAGGTCACCCAGTTGTAAAACTACAGTCTGCAGTAAGATAGTAGCACTAATATCGGTATGACAGTCTGCAGGTCAGACATACAATATATCACAGACTTCTGACTAGACCACATACAAACACTTGAAAAACATGTCCTGTCAGAATCCACTTGATGTTCTGGTAGCACTGTCTCCAAAGTCCCCACACCCTTGTGTGTGCACAATATTGTCCGATATTGCAAAATCTGAAATCTGGCAACCCTAGTAGGATACTTTATAAGTGACATAATTTGTTATGGGCCAGTGTGCAGACGGTCTGATGGGCAGCTCCTTGGCTGCACCTTTCTGTCCAGCAGCTCCCTGGCAGCCCAGCCACAGATCAATAACCCCAGCCAGAGAGAGGAACTGTGCCCTCAGTCTGGGTGTCAAGTTACGTACCCGATATACATCCTATCTCTGTGTGTGTGGATTAGTTTTTAGCATACAGATATAGGATGCTAATTTGATTACTCTTTTGTTGCTGAAAATGCAAACTTGTATTGTATTCGTTGTTTTAAAAGGCTTCTAAAGTTTGTAATTCCCACTTTAAAATGTCCCTTGATTTGTCCTAACGACAAATGTATCAACCTCTACAAAAAAATGACCATTCATTATAATCCACATAATTCACATTTCCTGTGCTGCAATATAATTTTCCTGCTGTAGCAAACTGGCTCAAATTAAGATCCCACATCTGTATTCGGGTAAGTGTATCTGCTAACCTTTGGAACCCAGAACCAAATTTTGCATGCACTAGACTAGGTAGTTAATTCTATTTACAGGCATTACAATAGAATCAACACCTCAAGAGCAATGTTCACTAAAATGTTTATCGACACTGAACAAATTTCAGGTCTGCTGAGCCCAAACTTAAATGTTGTGACAATTCTGTGCAACTTCCAGCGCTCATTTACTGTGAACACTGAGGCTGTACCCGCTTTAAGTCACAGTTTTAACAGTGGCCAAGTAGGCTACTGTGGGTATTTGATCGTTTAACCTGTACTTATTCAGTTAAAAACAAATTCTTATTTACAATGACGGCCTACCTACAGGTTCAGCCCCTGGAGCAAATTAGGGTTAAGTGCCTTGCTCAAGTACTCATCGACAGGTTTTTCATCTTGTCGGCTCAGGTATTCGAACCAGCGACCTTTCGGTTACTGGCCCACCACTCTAACCGTTAGGCTACCTGCCGCTGTCGATAAGGCTGCCGCCCATCATAATGTAGGCTTATCAGAGCGGCCTACCGTAAAAAACTATGGGGAAAATGCATCCCATACAACTTACAGTAGCAGCCAATGAGTGGTGTTCAATGTAATGAACCTGTTCATCCACTAGTCCTTCACACAAGGAGGAGACTGAACATGTTGTTGTGTTTGATGCAAGAAACCACTTTACTTAATAAAATGCAATTTACCTGACTCGCTTTTCAAAGATATCTAGAAATGTACACGTTTTGTGATCTTGTAGGAAGAAATCATTCCCCTGACTACAAAGTATCTATAACTGGACTAATAACTCACTAACTAGCAATCAATCCCCTATTACTGACTACAACTGATCTATAACTGGGTTAATAACTCACTAACTAGCAATCACTCCCCTATTACTGACTACTGATCTATAACTGGGTTAATAACTCACTAACTAGCAATCACTCCCCTATTACTGACTAATGATCTATAACTGGGTTAATAACTCACTAACTAGCAATCACTCCCCTATTACTGACTACAACTGATCTATAACTGGGTTAATAACTCACTAACTAGCAATCACTCCCCTATTACTGACTAATGATCTATAACTGGGTTAATAACTCACTAACTAGCAATCACTCCCCTATTACTGACTAATGATCTATAACTGGGTTAATAACTCACTAACTAGCAATCACTCCCCTATTACTGACTACAACTGATCTATAACTGGGTTAATAACTCACTAACTAGCAAAGGATATGAACAAAATGGCCACATGCAGCTCTTGCTTTGATCTCAAAACAAGCGCATCTACTCATGACCACAGCTGTAAACACAGTCCAGTTCAAAGTAAATGGCACAGATCCATATATGGCAATGGTCTATTTGCATATAGGCCTACTGCAGCTCTGATTGGTTATCAGGCTGCGGTCTGTGTAGAGTACAGGCTGAGTCATACATAATAGAATCCTACACTGATGCGTTCTGCCTACAACAAAATCTCTTGCATAGTTTGTTTTGTTTCGATTTGTTTCATTGAAAGTGGCTAATATTGTGTTGATTCGATCACAACTGCCACAGTAAAGGGAAACGTTTATAGTGTTAACTAATAGGGAAAACTCTAGAAAGTTGAGTGAAGTTCAATCTCGTGCTTCTCTCTGTGGGCTCGTATTTCTTCTGTACACAGCAGCCCTGGGTCTCGCTTTAAATGACGTTCAGCTTACAAAGGCTTCATAAAGCCTACGTAAGCACTACAGAAATGTGTTACAAAGCATCTATAACCATATGTCATGCTTTATAAAGGGTTCATAAATGTGACATAACCACCAGAGATGTTCACAAGTCTTTGAGCTAGAGTCCAAGTCAAGTCTCAAGTCTTTTAGGGCCAAGTCCATGTCAAGTCTCAAGTCCCTTTTAGAAAAGTGCTTTTTTTAACGGAACGCAGACGTTTCTAGAACACTTTTGAGCTCTCTGTATTAGACTACTTTCTCTCTGTTACAATGCCGCCTGTTCCATGTTATCTGACAGAATGCACAACTAAAACTTATCCCAGTACTGACTTGCATTGTTCACGAGTCTCTCATCCAAGTCAATTGATCAAGAGTCTAAGTCAAGTCGCAAGCCAATTTGCGACTTAAGTGCGACTCGGGTCCGAGTCTCAGACTCACGTAAAATATTTTGGGGACCAGATACAATACTATTTTACCGTAAACAAATTGACAACAAACTATCAACAAGCACAGCACTTACACAAATAACTGTGATGATTAGCTGAGAGAAAAGTTTGGTGTGGCTGTTCTGTTAGACTTCAGCACGGCTTTTGACATTATCAATCATATTCTGCTGCTGGAAAAACGTATTTGTTATCGCTTTACACCCCCTGCTATATTGTGGATAAAGAGTTACCTGTCTAACAGAACACAGAGGGTGTTCTTTAATGGAAGCCTCTCAAACATAATCCAGGTAGAATCAGGAATTCCCCAGGGCAGCTGTCTAGGCCTCTTACTTTTTTCAATCTTTACTAGCGACATGCCACTGGCTTTGAGTAAACCCAACAAGGCCCTAGTTTTTTCGCACCTGGACTACTGTTCAGTAGTGTGGTCAGGTGCCACAAAGAGGGACTTAGGAACAGTTAAATTGGCTCAGAACAGGGTAGCACGCTTGGCCCTTGAAAGTACACGGGGAGTTAACATTAATGATCGGCATGTCAATCTCTCCTGGCTCAAACTGGAAGAGAGATTGACTTCATCACAACTTGTTTTTGTAAGAAGTGTTGACAAGCTGAATGTACCGAGCTGTCTATTTAAACTACTAGCACACAGCTCAGACAGCCATGCGTACCCCACAAGACATGCCATCAGAGGTCTCTTCACAGGTCCAGAACAGACTATGGGAGGCTCACAGTACTACATAGAGCCATGACAAGCAGTTACCTGATGTGGGATAGAGTTCCACAGCTTCCGTACAAAAACAAATCCTGTGAAATTACGTCAACACATACTGGAGGGGTTACTGGTTAGTTACTGGTTAGTTACATGTGAACAGGTTAGCTAACGAACTCACTACATTGGTCGCTGCGCCCATGACCATAATAACACACCGACCATAACAACACACCGACCATAATAACACACCGACCATAACAACACACCGACCATAATAACACACCGACCATAACAACACACCGACCATAATAACACACCGACCATAACAATACACCGACCATAATAACACACCGACCATAATAACACACCGACCATAATAACACACCAACCATAATAACACACCAACCATAATAACACACCGACCATAACACACCGATGAACCACCAAACCCCATTTCTGTGAGAAAGAGGAGGACTTGGTCCGTTTTTCAGCCCAAAGTCGACTGTTAAAGCTAATTTTCTACAATTCTACAAATGTGGCCATTGCTTTTGACGTGTTCATATGCTATCTGGGGAGTCCCCGACCCAAACCTCCATTATTTAGATACTAGTTGGATATACTATTTTGCACTGGGGCCTGCAATGGGGCATTATCTGAGCAGACACCTGCCTACTGCTGCTTTCATCCTTCCACTTGACATTGCGCCTTGGATGTTTTTGGACTACTGCCAAACTCTTTTTTTTTTACTCTCCCAAGGCCCGGTGTAGCTCTTGCCATCCTCCCGGCTTGTAATGGAAACCACATCCTCTACAAGATGCTTCTCTCCTGGCTATCATAGTGGTAACACGGCCTCCTTTACGATGCTGTTGGGCCGCAGCATTTAATCCCATTGAGTAAATCACCGCTCTCTCCGCCCTGTTGTTATGCTGGTGAGTTTTCTGCCTTGGTTGTGTTTATTGTGGGTCCTAGCGCTGGCTGGGTTCTAGTCTGTGGTTGGGTTCTGGCTTGCTGCCTGTAACTATCACGGCTCAGGATAAGACCTAGATGCAGACAGTTCGAAATAACAAAAGTTTATTTACAAAAACAGGGGGCAGGCCAACGACATGTCAAGGGCAGGCAGAGGTCAGTAATCCAGATCAGAGTTCAAAAGGTACGGGACGGCAGGCAGGCTCAGGGTCAGAGCAGGCAGAATGGTCAAAACCGGGAGAACTAGAAAACAGGAACTAGAGTGCAGAACAGGAGTATGGGGGAAAACCGCTGGTAGGCTTGACGAGACGAAACAAACTGGCAACAGACCAACAGCGAACACAGGTATAAATACACTGGGGATAATGAGGAAGATGGAGACACCTGGAGGAGGTGGAGACAATCACACAGACAGGTGAAACAGATCAGGGTGTGACACCTGGAGGAGGTGGAGACAATCACACAGACAGGTGAAACAGATCAGGGTGTGACACCTGGAGGAGGTGGAGACAATCACACAGACAGGTGAAACAGATCAGGGTGTGACACCTGGAGGAGGGTGGAGACAATCACACAAGTCCGGGTTCTGACTGGGCCTCTCAAGGACATTCTTCTCTGCAGATCCTCTCAAGCTCTGTCAGGTTGGATGGAGATTGTTGCTGCACAGCTATTTTCAGGTCTCTCCAGAGATGTTCGATCGGGTTCAAGTCCGGGCTCTGACTGGGCCTCTCAAGGACATTCAAAGACTTGTCCCGAAGCAACTCCTGTGTTGTCTTGGCTATGTGCTTAGGGTCATTGTCTTGCTGGAAGATGAACCTTCAGCCCAGTCTGAGGTCCTGTGCGCTCTGGAGCAGGTTTTCATCAAGGATCTCTCTGTACTTTTCTCCGTTCATCTTTCCCTCAACCCTGACTAGTCTCCCAGTCCCTGACAGCATGATGCTGCCACCACTATGCTTCACCGTAGGGATGGTGCCAGGTTTCCTCCAGATGTGCGCTTGGCATTCAGGCCAAATAGTTCAATCTTGGTTTCATCAGACCAGAGAATTTTGTTTCTCATAGTCTGAGAGTCTGTAGGTGCCTTTTGGCCAACTCCAAGCGGGGTTTCATAATGACCCGATACCCCATAATGACACAATACCCCATAATGACACAATACCCCATAATGACACAATACCCCATAATGACACAATACCCATAAATACACAATACCCCATAATGACACAATACCCCATAATGACACAATACCCCATAATGACACAATACCCCATAATGACACAATACCCCATAATGACAAAATACCCCATAATGACACAATACCCCATAATGACAATGCAACAATATAAAACTGAAATATGACATTTACATCAGTATTCATACCCTTTGCTCAGCACTTTGTTGAAGCACCTTTGGCAGCGATTACAGCCTTGGCACACCTGTATTTGGGGAGTTTCTCCCATTCTTCTCTGCAGATCCTCTCAAGCTCTGTCAGGTTGGATGGAGATTGTTGCTGCACAGCTATTTTCAGGTCTCTCCAGAGATGTTCGATCGGGTTCAAGTCCGGGCTCTGACTGGGCCTCTCAAGGACATTCAAAGACTTGTCCCGAAGCAACTCCTGTGTTGTCTTGGCTGTGTGCTTAGGGTCATTGTCTTGCTGGAAGATGAAGGTTCATCTTCCTGTGTTGTCTTGGCTGTGTGCTTAGGGTCATTGTCTTGCTGGAAGATGAACCTTCAGCCCAGTCTGAGGTCCTGAGCGCTCTGGAGCAGGTTTTCATCAAGGATCTCTCTGTACTTTTCTCTGTTCATCTTTCCCTCGATCCTGACTAGTCTCCCAGTCCCTGACGCTGAAAAACATCCCCACAGCATGATGCTGCCACCACTATGCTTCACTGTAGGGATGGTGCCAGGTTTCCTCCAGATGTGCGCTTGGCATTCAGGCCAAATAGTTCAATCTTGGTTTCATCAGACCAGAGAATTTTGTTTCTCATAGTCAGAGTCTGTAGGTGCCTTTTGGCAAACTCCAAGCGGGGTTTCATGTGCCTTTTACTGAGGGATGGCTTCCGTCTGGCCACTCTACCATAAAGGCCAAATTGGTGGTGCTGCAGAGATGGTTGTCCTTCTGGGAGGTTCTCCCATCTCCACAGAGGAAGTCTAGAGCTCTGTCAGAGTGACCATCAGGTTCTTGGTCACCTCCCTGACCAAGGCCCTTCTCTCCTGATTGCTCAGTTTGGCCAGGTGGCCAGCTCTAGGAAGAGCCTAGGTGGTTCTGAACTTCTTCCATTTAAGTATGATGGAGGCCACTGTGTTCTTGGGGACATTCAATGCTACATACATTCTTTGGTACCCTTCCCCAGATATTCACTTACCTGTAAATGTAACTGTATATTTACCTGTACAGTTAATTTAATCATGCTACATGTTCACTTACCTATCTATCTATCTATCTATCTATCTATCTATCTATCTATCTATCTATCTATCTATCTATCTATCTATCTATCTATCTATCTATCTATCTATCTATCTATCTATCTATCTATCTATCTATCTATCTATCTATCTATCTATCTATCTGTCTATCTATCTGTCTATCTATCTGTCTATCTTACACAATCCTGTCTCTGAGCTCTACCAATTCCTTCAACCCCATGGCTTGGTTTTGTTCTGACATGCACTGTCAACTGTGAGACCTTATATAGACAGGTCTGTGCCTTTCCAAATCATGTCCAATCAATTGAATTTACCCCAGGTGGACTCTAATCAAGTTGTAGAAAGATCTCAAGGATGATCAATGGAAACAGGAAGCACCTGAGCTCAGTTTAGAGTCTCATAGCAAAGGGTCTGAATACTTATGGAAATAAGGTGTCTGTTTTTTATTTTTTAGGTCCAGCTTTATGACCTTTTTCCTTTTCCACGTCGTTGCCTCAACCAGCAATACATGATGCTCCAAAAAACGTTTTCTAAACTTATATAGAACCCAAAACCTCCCTTAACGGTCCTGAAAGATCAAGTGGTTACGTCTAATGGACAACTATGGGGTTATATGTTTGATTACCCTGTAGAGTGAATAATTTATAGTAATGCATAGTAAACTTTTAATAATAGTAATATGTTTAAATGTTAGTAGTAACATTTTTGAAGAAATAAAGGGTTTTAAAAATAACACCAGTAACATGTCAGATATAGTTTAAATGTATTCATTTTTTAGTCTGCATCCCATTATTGCCACTTTAAATACATCACAGAAGACTGAAATGTAACAAAACGCCTTTTGTGTTTATTGAGCTGAGATGCTCAGGTGGTCAATATATGCTCCTCCAGTCCCCAACATCTTGTCAACATGGGCCCCAGAAATGTAGCAGATATCTTATACCAATCTATCTTTATAGACATTTATCCATAACAAGGCCTAGGCCCCTATAGTGTCCAAAAATCTCTCCAAAATGTCAAATGTTTTAATGCTCCTGTTATCTTTGGGGTCAATTCTACCCCATGTTTAACGTCTCTAAATACATGATTGACATAATTTTTTTGCTTCTTATTTAATGACTTTTGCTAATGTAATGGGGACAACTGGGTAAACATAACATTGACATGATATGTTTTCAATGTCCTGTATACATTCTGTTGCATCAGTGTTCTTTGGGGTCAGTTTGACCCCAGGCTGTTTTAGCTGTATGAAACATATCATGTATTTTGGAAATAAAGAACTGTTATGTGTTCCTTACTGATGTTCTGATGATGACGATGTTCTGTTTAACAAATAAAATCCTTCTAAATGTTTGAAATTGTGTTTGTTTTTCCTGAGGTCAAATTGACCCCGAACATAATACATGTTACTCTCCTTGATAACAGAAACTGTTCTTCTTTCCAAATGTTATAAATAATAAAAATCTGTACTTAGAAATTATATAAAGCCATTAAAACACCCCAATTTTAGGTAAATAATTTCAGATTTGCATATTTTCCCATAGTATTCGGGCGGACAGACAGACAGACAGACAGACAGACAGACAGACAGACAGACAGACAGGCAGGCAGGCAGGCAGGCAGGCAGGCAGGCAGGCAGGCAGGCAGGCAGGCAGACAGACAGACAGACAGACAGACAGACAGACAGACAGACAGACAGACAGACAGACAGACAGACAGACAGACAGATATTAGAATTATAGATAGATAGATAGATAGATAGATAGATAGATAGATAGATAGATAGATAGATAGATAGATAGATAGATAGATAGATAGATAGATAGATAGATAGATAGATAGATAGATAGATAGATAGATAGATAGATAGATAGATAGATAGATAGATAGATAGATAGATAGATAGATACTTTATTGATCCCCGAGGATACATTTCTTTGTCAAGCAGCTACGAAAAAACACTGGGGAGGTGCAAAATGCCAGAACAAAAATACACAAAAGACAGATACAAGATACATGATACATAGAGCGGCAGTATGAAAAAGTATGGAAATACAAGAAGTCTGGAGTGCAAAAAGCTATAAAAAGACATTGCATAGTATGGGGGGGTTGGTGAAGAATTATGTTTTATAAAGTTAATCAACAAACATAAAGTACCCGACACATAAAATCATATTCTGGAGGTTTAAATTTCTCATGACTTTTTGAGATTACGTCCCTAAATGGTCAAAAACCTCTTCAAATAGAAGTATGCTTGTAGCACAAAATATCGAACAGGGAGATATTATCTTATGGCCCTCTTTCACTCTCTCATCATGTCACAAGCGGACAGGCCCCCAGCGGCAGGGCCATAAAAGGCCCCAGCTCACTCAACTGGCCCTCCCCTCTCCAACAGCCATCAGCCCAGAACAGCATGAAGACAGAACAGCTAAAAGATACTCTGGGAATCCTTCCTTCCTCATGGAGCTTTTTGAAGATGAGTTGAATGTTCAATGTAATGTTTGTATATACGTATATAGTCCTAAATCATTCCTTACTTAGATTTGTGTATGTGTATATGGGTATATGTTGTGTAATTGTTAGATATTATTTGTTAGATATTACCACCCTGTCGGAGCTAGAAGCACAAGCATTTCGCTACACCCGCATTAACATCTGCTAAACCAAGTGTATGTAACCAATCAAATTTGATTAGAAAAGGCCAGATGTCCACGGCCAATCACCATCCTCCAGCCACTTCCTTTGAAAAGAAACAGCTAAGCGCTTACTCTAAAGGCATTGGAAGAAAGAATATCTCCCTCCCTTTGATGAAAGGGCTATGAGAGAGTTTCTCACACCACTTTGAATATACCCCTTCATTGCTTGGACCTTAACTGTATCAGAAGTCAGCTTTTAATGTGGTGTAGCAGTTGTTTTTGGTCTGTCTGATATCATTGTTTGGTTTTATATCATGTTTATATTACTCCGTATCATGTCCTTTTGTTGTTGTTGTGAAATCTTTAAAAAAACAAAAAAAACATTGTTCATTAAAAAAAAGAGATTGACTCAGAGACAGTCCAAGCCCCGCTCAGGTACTACCTCCCATCCTTTCTAAGCATTGTCATACTGTTGTCTGTACTGCCAGGGGTGTTGTCAGTTGTACTGTTGTCTGTACTGCCAGGGGTGTTGTCAGTTGTACTGTTGTCTGTACTGCCAGGGGTGTTGTCAGTTGTACTGTTGTCTTTACTGCCAGGGGTGTTGTCAGTTGTACTGTTGTCTGTACTGCCAGGGGTGTTGTCAGTTGTACTGTTGTCTGTACTGCCAGGGGTGTTGTCAGTTGTACTGTTGTCTGTACTGCCAGGGGTGTTGTCAGTTGTACTGTTGTCTGTACTGCCAGGGGTGTTGTCAGTTGTACTGTTGTCTGTACTGCCAGGGGTGTTGTCAGTTGTACTGTTGTCTGTACTGCCAGGGGTGTTGTCAGTTGTAGTCTTGTGCCCATTCATTTGAGCGCCACTCTTAGATCTGCAACTGTTAACTCAAAAAGAGACGCCCACTGTGGTCTTCTCACCCAGTGCTATTAGTTCAAACACCCCCTCGGTTTTCAAATCACGTAGAGGGCTTGGGCTGATGCACGCTAGCAACCAAAAGCCCAAGTCAGTTTAACATTCCGTCATTGGTTACTCTGAGAGTTCCTCATAGTGACATTGTCTGCGGCCTCAGGGCCTATCGTGCCAACTTTGGAAACGTAATACCAACTGTATCATTATCAACCATTAGACAGGGCCTGCAACCGCCTATCGAACGTAGCTTGTTTGAGTTGGAGACTCCATGTAACTTAAAAATCTTAAAACACTAGGGTTGATGCATCTGAACATTGGGAGCTTGCTTCCTTTCACTTAATAGAACGCAGATCATGCAGTCTACATTTTTCCCGGTCCTAGACTGTGGCAATCTCATTTACATGAATGCAGCTGTCACTTCATTGAAGCTGTTAAGATGCAGTTTTTCATAGTGCACATAGTTTTATCACGGGTGACAGGTTTGGCACTCATCTCTGCTATCAGAAAGTAGGTTGGCCAAAAACTCCCACATTATCTTTACTCACGAGTTACAATACCCAATCACAGGGACTGGAAATTCTGTCTGTTGCTACAGACTTAGGAAAAACAGCCTTTGCACCCCATGTACGGAACAACAAGTTCCTTGCAACTAGTCACACTGGTGCCTCTTGGGCAGTTCAAAACATTGATCAAGGACATCTTTGTTGAGGAATGTGATTGTTTTTCTTAAGTGTGTATTTTTGTGAGTCAATTACATTAAAACTACCCTCCACTACACTGTAGAATAGATTAATAGTAAGTTATGCTTACGCAATCCTCCAATGGGACGACCATACCACTAAATGAAACCACCGTTGCATGTTTTCAGGTAGTTTACAGAACTATAGTTGAATACCGGATCCCAAATCAACGGTGGGGAAGGGATGCAAGGCCTCATTTTTACATCGTATTGAGAAAAACAAAACGCCATAAGGACAGTGAGTGAGAGAATGCCAATGAATGCTCAGACTGCTGCGAGAGGGACACCTTGTGGTCAGGTGTTACCATGGCCACTGTGAGAAAGAGGATGGAAACAGAAACATTTGTTCAGAGATTACATTTATTTAGACACACTGACATTAAAATAAAAAACATTTTAATAATAATATGGAACACTAAAACACAGGACACAAGTGTATTAAAATACATTTTAAAAAACCAGAGCCATGCGTTCTTACATGACCAGTATTTAGATTTCAGTGTGTTCTTACATAGGGAATTCATGTTTGCTTCAGTGTGCCCCAATGAAACAGTTCACATGACTGTCTGGCTGTAAGAGTTTTTTATATAGTTGCAATATGTTGGTCTGTGTAATAATAAATACATAAATAAATAGTTAATCACAATACTTGCAACCTCACCACATCACTGTTCTAAAAATCTCCCCATGGTACACTCTACAGATCACAGGCAAGCCAACCCACTCTCTTTAGCTAACCTACTCTCTTTAGCTAACCTATTCTCTTTAGCCAACCCACTCTCTTTAGTCAACCCACTCTCTTTAGCTAACCTATTCTCTTTAGCTAACCTATTCTCTTTAGCTAACCTACTCTCTTTAGCCAACCCACTCTCTTTAGCCAACCTACTCTCTTTAGCCAACCTATTCTATTTAGTCAACCTACTCTCTTTAGCCAACCTACTCTATTTAGCCAACCCACTCTCTTTAGCCAACCTACTCTATTTAGCCAACCTACTCTATTTAGCCAACCTACTCTATTTAGCCAACCCACTCTCTTTAGCCAACCTACTCTATTTAGCCAACCCACTCTATTTAGCCAACCTACTCTATTTAGCCAACCTACTCTATTTAGCCAACCCACTCTATTTAGCCAACCTACTCTATTTAGCCAACCTACTCTATTTAGCCAACCTACTCTCTTTAGCCAACCTACTCTATTTAGCCAACCCACTCTATTTAGCCAACCTACTCTATTTAGCCAACCCACTCTCTTTAGCCAACCTACTCTATTTAGCCAACCTACTCTATTTAGCCAACCTACTCTCTTGGCAATGACAAGGAGTGGAATGTTAGCTAAAGACACTGTACTCAGACTAGCACTGTAGCACACGATTGGCAAACACCACACACACACACACACTGAAGAATGAGTAGACAAAGCTGAGCTCATATCTTCTTCTAGTCCATGGGCTCAAACAGCTTCATTCTCTCCTGGACAGAGAGACCCTCTTTCAGACTCTGACAGACAAAGAGACGACGCGGATGGATTAAAAGGGAGGAAATAAAGCACAAGGTCAGTGTTTTGTTTTTAGCTACTGCAGAGTATTCTCACACTGGGATTGGGTGAGAGGAACCTCACCCCTGTATGCAGATGACCTCTCACCTTTGACCTCACCCCTCTGATTTGCCTGGTGAGTGTCGACCTCTCCTTCTTCAGGAAATCAGGGTTGCTTGTCGACTTCACTATGTCTACGGTGATTGCATAGAGAGAACACCTAAGTCACTATACATGCCAGTAAGATTATGTATAAGTGTACATGCAGGTGTGCACATGTGTGGGTTGGGGGTGTTTGTGGTGTGGGTTGGGGTGTTTATGGTGTGGGTTGGGTTAGGGGTGATTGTGGTGTGGGTTGGGTTGGGGGTGATTGTGGTGTAGGTTGGGTTGGGGGTGATTGTGGTGTGGGTTGGGTTGGGGGTGTTTGTGGTGTGGGTTGGGTTGGGGGTGTTTGTGGTGTGGGTTGGGGGTGTTTGTGGGTTGGGTTGGGGGTGTTTGTGGTGTGGTTTGGGGGTGTTTGTGGTGTGGGTTGGGGGTGTTTGTGGTGTGGGTTGGGGGTGTTTGTGGTGTGGGTTGGGGGTGTTTGTGGTGTGGGTTGGGGTGTTTGTGGTGTGGGTTGGGGTGTTTGTGGTGTGGGTTGGGTTGGGGGTGTTTGTGGTGTGGGTTGGGTTGGGGGTGTTTGTGGTGTGGGTTGGGGGTGTTTGTGGTGTGGGTTGGGGGTGTTTGTGGTGTGGGTTGGGGGTGTTTGTGGTGTGGGTTGGGGGTGTTTGTGGTGTGGGTTGGGGGTGTTTGTGGTGTGGGTTGGGGGTGTTTGTGGTGTGGGGTGGGTTGGGAGTGTTTGTATTGTGGGTTGGGTTGGGGGTGTTTGTATTGTGGGTTGGGGGTGTTTGTGGTGTGGGTTGGGGGTGTTTGTGGTGTGGGTTGGGGGTGTTTGTGGTGTGGGGTGGGTTGGGGGTGTTTGTATTGTGGGTTGGGTTGGGGGTGTTTGTATTGTGGGTTGGGGGTGTTTGTGGTGTGGGTTGGGGGTGTTTGTGGTGTGGGTTGGGGGTGTTTGTGGTGTGGGTTGGGGGTGTTTGTGGTGTGGGTTGGGTTGGGGGTGTTTGTGGTGTGGGTTGGGGTGTTTGTGGTGTGGGTTGGGTTGGGGGTGTTTGTCGTGTGGGTTGGGGGTGTTTGTGGTGTGGGTTGGGGGTGTTTGTGGTGTGGGTTGGGGGTGTTTGTGGTGTGGGTTGGGGGTGTTTGTGGTGTGGGTTGGGGGTGTTTGTGGTGTGGGTTGGGGTGTTTGTGGTGTGGGTTGGGTTGGGGGTGTTTGTGGTGTGGGTTGGGGGTGTTTGTAGTGTGGGTTGGGGGTGTTTGTGGTGTGGGTTGGGGGTGTTTGTGGTGTGGGTTGGGGGTGTTTGTGGTGTGGGTTGGGGGTGTTTGTGGTGTGGGTTGGGGGTGTTTGTATGTGCACGTCTTACCATATGCCTGAGCAGCATTGGGGCCGTAGCCGCCCCTGCCCTCATCCCTGGGAGACCCTGTTGCAGTCTGGAGCTCCTCTTGCAGTTTGGGAATGT
The DNA here is from genome assembly GCA_023634145.1 of Thymallus thymallus. NCBI lineage: Eukaryota > Metazoa > Chordata > Actinopteri > Salmoniformes > Salmonidae > Thymallus > Thymallus thymallus. The sequence continues at coordinate 1,808,129 of CM042397.1, forward strand.
CACATTGGACCGTGGACCGGCTGAATTTCAGCTTAGCATGCAGGGCTTTGAGCTTGTCTGTGGCATATGCCTTATCCTGCATACACACACAGGGAAGATTAAAGTTTTGACAGATTCTCTTTAACGGATTATTGACAAAATTCTGGTGAATTGGAGCAGATACACACGGTTTCTGAACCCCTATGGAACGGAGAACCAATCATTTATTTTTGACTACTTGAAACTAGGGATGTGCACTGTTATTTGAATATTCAAATAGTGTCAGTATTCATTTTTGCGCAAAATACAATTGTAGGCCTATTTTAACACTGAAAATATTTGTTCTAAATTAAAAATATCCATGTGACATTGTGACATACAAGTATACCGTGCCTTCAGAAAGTATTCAGACCCCTTGACTTTTTCTACATTTTGTTACGTTACAGCATTCTAAAATGGATTAAATAAATACAAATTCTCATCAATCTACACCCAATACCCCATAATGACAAAGAGAAAACAGGTTTATAGAAAAAACAGAAATACCTTATTTACATACAGTACCAGTCAAGTTTGGACACTACTCATTCAAGGCTTTTTCTAGTATTGGCATTCTCTCAACCAGCTTCGTAATGCGCTTGAGCCAATCAGTTGTGTTGTGACGACAAGGTAGGGCTGGTATACAGAAGATAACCCTATTTGGTAAAAGACCAAGTCCATATTATGGCAAGAACAGCTCAAATAAGCAAAGAGAAACGACAGTCCATCATTACTTTAAGACATGAAGGTCAGTCAATAATCCCACCACGGTGTGCCAGAGAGCGCTACAGGAGGTCCTTCCTGCCGGCGGCTATTAGACTATATAATGCCTCACCGGGGTGCCGTGCCGTCGGCAACATAGATCTGGAACTGTTGGGGAGCTAGGACCTAGTTTAACAATTATGCATCCATCCGTGAGTAACTCTGGTCCGTCATCACTCATTCACTCAGGACCTACTTATTCATGCAGGTCTGTATATACATACTCATGTACAGTTGTTATATCATATCACGTGCAATATTCTTGGACCTAACTTACGTAGGCATTCACTCAGGAATGCATATTAGTATCCTGTCAATTGCACCTTTTCTCATTGCTTTTAGTATATCGAATGTGCAATACGTGCAGTTGTCTGTAATTAAACCCTGCACACTAAGGACTGTAATTACTATTATTACCCCAATTTATATCATACACACATTTAGCTATTTAAGTTTCTCTTCCTGTCATTTATCTGTACAGTTTGTGTAACCATGCAAGTATTCACTTATCTGTAAATATAACTGTATATTTACCTGTACAGCTAATTTAACCATGCAAAATTTTCACTTACCTGTTCATTTACCCAGTCTGTCTATTAAGTAAACTATTATTACCCTCACTCATATCATACGCAGTTTTAGCTACTGAAGAATTTCTCTGCCATCGACCTGTATAGTATAGTTAACCATCCAACATCCACCAATGTATAGTGTACATATTCAGCCAACCACTCATACTATGCAATGTCTTTTTATAGCTTTTTTTGCACTCCAGATATCTTGTATTTCTATACTTTTTCATACTGCCGCTCTATGTATCATGTACCGTGTATCTGTCTTTTGTGTACTTTCGTTGTGGCATTTTGCACCTGCCCTGTGTTTTGTTGTAGCTGCTTGACAATGAAATCAATAAAGTACCTATCTATCTATCTATATTGAACATTTCAAGAACTTAGAAAGTTTCTTCGAATAGGGCTACAGTGAGGGAAAACATTATTTGATCCCCTGCTGATTTTGTTCATTTGCCCACTGACAAAGAAATGATCAGTCTATAATATTAATGTTAGGTTTATTTGAACAGTGAGAGACAGAATAACAACAAAAAAGAACGCATGTCAAAAATGTTATAAAGTGATTTGCATTGTAATGAGTGAAATAAGTATTTGACCCCTCTCAATCAGAAGGAGTTCTGGCTCCCAGGTGTCTTTTATACAGGTAACGAGCTGAGATTAGGAGCACTCCCTTTAAGAGTGTGCTCCTAATATCAGCTTGTTACCTGTATATCAGATTCCAAACTCTCCACCACGGCCAAGACCAAAGAGCTGTCCAAGGATGTCAGGGACAAGATTGTAGACCTACACAAGGCTGGAATGGGCTACAAGACCATCGCCAAGCAGCTTGGTGAGAAGGTGACAACAGTTGGTGCGATTATTCGCAAATGGAAGAAACACAAAAGCACTGTCAATCTCCCTCAGTCCAAGGCTCCATGCAAGATCTCACCTCGTGGAGTTGCAATGATCATGAGAACGGTGAGGAATCAGCCCAGATCTCAGGGCAGCTGGGACCATAGTCACCAGGAAAACTATTGGCAACACACTACGCTGTGAAGGACTGAAATCCTGCAGCGCCCGCAAGGTCCCCCTGCTCAAGAAAGCACATGTACAGGCCCGTCTGAAGTTTGCCAATGAACATCTGAATGATTCAGAGGAGGACTGGGTGAAAGTGTTGTGGTCAGATGAGACCAAAATCAAGCTCTTTGGCATCAACTCAACTCGCTGTGTTTGGAGGAGGAGGAATGCTGCCTATGACCCCAAGAACACCATCCCCACTGTCAAACATGGAGGTTTAAACATTATGCTTTGGGGGTGTTTTTCTGCTAAGGGGACGGGACAACTTCACCGCATCAAAGGGACGATGGATGGGGCCATGTACCGTCAAATCAGTCAGAACCTCCTTCCCTCAGCCAGGGCATTGAAAATGGGTCGTGGATGGGTATTCCAGCATGACAATGACCCAAAACACACGGCCAAGGAAACAAAGGAGTGGCTCAAGAAGAAGCACATTAAGGTCCTGGAGTGGCCTAGCCAGTCTCCAGACCTTAATCCCATAGAAAATCTGTGGAGGGAGCTGAAAGTCCATATTCCCCAGTGACAGCCCCGAAACCTGAAGGATCTGGAGAAGGTCTGTATGGAGGAGTGGGCCAAAATCCCTGCTGCAGTGTGTGCAAACCTGGTCAAGAACTACAGGAAACTTATGATCTCTGTAATTGCAAACAAAGGTTTCTGTACCAAATATTAAGTTCTGCTTTTCTGATGTATCAAATACTTATGTAATGCAATAAAATGCAAATTAATTACTTAAAAATCATACAATGTGATTTCCTGGATTTTTGTTTTAGATTCCGTCACTCACAGTTGAAGAGTACCTATGATAAAAATTACAGACTTTTACATGCTTTGTAAGTGGGAAAACCTGCAAAATCGGCAGTGTATCAAATACTTGTTCTCCCCACTGTATGTTGATAAATGTGTCTGTTTTTTTTCATATGCTTTGTAATTGTGTATATTGTATGTGTTTGATGTATTTATGCAGAGCTCCTCTGTCAAAATAAACGTCAAATAAATAAATAAAAAAGTACTACTAAGTCTCCTCCGTTGCAAAAATACTGAATCTTAAGAGTCGAGGATGTCAGGCTCTGACCACAGGGAAGCCTCTGGCTTTGTCTATGGGTGTCATGGTCAGGGCCTGACGGGAGAACTCTATGTTGTCTATGGTGGTTTTGTGTTGGTCCCCAATTAGAAACAGCTGCCTGGCATTGTCTGTGGTATGTTATAATCAGTGACTTTGTGTTGGGGTGTGAGCAGAACCACCTTCAGCTCAACATCAGCAAAACAAAGGAGATGGTGGTGGACTTCAGGAGAACCAAGGCACAACTGACTGCAGTCTCTATATAGGGGATGGATGTGGAAATGGTTGGGTCATACAAGTTCCTGGGAGTCCATATGGACAACAGGCTGGAATGGGCTGGTAACACCGGGGCCCTGTACAAAAAGGGCCAGAGCCGACTCTACTTTCTGAGGAGGCTCAGGTCCTTCAACGTGTGCAGTAAACTACTGCATACCTTCTACCAGTCTGTGGTGCCATCTTTTTTGCAGTGGTGTGCTGGGGAGCCAACAGTCGGTGATGCTTCTCGGGTAAATAAGCTGATCAGGAAGGCTAGCTCTGTCCTGGGGATGAGCCTTGACACTAGAGGAGGTGGCGGAGAGACGGATCCTGGCCAAACTGCTGGCCATCATGGACAACGTCACCCACCCTCTGCACGCCATGGTTATGACGCAGAGGAGCACCTTCAGTCACAGACTGATCCCACCACGGTGTGCCAGAGAGCGCTACAGGAGGACCTTCCTGCCGGCGGCTATTAGACTATATAATGCCTCACCGGGGTGCCGTGCCGTCGGCAACATAGATCTGGAACTGTTGGGGTGTTAGGACCTAGTTTAATAATTATGCATCCATCCGTGAGTAACTCTGGTCTGTCATCACTCATTCACTCAGGACCTATTTATTCATGCTGGTCTGTATATACATACTCATGTTCAGTTGTTATATCATATCACGTGCAATATTGCAAGTAATTCTTGGACCTAACTTACGTAGTCATTCACTCAGGAATGCATATTAGTTTCCTGTCAGTTGCATCTTTTGTCATTGCTTTTAGTATATCGAATGTGCAATACGTGCATTTATCTGTAATTAAACCCTGCGCACTAAGGACTGTATTTTAAGGGAATTACTATTATTATCCCAAATTATATCATACATACATTTAGCTATTTAAATATCTCTTCCTGTCATTTACCTGTACAGTTTGTGTAACCATGCAAGTATTCACTTATCTGTAAATATAACTGTATATTTACCTGTACAGCTAATTTAACCATGCAAAATATTCACTTAATTTAGCCAGTCTGTCTATTAAGTAAACTATTATTACCCTCGCTCATATCATATGCATTTTTAGCTACTGAAGTATTTCTCTGCCATCGACCTGTATAGTATAGTTAACCATCCAACATCCACCAATGTATAGTGTACATATTCAGCCAACCACCCATACTATGCAATGTTTTTTTAATAGCTTTTTTTGCACTCCAGATATCTTGTATTTCTATACTTTTTCATACTGCCGCTCTATGTATCATGTACCGTGTATCTGTCTTTTGGGTACTTTCGTTGTGGCATTTTGCACCTGCCCTGTGTTTTGTTGTTGTAGCTGCTTGACAAAGAAATTTCCCCCTCAGGGATCAATAAAGTATCTATCTATCTATCTATCTATCTATCTATCTATCTATCTATCTATCTATCTATCTATCTATCTATCTATCTATCTATCTATCTATCTATCTATCTATCTATCTATCTATCTATCTATCTATCATTCTAAACACGACATAGACAACAAGGGTGGCTGAACTCTCTCTCCCACAACACCTTCCCTCCTCCCTCGAGTTAACGGGTGAGTCCCCGATCCCATGGGGTCGATGGTTAGAGTGCTTTGAAACTCACCTCATAGCGCTTGGGCTACATGATGTCAACGCTGCATGGAAAAAAGCACTGCTATTTCACTGCTTGGGAGCTGAAGGCCAGCATGTGCTTGGGACTTTGGGAACACCTACACTGCATGTGTGGCACTCTTAAATGCACACTTCACTACCCCACAAAGTGCTCTCATTCGGCGATTCATCTTCAGACAGGTTCACCAACTCCCTGTTGAGTCTGCCCAGTCTTACGTAGCTACCTTGAAGGGGTTAGCTAGCTCATGCGAGTTTGGTTCGCTTCAAGGCAAAATGGTTCGGGACCGACTGGTAGAACACACAAACAATGCTAAAGTGCGGGAAAGACTGTTGCTCGAGCCAGACGATCTTAACCTTGCTTTCCAAGTCGAGTCAGCAGCCGAGTGCACAGCTAGGTTTAGACAGCAAGTGACCCACCCCTTCACCACAGATTTCACATACCACTCTGTGCTGCTGCCTACACACACTGGCGGCTCTCTCGGCCCCGACATCAGCTTTTACTGAAACATTGCAGCTCTCGCAACAGCAACTTTCACAACCACGGCAACAGTGTAGGAACTGTGGATCCCATTCCCGTGCTACCAGAGCTCAGAATTGCACAAGGCCAAAACTGGCGCAATTATGGAAAACAAATAGTCAACCTGAGTGGTGTTTGCATTCCACGCTGTTGGATACTGGTGCCAGTGTATCACTGCTGAATGTGGACACGTATGACCACTCACTGTTCACTACGGCACAAAATGTTGCCTGACTTTGGTTTCCAAGGAGCGCACCGCGGCGCTAACCCGATAGGACTGGACCTCTTCACCGCTCTGGGCTTCACGCTCTTGAACACCGGTGGATGAGAGATTCTGCACGTCACTCACCGCACTGATAGCTAGCGATGTTTGATGGTCTGGGCTGTCTCACAGTATTCACCCAGCAGACTCTGATCGACCCCACCATTACACCTGTCATTCAGCCACTACGTCATATTCCACTAGGTGCTGATCTGAAGAACATCATCATTGAACGGGTGGACGCCTCCCCTTGGATCTCCAACCGGGTGATTGCAAGGAAAAAGTCTGGTGCTCTACGCGTCTGCATGGACCTTCGACTAAGGCCATACCCAACAAATATCCACTTCCCACGTCAGAGGAACTCACAGCCCTGCTCTACGTGTTCTACACCGTGTTCTCAAAACTGGACCTGCAGCAGGGCGAGCACCAGGTCCACCCCAGCAGCCTGAGGACCACAGTGCTCGCAGGTATCCCCAGATTGGTCATCTACCTGGACAACATAGTCCACTCAAGGTGCACCTTCACGTGGTGTTTACCACTCTGGCCAAACACCAATTCACACTTTACACTTAAGTGAGTCTTTGCAGTGCCAAGCATCAAGTTTGTGGGCTTCCAGTTGTCAGCTGACGGCATCTCCACTCTTCAGTCCAACATCAACACCATCCACAGCATCCTAGAGCCCAGCTCCACAGCCCAGGTTGCGTCCTTTCTTGACTGGGTACTACCTGAAGCTTCTGCCCCAGGACTCTGACACCGCAGCCCCACTGCGCCAGCTCCTACGGAAGGATGAGCCCTGGGTGTAGTCACAAGCCTGCAGTGAGGCTGTGCGCCGCCTCAAGATGCAGCTCTTCCCCAGTGTTAGCCCACTTTGACATCACCAGCCTCACCCTCATCATCTGCAATACATCCGCTGTGTCTTTGGGGGCAGTGCACAAGGCACTAAAGTAATACTTCAAAAAATGTGGCAACGCAATAAACCTTTTGTCCTGAATACAAAAGTGTGATGTTTGGGGCGAATCCAATACAACACATTACTGAGTACCACTCCATATTTTCAAGCATAGTGGTGGCTGCATCATGTTATGGGTGGGATTGTAGTCGTTAAGGACTAGGGAGTTTTTCAGGATAAAAAATAAATGGGATGGAGTTAAGCACAGGCATAATCCTAGAGGAAAACCTGGTTCAGTCTGCTTCCCAACAGACACTGGGAGACAAATTCCCCTTTCAGCAGGACAATAACCTAAAACACAAGGCCAAATATACACTGGAGTTTCTTACCAAGAAGACAGTGAATGTTCCTGAGTGGACTAGTTACAGTTTTGACTTAAATCTACACTGAACAAAAATACAAACATATGTTCCATGTTTCATGACCTGAAATAAAATAAATGTTGAATACGCACAAAAAGCTTTTCTCTCTCAAATTTTGTGCACAAATTTGTGAGCATTTCTCCTTTGCCAAGATAATCCATCCACCTGACAGGTGTGGCATATCAAGAAGCTGATTAAACATAATGGTCATTACACAGGTGCACCTTGTGCTAGGTAGGTAGGTAGGTAGGTAGGTAGGTAGGTAGGTAGGTAGGTAGGTAGGTAGGTAGGTAGGTAGGTAGGTAGGTAGGTAGGTAGGTAGGTAGGTAGGTAGGTAGGTAGGTAGGTAGGTAGGTAGGTAGGTAGGTAGGTAGGTAGGTAGGTAGGTAGGTAGGTAGGTAGGTAGGTAGGTAGGTAGGTAGGTAGGTAGGTAGGTAGGTAGGTAGGTAGGTAGGTAGGTAGGTAGGTAGGTAGGTAGGTAGGTAGGTAGGTAGATAGATAGATAGATAGATAGATAGATAGATAGATAGATAGATAGATAGATAGATAGATAGATAGATAGATAGATAGATAGATAGATAGATAGATAGATAGATAGATAGACATAGAGCGGCAGTATGAAAAAGTATAGAAATACAAGATATCTGGAGTGCAAAAAAAAGCTATTAAAAAAACATTGCATAGTATGGGTGGTTGGCTGAATATGTACACTATACATTGGTGGATGTTGGATGGTTAACTATACTATACAGGTCGATGGCAGAGAAATACTTCACTAGCTAAAAATGCGTATGATATGAGTGAGGGTAATAATAGTTTACTTAATAGATAGGCTGGTTAAATGAAAAGGTAAGTGAAAATTTTGCATGGTTACACAAACTGTACAGGTAAATGACAGGAAGAGATACTTTAATAGCTAAATGTGTGTATGGTATAATTTGGGGTAATAATAGTAATTCCCTTAAAATACAGGCCTTGGTGCGCAGGGTTTAATTACAGACAACTGTCATGTGAAATCCATAGATTAGGGCCTAATTTATTTATTTAAATTCACCGATTTCCTCATATGAACATTTTTAATTGTTGCATGTTGCGTTTATATTTTTGTTCTGTATACTTGAACATCTATGGCAAGACCTGAAAATGGTTGTCTAGCAATGATCAACAACCAATTTGACAGAGCTTGAAGATTGTGAGAAATTACATCTCTTTAATCCATTTTGAAGTCAAGGGGTGTGAATACTTTCTGAAGGCACTGTGTGATGCAGCTCCCCTGCCAGCCCAGCATTTTTACGCCCTGTAGGCAATACCAAAATGGGCAAAAATAACCAAAGAAATAGCCTAGGTTAAATTACCAGAGATTCTCACGTGGCCCATTATATTAAGCTATCGGTATTATTGGGCTATATCAGCCAATATGCCAGACGTAGTTTGAAGAGAGCAGAGTTGGAGAGACTTTCACTTTCTCTATTTTCATAGCCAACCTTTTAGGAGTGGGACGATTTTCAGAAGGAGACAAATCTGGGTGATCAATACATATTTCTAGGCAATGTAGTTAACTATATCCTCATCATATTTAGGAAGTACATTTCCTTGGAACTATAACTGCCAGTGATTCTCTGCCCATGCATAGGCTATAGCCTACTCGCCCGCTTTGAAGATAACACAGTGCCACCGGTGCGGCCAGCTCCCATGGACTGTGGGCTCTCATTCTCCTCGGCGGACATGAGTAAGACATTTAAGCGTGTTAACCTACGCAAGGCTGCCGGCCCAGACGGCATCCCTAGCCACGTTCCAGAGCAATCGCAGACCAGCTGGCTGGAGTGTTTACGGACATATCCAATCTCTCCCTATCCCAGTCTGCTGTTCCCACACGCTTCAAGATGGCCACCATTGTTCCTGTAGCCAAGAATGCAAAGATAACTGAACTAAATGACTATTGCCTCCGTAGCACTCACTTATGTCATCAAGAAGTGCTTTGAGAGACTAGTCAAGGATCATATCACCTCTACCTTACCTGAAACCCTAGACCCATTTAAATGTGCTTACCGCCCCAATAAATCCACAGACGATGCAATCGCCATCACACTGCACACTGCCCTTTCCCATCTGGACAAGAGAAGTACCAATGTAAGAATGCTGTTCATTGACTATAGCTCAGCATTCAACACCATAGTACCCATCATTAAGCTTGAGGCCCGGGGTCTGGACCCCGCCCTGTGCAACTGGGTCCTGGACTTCCTGACAGGGGCGCCCCCAGGTGTTGAAGGTAGGAAACAACACCTCTACTTCGCTGATCCTCAACACAGGGGCCCCACAAGGTTGTGTGCTCAGCCCACTCCTGTACTCCTTGTTCACCCATGACTGTGTGGCCAAGCACGCCTCCAACTCAATCATCAAGTTTGTAGACGACACAACAGTAGTAGGCTTGATCAACAAAGATGGCGAGACAGCCTACAGGGAGGAGGTGAGGGCTCTGGGAGTGTGGTGCCAGGAAAACAACCTCTCACTCAACGTCAACAAAACAAAGGAGATGATCGTGGACTTCAGGAAACAGCAGAGGGAGCACCCCCCGATCCACATCAATGGGACCTCAGTGGAGCAGGTGGAAAGCTTCAAGTTCCTCTGCGTACACATCACTGACAAACTGAAAATGGTCCACCCACACAGACAGTGTGGTGGAGAAGGCGCAACAGAGCCTCTTCAACCTCAGGAGGCTAAAGAAATTTGGCTTGGCACATAAAACACTCACAAACCTTTACAGATGCACAATTGAGAGCATCCTGTCGGGCTGCATCACCGCCTGGTATGGCAACTGCACCGCCTACAACCGCAGGGCTCTCTAGAGGGTGGTGCTGTCTGCCCAACGATCATCAAGGACAACAACCACCGAGCCACTGCCTGTTCACCCCACTATCATCCAGAAGGCGAGGTCAGTACAGGTGCATCAAAGCTGGGACCGAGAGACTGAAAAACAGCTTCTATCTCAAGGCCATGAGACTATTAAATAGCCATCACTAGCCAGCTACCACCCGGTGACTCAACCCTGCACCTTAGAGGCTGCTGCCCTATATACATAGACTTGAAATCACTGGTCACTTTAATAATGGAACACTGGTCACTTTTAATAATGTTTACATATTTTGCAGTACTCATCTCATATGTATATACTGTATTCTATACTATTCTACTGTATCTTAGTCACTTTAATAATGTTTATATATCTGACATTACTCATCTCATATGTATATACTGTATTCTATACTATTCTACTGTATCTTAGTCACTTTAATAATGTTTATATATCTGACATTACTCATCTCATATGTATATACTGTATTCTATACTATTCTACTGTATCTTAGTCACTTTAATAATGTTTATATATCTGACATTACTCATCTCATATGTATATACTGTATTCTATACTATTCTACTGTATCTTAGTCACTTTAATAATGTTTATATATCTGACATTACTCATCTCATATGTATATACTGTATTCTATACTATTCTACTGTATCTTAGTCACTTTAATAATGTTTATATATCTGACATTACTCATCTCATATGTATATACTGTATTCTATACTATTCTACTGTATCTTAGTCACTTTAATAATTGTCATTATGGGATATTGTGTGTAGATTGATGAGTAAAACAATTATTTAATCAATTTTAGAATAAGGCTGTAACGTAACAAAATGTGGAAAAAGTCAAGAGGTCTGAATACTTTCCGAATGCACTGTACATGCATGTGGTCTCAATTAAGTAGAGTAGGCTGTCGCCTTTGAATGGGTGGAGAAGCACGGGGCAGTTATCTTTCCAAGGAAATATTAGGCTATAGTTTTACTACATTGCTGAGAAAATAATATTGATCACCCATATTTGTCTCCAGGGCTCTTTAGTGGCCCCTTCTTGGGCACATATGCTAAAATAACATAGGGGGACTGCGATTGGGTTCGGGAACAGTTCTTGCGGTAGTGGCTGGAAGTCAGACAGAAAGCCAGGGGGCGTGGGCGATGCAGTATGAAAAGCTGCAGGTGCGGACAGGAGTCCTGCACAGACCTCTACATTGATGCGCTGCAACACAAGTGTTACACATTGAGGAAGGTGAGGAAGTGGTTGTTTTCTAAATGTTAGGAGGTGAACGCATGTACCCTGAGAGCAGCTTTCAGTTCCTCCTTCAGAGAGTTAGTCTCTTGTTTGAGGCACTGCAGCTCTGTGTCTCTGACCCGTAGGATCACCTGGAGCAAACCAATGGAGGTAAAACAAAATACATCAGTGTGAAGACAATATGTCAGTGGGGGTTTAATAATAATAATTCTGCTATAATGTGAGTACCTCCAGTTCGTAGAGGTCTTGTCCCTGGAAGGCAGTAGTGGCCAGTTCTCCGCTGAGAAGGGAGTGCTTGCAAGAGATCTCCTCGGTCAGCCTCTGAGTCAGCTCCTGAAGAGAGGGGGTGAGTGTCGAACACCAACATCAACGAAGCTTCCTTTTGCCAACCGCACGTGTTGAGTCTATGAAAACTTGTGCGTCCTACTACATGAAAACAAACATTCTGTGCACTTTTTTTAATACTTTAGACAAATGTCATTTATATTTAGTGACATCTCCTCCCAGGGTTTGCTGTGTGTCAATCACTGAGGTAAATAATTAACTGGAGACAGCATTAGAGATGGCTAATCTCATTCCCAAATATGCAGAAGTTACATCAAACATGGCCTCATAGTTAAATTAATTAATTAGGATTTCTATCAGCCTTATCGAGGTGCAGAATATAACAGTTCAACCAAAAAATACACGTTCTGAACATTATTCGGGGAAGCTCAATCGATTGTGAGATATGCCATATACAAAGTTGAGTCGCTGTGTAAGTTAACGTTAGACCTTTGGCCCCATTAACAGACAGTTAATCAGATAAGAGAGATTGGTTCCCAATTTATCCTAACATGATGTTTCCATCTGTTCTAGTAATACACGCATATACAGTGCAGTGTGTTGGTGTTGGAGGGTTTTTACACTTATCACAAGCAATAACTATAACATTTGATTACTAGCAATACCTGTAACATTGTGCATTTAAGTTCTAGTGAAATAGAGGCCCTAGACCCTAGTATAAGAACATGTAGGATTAGCTCAGATACACCTCTGGTAGAAAGCTCTGAACTTCAGATGTATCCCTAGTATAAGAAGCATTTGTCAGAAGCACCTTAGTAAAAAGGTTCTCAGGATCGCCTCGGTCTATCAGCAGGATGAATTTGTCAGATGCACCCCTAGTAAAACGGTCATGTTAAATTTGCTTGTCAATGGGATGAACTGTATTCTAAACTGTATGTACTTAGGATGAAATTAATTGTATCCTAACTCTATGTAACCCCAGTTAAAGAAACATGTAGAATGAGATGGCCTGTACCTCAACTCTGAAGGCCTAAGTGACGTTATTAATGGAAAATGTACATTATATTGTTTAAATGATGGACCCTGTAATATAATCATGTTATCAAAAGTATGAATGATGGACCCTGTAATATAATCATGTTATCAAAAGTATGAATGATGGACCCTGTAATATAATCATGTTATCAAAAGTATGAATGATGGACCCTGTAATATAATCATGTTATCAAAAGTATGAATGATGGACCCTGTAATATAATCATGTTATCAAAAGTATGAATGATGGACCCTGTAATATAATCATGTTATCAAAAGTATGAATGATGGACCCTGTAATATAATCATGTTATCAAAAGTATGAATGATGGACCCTGTAATATAATCATGTTATCAAAAGTATGAATGATGGACCCTGTAATATAACCATGTTATCAAAAGTGATGAAGAGCCCACAGGTGGCTCTATTAAATTTTAAGGCAAACTTTGGGTTTCGCCACCATTGTCTACAAATATGGAGAGAACGTCTGTGTTTTGAGACAATGGTGGCAGAAATAGATAAGAGCAGGAGGAGTTAGATATGCCTTATGAATAAACATTTGTGACCCGTATAAAAGATCAGAACAAGAAATGTAAGTCAGTTGTATCCTGCAGGCCAACTCGACTTTATTGTGTTTTGTAATAAAGTCTGTCTTGATTCTACAAACTCCAGAAGTGCTTTATTTTAAAGAATTGGGAAAGAGTTTTTTCCACCACAAGTGTCGTAAGTTACAGTATACTAATGTTTAACTAACGTGGGGTAACTAGTAGGCTACAGCTGTTCAGCAAGTTAATATTCAGCAATTTGAAATCCTTAAACAATTGTTATTTTCTGTTAACGTTACGCAAAAGATTACCACAATTTGCAGATAGCCTGTTTGCTATTGTAAATTATAGCTAAGTTACTTACTGCAGAGTAGAGCTAGCCATGATCTAAATAGTAACTCAGGCTGGTAGTTGATTTTAAGGTACAGTTATGATAATGGGGATTTGTAATTAAGATTGAGATTGGACTAAAATGTGGGTAATTGGACCACCAGGTCAGTCACAAGGACCCAGTCTTCCACCACCAGGTCAGTCACAAGGACCCAGTCTACCACCACCAGGTCAGTCACAAGGACCCAGTCTACCACCACCAGGTCAGAGCATCTACCAGGCAGTCAGTCACAAGGACCCAGTCTACCACCACCAGGTCAGTTACAAGGTCCCAGTCTACCACCACCAGGTCAGTCACAAGGTCCCAGTCTACCACCACCAGGTCAGTCACAAGGTCCCAGTCTACCACCACCAGGTCAGTCACAAGGACCCATTCTACCCCCACCAGGTCAGTCACAAGGACCCAGTCTACCACCACCAGGTCAGAGAATCTACCAGGCAGTCAGTCACATGGACCCAGTCTACCACCACCAGGTCAGAGCATCTACCAGACAGTCAGTCACAAGGACCCAGTCTACCACCACCAGGTCAGTCACAAGGACCCAGTCTACCACCACCAGTTCAGTCACAAGGACCCAGTCTACCACCACCAGGTCAGTCACAAGGACCCAGTCTACCACCACCAGTTCAGTCACAAGGACCCAGTCTACCACCACCAGGTCAGTCACAAGGACCCAGTCTATCAAGGGACGACACAGAGACCTCTGGCTCTGAGCAAGACAGTGAGCCAGAGCTGCCAGGAGATGTCAGGCCCAGGCTGTCCCAGTGCTACAGGATATCACACTTGAAGAAGGGGCCTTCTTTCTCAGATAGATTTACATTTCACAGGGCTTTTGGTTACCTTTTGTAAAGTGCTTGGTGATGCCAGATGTATTTCTGACATGCTCCAGTCAAGCTCTCTTGACCTAGCAAGGGCTGGGGATCTGGTAGGTGCCTTTACAGACACATTACAGGACTACAGAAGTTACTTTGGAGAACTATGGAAAGAGTTTGAAGAGATGGCAGAGCACTGCAAAAGAAGTGTTCAAACAGTGTGTAAAAGACAGCCTAAAACAAGCTTAAGATTTCACAACTCATTGATGATGAGCACTGTAGGACAGGAAAATAGTGACCAAAGTGATGGCGAGAGCTTCCAAAGAGCTATCTTTTATCAGGTGCTTGACAGTCTCACAGCTGAGCTGCAGAGGTGTTTTTTCAAAGAAGAACTGTGAGATAATGAAAGGGTTCCAGTCTCTCAACCCAAAGAGTACAACATTCTTGAATGAGGAGCCTCTGTTTGTCTTTGCTCAGACCTTTGAGTCAGATTTAGAGAACCTCAAACATGAGGTTCATCAAAACAAGCGGCTTCTTGTTAGGAGTGTCCCAGTGTCTGTTGGAAAGCAGACTGAACCAGGTTTTGCTCTAGGATTTTGACTGTGCTTAGCTCTATTCTGTTTATTTTTATCCTAAAAATCTCCCTAGTCCTTGCCGATGACAAGCATACCCATAACATGATGCATCTACCACCATGCTTGAAAATATGAAGAGTGGTACTCAATGATGTGTTGTTGGATTTGACCCAAGCTTAATGCTTTGTATTTAGGACATTAGGTTCATATCTTTGCCACATTTTTAGCAGTTATACTTTAGTGTCTTGTTACAAACAGGATGCAGGTTTGGAAAATGTACAGGCTTCGTTCTTTCACTCTGTCATTTAGGTTAGTATTGTGGAGTAATTACAATGTTGTTGATCCATCCTCAGTTTTCTCCTATCACAGCCATTCAACTCTGTAACTGTTTAAAAGTCATCATTGGCCTCATGTTGAAATCCCTGAGTGGTTTCCTTCCTCTCCAGCAACTGAGTTAGGAAGGACGCCTCTATCTTTTTAATGACTGGTTGTATTGATACACCATCCAAAGTGTCATTAATATCTTCACCATGCTCAAAGGGATATTTATAATTTAACCTTATTTAACTAGGCAAGTCAGTTAATAACAAATTATTATTTACAATGACGGCCTACACTGGCCAAACTCGGATGGCACTGGGCCAATTGTGCACCGCCCTATGGGACTCCCAATCACGGCCCATTGTGATACAGCCTGGATTCGAACCAGGGTGTCTGTAATGACACCTCTAGCACTGAGATGCAGTGTCTTAGACCACTGCGCCACTCGGGAGCCCAAAACATTTAATGTCTGCTTTTTTTTTTTTATACCCACCTACCAATAGGTGCCCGTCTTTGTAAAGCATTGGAAAACCTCCTTGGTCTTTGTAGTCAAATCAGTGTTTGAAATTCACTGCTTGACTGAGGGGCCTTACAGGTAATTGTATGTGTGGCGTACAGAGATGAGGTAGTCATTTAAAAATCATGTTAAACGCTATTATTGCACACATAGTGAGTCAATGTAACTTATTATGTAACTTGTTAAGCACATTTTTACTCCTGATGTCAGGTCCTGACTAGAGAAAGATCTCTAGGCATCTCTATGGTGTCTGGAGGTTGCTGTCAGGGCTTGACAGTAGGGTTGTCTAGGCAGCTTTATGTTTGTTCCCCAATTATGTGGTTCTTTGTTTGTGCATGTCGCGCATCAGTTTGTGGTTTCTGCCGCTCCTTTGTTTTTTTGCTTTCTAATAAAAGGAACATCTTCATACTATTGCTCAGCGCCTTGGGTCCATTCTGGAAACCGTGACACCTGAACTTATTCAGACTTGCTATAAGAAATTTCCCCCTCGGGGATCAATAAAGTACCTATCTATCTATCTATCTATCTATTGACACTCATTGACTCAAGACATTTCAGCTTTTAATTTTTAATACATTTTTTTAATACACAATTCCACTTTGGCATTATGGGGCATTGTGTATAGGCCAGTGACACCAAATCTCAATGTAATCCATTTGAAATCCAGGCTGTGGCACAACAAAATGTGGAAAAAGTCAAGGGGTGTGAAAAGCTTTGGATTTTTGTCTCCATTTACCTTGAAGACATACTAAACAGGTCTGCTGAAACTTTTGAGGCCTACTTGGATATATCTGAGTAAACTACTCTGCACTGGGGTATTATCTGAGAAGGCACCTGCATACAGCTGCTTTCAGCCTTCCACTAGACATTGTGCCTTGGATGTTTTTGGACTACTACCAAACATGAACGCTTGATTTAGCCTACTTGGATGTACTCTTTTTTTGACTCTCCTGCTGCCCGGTGTAGCGCTTGCCACCCTCCCGGATTTCCACCAACCTGCACTGGAAACTACATCTCCTCCAAGGTGCTTCTCTCCTGGATATCATGCTGGTAATATGGCCTATGTTGAGTTGCTGTTTTGATGGGCCCCAGTATTTAATCCCATTGGACATTTTAAGCCGTTTTTAACCACCTACTCTCTCCTTGCTGCTGTTAAACTGGAGAGTTTTCTGCCTTGGCTTATTATGTGACTTGTTAAGCACATTTTTACTAATTAACTTATTTAGGCCATAAAGGAGTTTAATATTATTGATAAAAGACATTTAAACTTTAAACTTTTAATTAATTTTGTAAACATTTAGAAAAGCTTAATTCCACTTTGACATGATGGGGTATTGTGTGTAGGCCAGTGACCAACAATCTCAATTTAATCAGTTTTAAATTCAGGCTGTAACAACAAAATGTGGAAAAAGTCAAGGGGTGTGAATACTTTCTGAAAGCACTGTATATGACGTCATACATTTTAAAATGGTACAAAACTGTAAATGATAGACAACCCTCGCAACTGGTTAGTTTCAAATACTAGTGTTAGGTAAAATTACTCTTCAAAAAAGCTTGTATTCTGTTTTATTTGCATATAACCTTGCCCTGTAGACTCAGACTGTAGACTTCTTAGGGAAAACTGTAACCATATTAGATAAACAACGATTGTCTTAGCTAGCTAGACATACGAGAAAAACATAAATAATGACATGCAATCATCATAATCCCTGTGGTTTCAGATACTACAGCTAATGTTAATTTACTATTCTGAAAGGCTTCTCCTGTCTGACCTGCAGATGCATGACTGTAAGCCTAGCTACTTGATGTTGTGGCTGTAACTGCACATATGCTACATGTGACTTCACGCATGTCAATTGAATCAGAACGACAGCTGGCTACTTAGCAAGCTGGCTAGCTGCATGTATAATTATTTAGATTGGCGTCGCCTGTTAAGCAACAGTTGAACAATAGTAGTTCAGGATTATGGAGTGCTATTGTTTTACGAAGGTTTTAACGGTCCTTTTTATCACTGAGGCACTTTTTATTTTTCTCAGCGCCGAACCTACACGCGAGTCCTCAATTATTTACAACCGAGCCCAGCTCCTGGAACTTCCGGTAAGAGTCAGGGAGGGGGGCTGGCTTTATTAGTTAACAGATGGTGTAATCCGAAACATATTACTATTAAGGAACAGTTTTGTAGCCCGGACATTGAGCTGTTAGCCGTTAGCCTGAGACCCTACTATTTGCCGAGGGAATTCACAGCGGCCATTGCTGTTATTGTTTACATCCCGACCCTCCGCGGACGCAAACACAGCATGTGACGTCATCCAGTCTGTTATTGCGAAGTTACAGACAGCTCATCCCAGTGCTTTCTTTGCCATTTCGGGGGATTCTAACCATGCATCTCTCTCTTCAACGCTGCCCACGTTCAAACAGTTTGTGAAGTGCCCAACCAGGAATAATAAAACTCTGGACTTGATATGCTAATGTGAAGGATGCGTACAACTCCACTGCACTCCCTCCCCTCGGTAGATCGGATCACAACCTTGTCCACCTCACCCCACTCTACAGGCCTTTGGTCCAACAGCAGCCTGCAACCACCAGGACTATTAGGAGATGGTCCCCGGAGGCGAATGAGGCCCTACAGGACTGCTTTGAAGCAACAGACTGGGATGTGCTCTTTGAGGCTCATGGGGAGGACATCGATGGACTTACTGACTGCATAACGGAGACAACACTGTACCCACCAGGAAGGTACGCTGTTTTCCAAATAATAAACCCTGGGTCACCAGTAACCTGAAGGCCCTGCTGAATGAGAAGAAGAGGGCCTTCAAGGAGGGGGACAAGGACAAATTGAAATGCGTCCAGAGGGAGCTGAAGTTGTGGATTGCTGAGGGGAAGAGAGTGTATAAGGAGAAGATGGAGGACAAGCTGAGGCAGAGCCAGGTGAGAGAGGTGTGGAAGGGTATGAGAAATATCACTGGCTTCAAAAAGTCAAACAGTGGGCAGATTGAGGGGACCCAGGACAGAGCCAATGAGCTGAACCAATTTTTTAACACGTTCCATACTGGCCCTGTCCACCTCCCCTCCAGCTCCACAAGCCACACACCCTCACGGCTGTCGCACCCCCACTCTGCTCACAGCACCTCTGTTAAAACACTCAGCGACCTCACCTCTGCCCCTGCTCCCTCTGGACTGATCCTGATCCTCCCCACCTGGGCTGGCTTTCACCACCAACCAAGTGAAGAGAGAGCTGGAGAGACCACATCAGTGGAAAGTGGCGGGCCCTGATGGCATCAGCCCAAGGGTGCTTACGGTCTGTGCTGACCAACTGTGTGGAATACTCCAGCGACCCTTCAACCTTAGCCTGAGCCTAGAAAGGGTCCCTGTGCTGTGGAAAACATCCTGCCTCATCCCAGTGCCCAAGAAGGCGCAGCCCACTGTCCTGAATGACTTCAGACCTGTAGAGCTAACATCCCACATCATGAAGACCCTGGAAAGGTTAGTCCTCGCTCACCTCAGACCCCTGGTGTGTACATCACTGGACCCCTGCAGTTCACATATCAGCGCAACATTGGGGTGGATGATGCAATCATCTATCTTCTGTGAGGGTTATGTTTTTTACTTCTCCAATGCCTTCAACACCATTCAGCCCCTGCTACTGGGTGAGAAGCTGAAGAGGATGAAAGTGGAAGCACCCTTAGTCTCCTGGGTCACGGACTACCTGACCGGTAGGCCACAATTTGTTCGACTACAGAGCTGTGTGTCAGAACGGGCAGTGAGTAACACAGGGGCCCCACAGGGAACGGTCCTGTCCCCCTTCCTGTTCACCCTCTACACCTCGGACTTCAGATATAACTCTGAAACATGCCACTTACAGAAATTCTCGGATGACTCCGCAATTGTAGGGTGCATCAGGGTGGGCAGGAGGAGGAGTACAGGAGCGTAATCAATGACTTTGTGTTGTGGTGTGAGTAGAACCACATTCAGCTCAACATCAGCAAAACAAAGGAGATGGTGGTGAACTTCAGGAGAT
The DNA here is from genome assembly GCA_023634145.1 of Thymallus thymallus. NCBI lineage: Eukaryota > Metazoa > Chordata > Actinopteri > Salmoniformes > Salmonidae > Thymallus > Thymallus thymallus. The sequence goes on from CM042397.1 coordinate 1,828,191, forward strand.
CCAAGGCCCAACTGTCTGCAGTCCCTATACAGGGGATGGATGTGGAAATGGTTGGGTCATACAAGTTCCTGGGCGTCCATATGGACAACAGGCTGGAATGGGCTGGTAACACCGGGGCTCAGGTCCTTCAACGTGTGCAGTAAACTACTGCATACCTTCTACCAGTCTGTGGTGACCAGTGCCATCTTTTTTGCAGTGGTGTGCTGGGGCGCCAACATAAAAGCCGGTGATGCTTCTCGGGTAAATAAGCTGATCAGGAAGGCTAGCTCTGTTCTGGGGATTAGCCTTGACACTCTAGAGGAGGTGGCGGAGAGACGGATCCTGGCCAAACTGCTGGCCATCATGGACAACGTCACCCACCCTCTGCATGCCATGGTTATGACGCAGAGGAGCACCTTCAGTCACAGACTGATCCCACCACGGTGTGCCAGAGAGCGCTACACAGGAGGTCCTTCCTGCCAGCGGCTATTAGACTATTTAATGCCTCACCGGGGTGCCGTCGTCAACATTGACCTGGAACTGTTGGGGTGTTAGGACCTAGTTTAACAATTATGCATCTATCCGTGAGTAACTCTGGTCTGTATTCACTCATTCACTCAGGACTTATTTATTCATTCAGGTCTGTATATACATATTCATGTACAGTTGTTATATCATATCACGTGCAATATTGTAAGTCATTCTTGGACTTAACTTACGTAGTCATTCACTCAGGACTGCATATTAGTATCCTGTCAGTTATCTTTTTTCATTGCTTTTAGTATATTGAATGTGCAATACATGTATTTTTCAGTAATTAAACCCTGCGCACTAAGGACTATTTTAAGGGAATTACTATTATTACCCAAAATTATATCATACACACATTTAGCTATTTAAGTATCTCTTCCTGTCATTTATCTGTACAGTTAATGTAACCATGCAAATATTCACTTACCTGTAAATTGAACTGTATATTTACCTGTACAGTTAATTTAACCATGCAACATATTCACTTACCTGTTAATTTAACCAGTCTGTATATTAAATAAACTATTACTACCCTCACTTATATCATATGCACTTTTAGCTATTTAAGTATGTCTTCTGCCATCGACCTGTATAGTATAGTTAACCATGCACCATCCACCAATTTACAGTGTACATATTCAGCCATCCACCCATACTATGCAATGTCTTTTTTGCACTCCAGACTTCTTGTATTTCTATACTTTTTCATACTGCCGCTCTATGTATCATGTATCATGTATCTATCTTTTGTGTATTTTCGTTCTGGCATTTTGCACCTGCTCTGTGTTATTTTCGTAGCTGCTTGACAAAGAAATTTCCCCTTGGGGATCAAGAAAGTATCTATCAATCTATCTATCTATCTATCTATCTATCTATCTATCTATCTCAGATATTATCTAGCAAAGCAGTTAATTTAACAATACAATCAAAAATTATGCGTTGAAATATACCACGGTCTCACCTCACCATATCTCTGCAGCAGCTTGCTGTCACGTCATCTTGACACAGACCGATGTACATGTACGATCTTGCTTCCATTCAGCCACGAGAGCATTAGTCGTGCACTGATGTTGGGTGATTAGGCCTGGCTCACAGTCGCTGACTGTGCATAGATAATAAACAGCGAGTAGCAGTGTAAAAACAAATGGGGGGGTCAATGTAAATAGTCCAGGTGGCCATTTGATTAGTTGTTCAGCAGTCTTATGGCTTGGGGGTAGAACCTGTTAAGAATCCATTTGGACCTAAACATGGCGCTTCGGTCCCGTGCGGTAACAGAGAGAACAGTCTATGACTTGGGTGACTGGAGTCTTTGAAAATGTTTTGGGCCTTCCTCTGACACCGCCTAGTATATAGGTCCTGGATGTCAGGAAGCATGGCCCCAGTGAAGTACTGGGCCGTATGCACTACCCTCTGTAGTGCCAAGCAGTTGCCACACCAGGCGGTGATGCAACCGGTCAGGATGCTCTCGATAATGCAGCTGTAGAACTTTTTGAGGATCTGGGGACCCATGCCAAATCTTTGCAGTCTCCTGAGGGGGAATAGGCTTTGTCGTGCCCTCTTCATGACTGTCCCTTGGTGTGTTTGGACCATGATCGTTCTTTGGTGATGTGGACACCAAGGAACTTGGTGGTCTCTGATCTCCTCCCTATAGGCTGTCTCATTGTTGTCGGTGATTAGGCCTACCACTGTTGTGTCGTCAGCAAACTAACTGATGATGTTGGAGTCGTGTTTGGCCACACAGTCGTGAGTGAACAGAGAGTACAGGAGGGGACTGAGCACGCACCCCTGAGGGGCCCCAGTGTTGAGGATCAGCGTGGCAGATGTGTTCTTACCTACCCTTACCACCTGGGGGCGGCCCGTCAGAAAGTCCAGGATCCAGTTGCAGAGGGAGGTGGTTTGTCCCAGGGTCCTTAGCTTAGTGATGAGCTTTGAGGGCACTATGGTGTTGAACGCTGAGATCACACAGCTGGTGCTCTCATGCATGCTTAGACCACTGTGCCACTCGGGAGCCCATAAATCACCTTTGGCAGCGATTACTTCTGCTAGTCTTTCTGGGTAAGTCTCTACGAGCTTTCCACAGCTGGATTGCGCAACATTTGCCCACATTATTATTTTAAAAATTCTTCAAGGTCTTTTCAAATTGGTTGTTGATCATTGCTAGACAACCATTTTCAGGTCTTCTTGGTAAGCAACTCCAGTGTAGATTTGGCCTTGTGTTTTAGGTTATTGTCCTGCTGAAAGGAGAATTAATCTCCCAGTGTCTGGTGGAAAGCAGACTAAACCAAGTTCTCCATTTCTTTTTTATCCTGAAAAACTCCCCAGTCCTTAACGATTACAATCACACCCATAACATGATGCAACCACCACTATGCTTGAAAATATGGAGTGGTACTCAGTAATGTGTGGATTTGTGTGGATTTGCCCCAAACATAACACTTTGTATTCAGGGCAAAACGTTAATTACTTTGCCATATTTTTTGCAGAACTACTTTAATGCCTTGTTGCAAACACAATGCATGTTTTGGAATATTTATATTATGTACAGGCTTCCTTTTTTTCACTCTGTCAATTAGGTTAGTATTGTGGAGTAACTACAATGTTGATCCATACTCAGTTTTCTCCTATCACAGCTATTAAACTCTTGAAGTCTTTTAAAGTCACCATTGGCCTCATGGTGAAATCCCTGAGCGGTTTCCTTCCTCTCTTGCAACTGAGTTAGGAAGGACACCTGTATCTTTGCAGTGACTTGGTGTGTTGAAACACCAAAGTGTAGTTAATAATCTTCACCATACTTAAATGTTTTAATTTTACTACCAATAGGTGCCTTTCTTTGCAAGCGAGGCATTGGAAAATCTCCCTGGTCTTTGTGGTTGAATCCAGATCTTGACTTTTTCCACATTTTGATACGTTGCTGCCTTTCTTTTCATTAGTCGACACACAATACTCCATAATGACAAAGCAAAAACAGGTTTTTTGAAATGTTTGCAAATTTATAAAAAATGACCCTCAATCCTGACTAGTCTCCCAGTCCCTGCCTCTGAAAAACATCCCCAAAGCATGATGCTGCCACCACCATGCTTCACTGTAGGGATGGTGCCAGGTTTTCTCCAGACTTGACTCTTGGTATTCAGGCTAAAGAGTTCAATCTTGGTTTCACCAGACCAGAAAATCTTGTTTCTGTAACGAGGCTGTTCTAGGTGGGGATTGAACCCAGGTCTCTTGTGTTCAAAGTCACTAAGTTAACTGGTTGAGCTAACTCCCCAATAAATGAATCCAAGAGCAGAGGTGGTCAAAAGGCAAGGAGTCGTAGATCTTCCACAAAAGACAATCTTTACTGATAAAAAGTACAACAAAACAAAGGAAGCCTAGCTTCCAAGAAACAGTAAAAATAAAGATAGACACAAGGGTCCAAAGATATAAACTTAAACTTTAACAGACTTAGCTTGCAACAGGTAACATAGGCTCAAGACTGAACAATAAAGCATGGCACAAACACACTTAAATAGGGCAAGACACAGGTGTGATACGTCAGGCATAATGAGTGGTAGTGTTCAGCAGGAGTCGGGTGAGAGGCGCCACCTGCCGACCAGGAGGAAAATAGCAGTCCAGTTAAGGGTTCTCATGGTCTGAGAGTCCTTTAGGTGCATTTTTGGCAAACTCCAAGCAGGCTGTCCTGTGCCTTTTACTGAGGAGTGGTTTCTATCTGGCCACTCTACAGTCGTGTCCAAAGGTTTTGAGAATGACACAAGTATTGGTCTCCACAAAGTTTGCTGCTTCAGTGATCTTAGATCTTTATGTCAGTAGTTACTATGGTACACTGAAGTATAATTACAAGTATTCCATAAGTGTCAAAGGCTTTCATTGACAATGACATTCAGTTTATGCAAAAAGTCAATATTTGCAGTGTTGACCCTTCTTTTTCAAGATCTCTGCAATCCGCTCTGGCATGCTGTCAATTAACTTCTGGGCCACATCCTGACTGATTTCAGGCCATTCTTGCATAATCAATGCTTGGAGTTTGTCAGAAGTTGTGGGTTTTTGTTTGTCCACCCGCCTCTTGAGGATCGACTGCAAGTTCTCAATGGGATTAAGGTCTGGGGAGTTTCCTGGCCATGGACCAAAAATGTTGATGTTTTGTTCCCCGAGCCACTTAGTTATCACTTTTGCCTTATGGAAAAGGCATTGGTCGTCACCAAACTGTTGGGAGAAGTTGCTCGGAGGATGTGTTGGTACCATTCTTTATTCATGGCTGTGTTCTTAGGCAAAATTGTGAGTGAGCCCACTCCCTTGGCTGAGAAGCAACCCCACAGATGAATGGTCTCAGGATGCTTTACTGTTGGCATGACACAGGACTGATGGTAGTGTTCACCTTGTCTTCTCCGGACAAGGTGTTTTCCGGATGGCCCAAACAATCGGAAAGGGGATTCATCAGAGAAAATGACTCTACCCCAGTCCTCAGCAGTCCAATCCCTGTACCTTTTGCAGAATATCAGTCTGTCCCTGATGTTTTTCTTGGAGAGAAGTGGCTTCTTTGCTGCCCTTCTTGACACCAGGCCATCCTCCAAAAGTCTTCGCCTCACTGTGCGTGCAGATGCACTCACACCTGCCTGCTGCCATTCCTGAGCAAGCTCTGCACTGGTGTTGCCCGATCCCGCAGCGAATCAACTTTAGGAGACGGTCCTGGCGCTTGCTGGACTTTCTTGGGCGCCCTGACACCTTCTTCACAACAATTGAACCTCTCTCCTTGGAGTTCTTGATGATATGATAAATGGTTGATTTAGGTGAAATCTTACCAGCAGTGTTTCCTTGCAGGTAACCATGGTTGACAGAGGAAGAACAATGATTTCAAGCACCACCCTGCTTTTAAAGCTTCCAGTCTGTTATTCTGACTCAATCAGCATGACAGAGTGATCTCCAGCCTTGTCCTCATCAACACTCCTACCTGTGTTAATGAGACAATCACTGACATGATGGCAGCTGGTCCTTTTGTGGCAGGGCTGAAATGCAGTGGAAATGTTTTTGGGGGATTAAGTTCATTTTCATGGCAAAGAGGGACTTTGCAATTAATTGCAATTCATCTGATCACTCTTCATGACATTCTGGAGTATATGCAAATTGCCATCATCAACAAAGGGTCTGAATACTTATGTAAATAAAGTGATGAGGGAAAACATTTATTTAATCCACTTTAGAATAAGGCAGTAATGTACATTTTTTGGGGAAAAGGTCAAGGGGTCTGAATACTTTCCGAATGCACCAAGACATGCTAACCACTCACCATTACAATCCTGAAAGTTAGCATTTTTTGGGGGGGTTATTTTTGCGTCACTCATCATTGTTCACTATTCATTCAGGATTATTTGTAATCATGGTAGGATCCACATTAATGTAGAAGTGTTTAAAAACATAAGGAGTTCCCACGTGCTGATTTTTTTTACTGCTTGGCAGAGATCTCAGAAAAGGTTTTAACCCGCGTCCCAAATTTTTCACATAAAATATATGTAATCTCACAATCGATTGAGGTTCCCCAAAAAAAGCATGTTCGCTGTGACAGTATGTGCACTTTTTCATAGTTATATCTAGAGCATAGTACCGCTGCAGTGAGGAGGAGAGGCGCTGATGTGACGTAGCTCTACCTAGCTCTCCTATAGTGAGAGACAGTCCAACACTGAGTCAGAGGTTTTAGGTACTTTGACAAATCTCAGAAATGTGACATTGTTCCGCTTAAATCTACCAACCAATCATCTCCCACAACACATTCCCCCACGTGTCTTGTGCACCTCTGTTGTATCGGTCCGACGTCTTGGCAATAAAGAGATTGTGTTTGTAACTCTTATTGGGATAGTTTTACCAGCAAGTGCGACAAACATTGACCATTTGATTTTAAGGGTGTAGTCGTTCTTCTTCTCGGTGAAGCCATTAAATGGCTAGCTAACTATGTCCTTTGCTAAATAGCTAGCTGGAAGGTAGGGCAGATAATCTTTTTCTCTTTGAGACCAGTGGGAATCGGTGAATCCGAAACCCCTACCAACTAACTCAGAGGGTCTTCCGTTATCACGTGTTGCTGACCAAACTCAGAGGGTGACTTCCAGAGAGTAGTGAGGGGGCCAATAAACCCATCAACTTCAGGACACTCATGACTTCAATGATGCAATTCATGTTTCACTTTTAAATAATAAAACAAGCACTAATTATCAAATCCCCCCTGTCGTTTTACATGATTGAAACCTCAGTAACAGTTCAACATTTTGTTTGGGTGTATCATGACGCCTGCTTCCTTGCCGGCTAGGCAAAGGTTTTTACACCCCCTTTCTTGTAGGGCAGTTTATGACTTAATGACACGTCGTGAATTCCTTGCAGACTCTCTCTCCCTGGACATGCCGAAAGAGAGGAGAGAAGATGTCCCTTTGTTAGAACAAAGGATCTTCTCCCGCCAAAACTCCTACATCCCCAAAACGGAAGAATTAAACCATTTTTTAATTTTTGAGAATGTGGAAACGGTTGGTGGCGAATCCAAGAACGACCCCCCCCCCCCTTTTCTGTGAATCTACCGTGTAATAACCAAACCTTCTTGTTTTGTAAAGTCCTCTAGGGACGGTTTTTACTGTATAACATTAGTATGTTTTTATTTATTCTGTAATTGTTTAATTAGATAATAAATAAATAATTGAGCCAATTTGTGTATGGGTGATTCATCAATAAGTTAGGGTTTGTGCAGACTGCAAGACATTCAAAATGAGACTGACCGAGGTAATAATCATTAATAGATGACTGTAATCGAGATATGAAAATATCTGAGGGGTTATATTATAGTAACTCTGTAAACATTTTCCCGTGGTGCCCCGACTTCCCAGCTGGGTTGATGACGTCAGAGCATCCATTGAATTTCTCAAATAATTGTAGCTGTTCACAAAGGTGATGACCAAAGTGTCTCATTAGGAATTTTTGTATTTTACTTCTCTATTGGAATTGTTTTTTTGGGCAAGACTTAAGTTGGCCTGTAGGTACAGTCAAAAAAGTGTGCTTCCAGACCTGAACCCTGGGGCCAATGGGCCTCCAGCTCACTTTCCAACAGATTTTTTTCCCCTCTTTGGACCAAGGATTCGAACTGGCAACCGGTTTCTGGCTCGCCTCTCTAACCGCTAGGCTACATGCTGAATAAACACAACCCAGGTCTGGTGGTCGTTCGTCTAAACTGGCACCCTGGGTAAGTACATGCAGTGTACTGTCTGGGTGTCTGGTGGTGTCTTGCCTGCTTGTGGATGCTGAGCTCCTGGTTCTCCCTCTGGCACTGTATCAGGGCCTGTCTCTTGGCCTCCAGGGCCTGATACTGCTGGGCGCTCTCCAGACACTTCTGGGAGTACTGGCCCGACAACACCTCCAGCTCCCTGTGCAGAGATTGCAGCTCAACCCTGGACGATGAGGCAAAGGGGAGAGTCGGCAGTTATACAAAAGGTGCATGTACTTTGCATTGAAGTATACACACACACACACACACACACAGTGCATGCATGCACACACGCACACACGCAAAAAGCCAGGAGCATGAATACAAAAAACACCCAGATAAGATACAGATATACTTTATTAATCCATATGAGATGGGATTTTGTCCTCTGCGTTTTCCCAACCCTTCCGATATATAGTACCAGTCAAATGTTTGGACACACCTACTCATTCCAGGGTTTTTGTCACGTGTGGGTGTATGGAGCGACCAAGACGCAGCACAGGGATTATAGTTCGACATGGTTTTAATACTACCACAACCCGGTGTGAAACCTACAAACCTATGTAGGATCCCTAGTTAGAGACAATGACCCACAACCCGGTGTGAAACCTACAAACCTATGTAGGATCCCTAATTAGAGACAATGACCCACAACCCGGTGTGAAACCTACAAACCTATGTAGGATCCCTAATTAGAGACAATGACCCACAACCCGGTGTGAAACCTACAAACCTATGTAGGATCCCTAGTTAGAGACAATGACCCACAACCCGGTGTGAAACCTACAAACCTATGTAGGATCCCTAATTAGAGACAATGACCCACAACCCGGTGTGAAACCTACAAACCCATGTAGGATCCCTAGTTAGAGACAATGACCCACAACCCGGTGTGAAACCTACAAACTTATGTAGGATCCCTAGTTAGAGACAATGACCCACAACCCGGTGTGAAACCTACAAACCCATGTAGGATCCCTAGTTAGAGACAATGACCCACAACCCGGTGTGAAACCTACAAACCTATGTAGGATCCCTAGTTAGAGACAATGACCCACAACCCGGTGTGAAACCTACAAACCTATGTAGGATCCCTAGTTAGAGACAATGACCCACAACCTGGTGTGAAACCTACAAACCTATGTAGGATCCCTAAATAGAGACAATGACCCACAACCCGGTGTGAAACCTACAAACCCATGTAGGATCCCTAATTAGAGACAATGCGCAGCAGCTGCCTCTAATTAGGGATCCAGCACAAACCACCACCAGATAAAGAAAGAATAGAACCTGTCAGACTCTGACCATGGTTACATAGAGAAGCAAATAGGCTTCTCTATGGCCAGAGCCTTACAGTTTTTCATTATTTTTACTATTTTCTACCTTGTAGAATAATAGTGAAGACATCAAAACTATGAAATAACACATATGGAATCATGTAGTAACCAAAAAAGTGTACATTTTAAATATAACAATTTTTTAAATATTTTAGATTTGAGATTCTTCAAAATAGACCCCCTTTTGCCTTAATGACCACTTTGCACACTCTTGGCATTATTTCAACCAGCTTCATGAGGTAGTCATTTGGAATGCATTTCAATTAACAGGTGTGCCTTGTTAAAAGTTAAGTTGTGGAATTTCTTTCCTTCTTAATGCGTTTGAGCCAATCAGTTGTGTTGTGACGACAAGGTAGGGGTGGTATACAGAAGATAGCCCTATTTGGTAAAAGACCAAGTCCATATTATGGCAAGAACAGCTCAAATAAGCAAAGAGAAACGACAGTCCATCATTACTTTAAGATATGAAGGTCAGTCAATATGGGAAATTTCAAGAACTTTGGAAGTTTCTTCAAGTGCAGTCGCAAAAACCATCAAGCGCTATGATGAAACTGGCTCTCATGAGGACCGCCACAGGAAAGGAAGACCCAGAGTTACCTCTGCCGTAGAGGATACGTTTATTAGAGTTACCAGCCTCAGATTGCAGCCCAAATAAATGCTTCACAGAGTTCAAGTAACAGACACATCTCAACATCAACTGTTCAGAGGAGACTGTGTGAATCAGGCCTTCATGGTCAAATTGCTACAAAGAAACCACTACTAAAGGACACCAATAAGAAGAAGAGACTTGCTTGGGCCAATAAACACGAGCAATGGACATTAGGCCGTTGGAAATCTGCCCTTTGGTCTGACTTTTGACACATTTTAGAGTTTTGGTTTCAACCGCCGTGTCTTTGTGACGCAGAGTACGTCAACGGATGATCTCCACATGTGTGGTTCTCACCGTGAAGCATGGAGGAGGAGGTGTGATGGTGTGGGGGTGCTTTGCTGGTGACACTGTCAGTGATTTCTTAAGGCACACTTAGCCAGCATGGCTACCACAGCATTCTGCAGCAATCTGTTTTGCACTTAGTGGGACTATCATTTGTTTTTCAACAGGACAATGACCCAACACACCTCCAGGCTGTGTAAGGGCTATTTGACCAAGAAGGAGAGGGATGGATTGCTGCATCAGATGACCTGGCCTCCACAATCACCCAACCTCAACCCAATTGAGATGGTTTGGGATGAGTTGGACTGCAGAGTGAAGGAAAAGCAGCCAACAAGTGCTCAGCATATGTGGGAACTCCTTCAAAACTATTGGAAAAGCATTCCAGGTGAAACTGGTTGAGAGAATGCCAAGTGTGCAAAGCTGTCATCAAGACAAAGGGTGGCTACTTTGAAGAATCTAAAATCTAAAATATATGTTGATTTGTTTAACACTTTTTTTGGTTACTACATGATTCCATATGTGTTATTTCATAGTGTTGATGTCTTCACTATTATTATACAATGTAGAAAATGCAAAAAAAATATCAGTTCTGCCCACAAAGTTTCTATAGGTCAGGGCTTTGTGATGGCCACTCCAATACCTTGACTTTGTTGTCCTTAAGCCATTTTGCCACAACTTTGGACGTATGCTTGGGGTCATTGTCCATTTGGAAGACCCATTTGTAACCAAGCTTTAACTTCCTGACTGATGTCTTGAGATGTTGCTTCAATATATTCACATAATTTTCCTTCCTCATGATGCCATCTATTTTGTGAAGTGCACCAGTCCCTCCTGCAGCAAAGCACCCCCCCAACATGATGCTGCCACCCCCGTGCTTCACGGTTGGGATGGTGTTCTTCGGCTTGCAAGCCTCTCCCTTTTTCGACCAAACATAACGATGTTCATTATGGCCAAACAGTTCCATTTTTGTTTCATTAGACCAGAGGACATTCCTCCAAAAAGTACGATCTTTGTCCCCATGTGCAGTTGCAAACAGTAGACTGGCTTTTTTATGGCTTCTTCCTTGCTGAGGACTCGTTACTGTGGATATTGATACTTTTGTACCTGTTTCTTCCAGAATCTTCACAAGGTCCTTTGCTGTTGTTCTGGGATTGATTTGCACTTTACACACACTAGTACGTTCATCTCTAGGACACAAAACGCGTCTCCTGCCTGAGCGGTATGACGGTTGCGTGGTCCCATGGTGTTTATACTTGCATACTATTGTTTGTACAGATGAACGTGGTACCTTCAGGCGTTTGGAAATTGCTCCCAAGGATGAACCAGACTTGTGGAGGTCTACACTTTTTTTTATGAGGTCTTGGTTGATTTCTTTGGATTTTCCCATGATGTTGTGCAAAGAGGCACTGAGTTTGAAGGTAGGCCTTGAAATACATCCACAGGTACACCTCCAATTGACTCAAATTATGTCAATTAGCCTATCAGAAGCTTCTAAAGCCATGACATCCTTTTCTGGAATTTTCCAAGCTGTTTTAAAAAGGCACAGTCAACTTAGTGTATGTAAACTTCTGACCCACTGGAATTGTGATATAGTGAATTATAAGTAAAATAATCTGTCTGTAAACAATTGTTGGAAGAATTACTTGTGTCATGCACAAAGTAGATGTCCTAACCGACTTGCCAAAACTATAGTTTGTTAACATGAAATCTGTGGAGTGGTTGGAAAATGAGTTTTAATGACTTCAACCTAAGTGTATGTAAACTTCCGACTTCAACTGTATGTCCAAACTTCTGACTGGTACTGTACATATACAAAAACACACATTAGGTTGGAAATGGCTGGAGCAGAGGACAGCTGCAGAGGAGCGGTCAATTGGAAGTTCAGGGTGTTTAGTTCCTTGCTCAAGGGAACATCGGCAGTAGGTGGTACTTGAGATATTACCATACTTGCATTTTAAATAGCAGGCATTTTGAGTATGTGAAAAAAAATAAAGATTTATAATATGTTACATTTGGAAAAATGTCATACTCATTTCAGCTTCTTATATAATTTGTATAATCGTATAATTCACTGTACACCTTTGAGGAAGAGAGTCGTCTTTAGAGAGGTGTGTCTGACGCGCTGTACCAAAATGAACGAATGGCGGGAATCAACGCAATTGTGCATTATGGATTCCCAGTAGGATGATGATAGGATGAGCCCAGTAGGATGATGATAGGATGAGCCCAGTAGGATGATGATAGGATGAGCCCAGTAGGATGATGATAGGATGATGATAGGATGAGCCCAGTAGGATGATGATAGGATGAGCCCAGTAGGATGATGATAGGATGAGCCCAGTAGGACTCGGGGGATCAATAAAGTACCTATCTATAAAGTACCTATCTATCTATCTATCTATGATAGGATGAGCCCAGTAGGATGATATTTGTTGCTTGCCGCATTTGTTTTTAGTAAACAGTATGTTTCTAGTATGTAGTACATTAGTATGCAGTTTAAGTAAGTAGTAGGCATGCCAGATTTAGGACACGGCCTGTGTCTTTTTCACACACACACACACACACACACACACACACACACACACAGTCACTCACTCGTACTGGGAGCCAAGGTCCGTGACGTCAGAGCTCCCTCCACTCTGACTCCTCTTCAGCTCCTCCCGATGGGCATTCCTGATTGCCTCGATCGCTGCACACAGGCCACAAACACAGGAAGTGAACAGACATGTTGCCACATGCCCACCTCCCCCTCCCCCTCATCCCACTTACAGGGGCATGTTGTGAAACGTTCAGATGGAAATATGCTATGTGGCATGTAGAATAAGGAATCATGTTGGCTCTTCATTTGTGTCAGCAACTTTTGACCATGTTTGGCTACGGAACATGGGCCATTGGTTTTACCTGAGACAGTGGCGGCTGTCTCCTCCTCCAGTAGGCGGTCTCTCTCCTGCAGGAGCGTGGCCACCTCCCTCTGGTGCTGCCGCTGCAGGTCCTCCACCAGCTTCTGGTGCACTGCCTCTATCGCAGTGAAGCCTCGTTCACAGGAAGCCTGCAGGGTATGAATTTCACACTTATATGTGTATACTTTTTAACTCCTACTTTTATGGAGTATATGGTATGATGTTGGTACTGATATACAGTACCAGTCAGAAGTTTGGACACCTACTCATTCAAGGGTTTTTCTTTATTTTTACTATTTTCTACTTTGTAGAATAATAGTGAAGACATCAAAACTATGAAATAACACATATGGAATCAAGTAGTAACCAAACAAGTGTTAAACAAATCAAAATATATTTTTTGCGACTGCACTTGAAGAAACTTTCAAAGTTCTTGAAACGTTCCGTATTGACTGACCTTCATGTCTTGAAGTAATGATGGACTGTCGTTTCTCTTTGCTTATTTAAGCTGTTCTTGCCATGATATGGACTTGATCTTTTACCAAATAGGGCTATCTTCTGTATACCACTCCTACCTTGTCACAACTGATTGGCTCAAACGCATTGTGAAGGAACGACATTCCACAAAATTTACTTTTAACAAGGCACACCTATTAATTGAAATGCACTCCAGGTGACTACATCATGGAGCTGGTTGAGAGAATGCCAAGAGTATGCAAAGCTGTCATCAAGGCAAAGGGTGGCTACTTTGAAGATTTTCAAATATAAAATATATTTACATTTACACACTTTTTTGGTTACTACATGATTCCATATGTGTTATGTCATAGTTTTGATGTCTTCGCTATTATTCTACAATGTAGAAAATAGTAAGAATAAATAAAAACCCTGGAATGAGTAGGTGTTCTGAAACTTTTGACTGGTACTGTACATCAAAGCATTAGCATTAACAGTGCTCGGCCTCTGACCTCAAGGCACTACAGAGGGTAGTGCGTACGGCCCAGTACATGACTGGGGCCAAGCTTCCTGCCATCCAGGACCTCTATACCAGGCGGTGTCAGAGGAAGGCCCTAAAAATTGTCAAAGACTATAACCCCCACCTTGACAGATGGTAAACAGTGCAGTACAATGAAGTGAATTCCATTAACGCAACTGTTTGGAACTGAATGAATCAGACTTTGATGTGTCGTCTTGTTTTAAACAAACGTTGTTGAATGGTCCCCAAGAAATTATTGCAAATAAATAAATAAGGCACACGTTCACACAAACAGTGCCTTCGGAATGTATTCAGACCCCTTGACTTTTTACACATTTTGTTACGTTACAGCCTTATTCTAAAATTGATTAAGTATAATTTTTTTCTCATAAATCTACACACAATACCCCATAATGACAAAGCAAAAACAGGTTTTTAGAACATTTTGAAAATGTATTGCAATTAAAAAATAGAAATACCTTATTTACATAAGTATTCAGATCCTTTGCTATGAGACTCTAAATTGAGCTCAGGTGCTTCCTGTTTCCATTGATCATCCTTGAGATGTTTCTACAACTTGATTAGAGTCCACCTGTGGTAAATTCAATTGATTGGACATGATTTGGAAAGGCACATATATATAAGGTCCCACAGTTGACAGTGCATGTAAGAGCAAAAAACAAGCCATGAGGTCGAAGGAATTGTCATTGAGCTCTGAGACAGGATTGTGTCGAGGCACAGATCTGGGGAAGGGTACCAAAACATTTCTGCAACATTGAAGGTCCCCAAGAACACAGTGGCCTCAATTATTCTTAAATGGAAGAAGTTTGGAACCACCAAGACTCTTCCTAGAGCTGGCTGCCCAGCCAAACTGAGCAGGCTTGGGGAGGAGGGCCTTGATCAGGGAGGTGACCAAGAACCCGACTGTCACTTTGACAGAGCTCCAGAGTTCCTCTGTGGAGATGGGAGAACCTTACAGAATGACAACCATCTCTGCAGCACTCCACCAATCAGGCCTTTATGGTAGAGTGGCCAGACGGAAGCCACTCCTCAGTAAAAGGCACATGACTGCCCGCTTGTAGTTTGTCAAAAGGCACCTAAAGACTCTCAGACCATGAGAAACAAGATTCTCTTGTCTGATGAAACCAAGATTGAACTCTTTGGCCTGAATGCCAAGCGTCACGTCTGGAGGAAACCTGGCACCATCCCTACGGTGAAGCATGGGGGTGGCAGCATCATGCTGTGGGGATGTTTTTCAGCGACAGATCGAGGCAAAGATTAACGGAGCAAAATACAGAGATCCTGCTCCAGGGCACTCAGGACCTCAGACTGGGGCGAAGCTTCACCTTCCAACAGGACAACGACCCTAAGCACACAGCCAAGACAATGCAGGACAAGTCTCTGTCCTTGAGTGGCCTAGCCAGAGCCCAGACTTGAACCCGATCAAACATCTCTGGAGAGACCTGAAAATAGCTGTGCAGCAACGCTCCCCATCCAACCTGACAGAGCTTGAGAGGATCTGCAGAGAAGAATGGGAGAAACTCCCCAAATACAGGTGTGCCAAGCTTGTAGCATCATACCCAAGACTCGAGGCTGTAATCACTGCCAAAGGTGCTTCAACAAAGTACAGAGTAAAAGGTCTGAACACTTATGTAAATGTAATTTCGGTTTTACATTTTTTATGAAGCAAACATTTCTAAAAACCTGTTTTTGCTTTGTCATTATGGGTTATTGTGTGTAGATTGATGAGGACAACAAAAACTATTTAATACATTTTAGAATAAGCCTGTAACGTAACAAAATGTGGAAAAAGTCAAGGGGTCAGAATACTTTTCTAAGGCAGTGTGTTTGCGTAAACATATTGGGAATTTGGGTGGGGCTGTGTTATACCTTGAAGTTTTCAAGGTCTCTCTGGTAAGCTTCCTTCATGGCAGCTTCATCCCCTTCCAGATTCCGTCTCCCCACTTCTTCTTTCATGGTGTTCACCTGCGTCTCAAGCTCATGGATTCGCTTCTTCATGGTTTCCATAGACACCGGGTCTATTTTGCTGGCTCCATCCAGATTCAATTCTTCTGTTGGCAGGGTCGAATCTAAGGTGTCTGGGTAGGAGGTGGCTTTTTCAGGAGGAGTGTAAGGGGTGGTCTGTGATGAGCGGGACTCGTGTTGTGCGTCTGTTGCAACATAGGCGGACTGTGCATGGTGGCTGTGCAGACGTATCATTTCCTCCTCATGGATCTTCTGGAGCTCCCGCATCTTCCCTTGGAACTCCTCCTCCAGCTTCTGCACCTGCTCCTCGTGGCGATCCTCAATGCTCTCGATATCGGCTAGGAGTACACCCACCTTACGCCGGGTCTCGCTCTCTGCGGCGGCCCTCCCTTGCTCCGCCCGCTCCAACTTCTCCTTGAGGGCCTGGCTGTCCTCCTGCAGGCGGGACAGGGCGTGGCTAAAGGAGCGGCGCTCCTGGCTGAGTATGGCCTCTTGCTCCTGACACAGCGTCTCCAGGCTGTCGCATGCCCCCTTGCACCGCTGCAGTTCCTGTTCATGATCCAGCTGCAGGCGGCATGCCACATAGGTCACCAGGGACTGGACCAGCACCTCTGGCCAGCACAGGGTCAAGTGCAGGGTTCCGACATAGTCTGGGTCATCCAACCATGGTCTACCTTTCGCCGCACTACTCTCCCCCTTTGAGCCACTGCTGCTGGGGATCTCCTGACAGAGTTGGTGCAAGACCTTGGCCCTTTTCCGCAGCTGGACTGCAAGTCTTTCTGTCCAATTGTGTTGTTTCTCTGCCTTCTCTGATTGGTCCCTCTCTAGCAGGTTGTCTGTGAGTCCTCTGGACTTCAGCTGGACCTGTTCCTCATAAGGAGCCAGCTCTGGAGGACTGACGTCAGCCAGAACCCTGGCCTGACCAGAGCTCAGCTTGTTATCCCCAGCGCCGCCACACTGTTCCTCTTGCTCAGAGCCCCCCCACATTTGCTCCCTGGTCGGGTTGTCTGAGTGCAGTTCTTCTTGCATCAACACCCCCTGGTGGCGACGCTGTAGTGTTAGAGAGATGTAAGCTAACTCTGCTCTGGCGCAGACCCTGGCAATGGCGCTCTGCCCCGACTCAGTGTCGCCACCTACTGGTTTACCACACTCCATTCCGAGGGCCATCCTTTTCGAAAGCACGTCAGCATACATGTGTGCCGAGTCACCTTCGTCTCCACCAAGCAGGGCTTCGGTCTGGCAAAAAATGTAATCTTGGCTCTTCAGTGCTGACGCCATCTTCTCTAATGTAGACGCTTCCAGGGCTAACACTTTACCCAATGTTTCCATTCCAGCTTCATCTTCTTCTGGGCATGACATTGTGGCACACGTGCCTGTGTCCATTTGCTCAGCCTTGTCCTCTGATAGTGTCTTGTCATCAATCAAGTCTTCCTCTTCACTCTGAGCTTGGTGGCACTCATGCCGTTGCTCATCAGCGATTATTTCTCCTTGCCTGAGATAAGCGGTAGCAGTGACCAGCTGCATCTCCAGGGCGCAGAGCGCAGCTTCTAGGTCAGGGTTGCTGCCTTCCCCAGGGTTCCTCCTCAGCAGAGCTTGGATCCTCTCTCTGCAGGCTTGCACACTGGCCAGGACCGCCTGACACTGCCCACCCAGTACCCTGGTTCGGCCCTCCGTCTCCAGGGCGAAGCGCCTGCTCTGCTTGGCCTGGTTGTGGAGAAGGAGGCTAAGCCGCTGGGTCGCGGCCCGGCTCTCAGTGAGCTGGGAGCGGAGGTGGGGATCAGAGGCTACACCGCTACACCACTGACCTTGTGGCTCCTCCAGCCTCTGGGTGATGTCTCTCAATTTCTCCTCGGTCACATACAGCTTGGTCTCCAAGACCTGGATCACTGACATAAACCTGTCTGGGTCGTCTCCGGCTGTAACAATGTACTGGTAGGCCGGGTCGACATAATATGAGCCAGGTCCAGAGTGTCTTACGTCAGGGACGCTGCTGACGTTTGTCTGTGCTCCGTCTGTATTGTTAGAGTGGTGGATGGCCTGGGTTTCCCATGAATTCATACCGCTGGATTTGATATTCAGTCTGTTGTCAGTCACTTTGAAGAGAGGAAGAGAGGAACAACAGGTGCATGCTTCCTTCACCTCGCTCAGTTTCAGCTCCATTTCCTCCAGGCTGCTTCCAAGGGCGGCCATCTTAACCAAGGCTTCACTCAGCTCCTGCTCCTTCCTGTCCAGCAGCCTCTTGTAGTCCTCCCGGGCATCATGGGCCGCCGCCTCCCTCTCCTGCGCCTGTCCCAGGGCCCGCTGTAGCTCTTCTGAAACACTCTCGTAGGAGTGCTCCAGGTTGTAGTAGTCAGTCTCCTCCGTCTGTAGGCGTCTCTGCAGCCGACCCACCTCCCCGTCCGCCTCGGCCAGCTGGTTCTGCAGCTCTTGGCAGCGTCTCTCCAGCTGTTCCCCCTCCCCCTGCAGTCTCCCTACAGCCGCCAGCGTGCGGGACAGCTCCTCCTGCAGCTGCTGCTGAGCCTCCGCCACCTTTCCTTCCCTGGCCCACGGTTGACCCTGCTCCTTCCACAATGTCTCCGCTTGCTGCTCAGCCTTCTGCAGCTGCTCCTGCATGTCCTGGATCCGGCGCTCCGCCTTGGCCAGGCTGGCCCCCATGATTCTGCGCTCCCTGCCCTGGCTCTCCTGCAGGAGGCCCAGGTGCTTCTGTAGACGCACCTCCTTGTTGGCCTGTGCCTCCTCTGTGGCTCTCATCTGGGCTGACACCTCCTGCAGCCGCTGGCGCAGCTGCTCCGACTCTTGCCGGTGGTCATGCTCCCTCTCCTCCCACTGCTTCCGAGCGCTCTGGCGCTCTTGCTGCAACTCAGAGCGTGCCAGGGCTGCAGCCTCCCCTGCATTTAACACCCGCGCTTGCAAGGCGATGAGCTCGGCCCTCCGTTGCAGCTCAGCCTCACGCGCCTCCTCCTGGCTCCTCCTCTGGGCCTCCAGCTCAAAGCGTAGGTCCTGGTTCAGCTTCTGAAGGCGCTGCCACGCGCACGCCTGAGCAGAGGAGGATGGGTTGAAAGATGTGGGCAGGCCATTCTAAAAGAGATTGATGAGAGATTTGGTTTCATTGTTACAGGGAAGCTAAATCAAGCGTACCTTAAGTATTCTAAAGTATTTGACATGTATTTGACCCAATTCAGCTACAGGTATGGTCTGACCTGTAATTGGCGGCTCTCCCTGGAGCGTTCCCTTTCCTGCTGCAGCTCCTGCTGCAGACTAACGTTCACCTGCTGGAGTCTGGACAACTCTCTCTGGGTCTGCTCCAGCTGAGGACACACAGAAACATGCTCAAACACGTACATACACTCACTAACAAGCCACAGTAACTTAAATCACACTCCTAACACAACGTTGCACACACATACTCTAGCTCACCTCTCCGACCAGTTGTCCAGTCCGCTGTTCATAGGACTGCTGCTCCGTCTCTTCTGTGGTTTCGTCAGAGTTACTGATGGGAACCCACCTCTCCTCTCTCAGCGGTGTGGAAGCCACTTGCTTGCAGCGCTGCTCTATCGGCACCTCCACCCGTACACCGGCAGTGCCATCACAAGGGTTGTTGCTAGGAGTGTTGCCAAGGCCATCATTAAGGGCAACGCTAGGGACATCACTAGGGGTGTGGCCAGAGGCATCGTCATCACCAGACCCAATGGGCAGCTCCGATATAGAAGAGGTGGAGCTGCTGTCCACCTCAGAAACTGTCCTTTCTTCAAAAACCTTATTTTGAGCATGAACTTGTGCTGTGGTTGTTGTGGGCGTTTTGGTTCTTTCCTCTAGGGGTGTGGCCGTGGATGGAGCCTGTGGATGGAGCCCCCTTTCTAGCACCTCCGCCTCTTGCGAAGCTACAGTGTCCCTGAGGCACTGAGAGGAGGACGAGGTGACCACGGAGGAGGAGCAGGAGTTAGAGACAACCGGAGAGGAGGCAGAGGAGGAGGAGACTGGTGAGGGGCTGCCGCCGACAGCAGTATCCCATCCTACCACAGGACACGGGTGTCCACTGGAATCCGCCTCCTTCTCTTCTCCCTGGGGGTGTTGGCGGCTGAAATCAGCCCAGTCAAAGGTTTTGTAGCGGCCCACCCGGCGACGCTCTCGGACACTACGGTTCTTCCTCTGATCTGGATCTTCCTCTGCAGAGCGTGTCTCCGTAGGGGCTAGATCCTGTAGCCCTGGTGGCTCCTTCTGCTCTGGAAGAGAACTGGAGGACAGAAGAAAAGGTAAAGGCATGGTCAACTGTCAAATTACACTTTATGCTAGCTTACTCATCACCTAGCCAGCTAGCTACAACAAAGGCATGGTCAACTGTTGTCAAATTACAACATAACACTTTATGCTAGCTTACTCATCACCTAGCCAGCTAGCTACAACAAAGACATGGTCAACTGTTGTCAAATTACAACATAACACTTTATGCTAGCTTACTCATCACCTAGCCAGCTAGCTACAACAAAGACATGGTCAACTGTTGTCAAATTACAACATAACACTTTATGCTAGCTTACTCATCACCTAGCCAGCTAGCTACAACAAAGACATGGTCAACTGTTGTCAAATTACAACATAACACTTTATGCTAGCTTACTCATCACCTAGCCAGCTAGCTACAACAAAGACATGGTCAACTGTTACAATCTACATAGGGTACGCCAGAACTACTACATTTACATTTGAGTCATTTAGCATACGCTCTTAACCCTAATTGCTAGTGTAAGTCGCTCTGGATAAGTGCCTTGCTTAACGCCACAGATTTTTCACCTAGTCGGCTCGGGGATTCGAACCAACGCTCTATCTGCCAGGCCAAAATACTTTCAAATACTTGAATGTCCAAAACTGAGTCAAGAGCTAGTCAAACTTTACGTATTTGACACAGGTCTGGTGTGTGTACACAGATACACAAATACAGGTTACACTTTACTTGACACCCAGCATCATAACATGTTATGACACAATCATAACCATGTCATAACAGCTGGCATAACTTGTCATAACCTGTTATAATATGGTCATAACACTGTCATGACACATATATTTATACCTGTTGTGACATATATTGCGTTATTTTATGGCTGGTTATGACACCTACATAAGTGTCAAAACTCACAAAACCACCACACAAGGCAAAACATTCCATTACACCATAGCCTACCTGTCAACAGTATGTTTATGATGTATACATTTATTTATTTTTAAATAGACCATATTAAAATATTGTATTTGCGCACACATTGATGTCAGACATGCACCTACCCCAATGCGCTGTTATCTGGCTTATATGATTATGATGGTCATAATGCTTCATGACAGTGTCATAAAGTGTATTTTCTTAGTTTAAGTAAAGTGACACAGGATGATCATAATGCTTCATGAGTGTCAAAGTATATTTTCTACAAGAATATGAATATGAAAAATATGATGAAAAAAACATTCAAGAATTAATTATGCAACAAAAGGATTTCAGAAACAAACTCTCAAACGAAAGGAAACCCTATTATGTTATGACCCTGTTATGACAAGTTATGTCAGCGGTTATGACACTGGGTGTCAAAGTGTTACCCAAATACATCTAAAGGTCAAGGGTCACGAGGCCCAAGGATTCAACCTGGCTCTGAGAGTGGACAGTTTCAGCAGCCGCAGGTTTTTCCCCCAAAGAGTTGCGTGGAAAGCAGGAAGAAGAGACATCAGATTTTCTGTATCATAACAAGCACATATCAGGGGATTGAGGTGTTCAGTGCCGGATGCCATTTTTGTTAGTTCATTTTTACACTTTGATTTATAAACTTGCAGTTTGCAAGTTTAAACTGAAGCGGATTGTGCAATGTTCTGTTTAGAGCGTTTGTTTTTGTCTTGTCGGTCTTGTGATTTGAAAATGAATCAATAAATTCTAAATAGTTTCTGTCTCAACAAGAGAAGTCTCCTTTACCTTGTGACGTCCGGGGCCGCGGTGGGCCTCACGTTCTTCATGACAGCCTGGACCCAGTTCCTCCGGATCCCAGAGGTCATGGCACATAGGGTGAATGCTCCCTCTGCAGTCTGGGTGAGGAGGGGGGGAAGACTCAATCACTCTGATTTCAGTGTGCTTTTTGTCGTAAACATTTCTACCCTGTCCTGTACTATCCTTGAATAATTCCTTTCATCGAATGTTTTCACCCTGAACATGCACTACTCACAGAAGACCAAAGAAATGATCTGATCTAAGATACGCTCCCATGAACCCTTTATTATTAACGTTCAGTACCATCTCACACACCCCTTGACATCCCTACGACATAGAAAACACCCTAAATGTCAACTCACGTGGATCTGGAAGCCGTAGTTCCTCTGAACTGGGTAGTCGGTGATGTCATAATAAGTAGACAGCTTAATCTCGCCATCCAAATCAGCAGCCTGAAATGAAATACGATAGAGAAAGACAGTGGAAGTTAAGAGGATGCTGTGATGCCCACACACACTCTCGCTCTTTCTCTCTCAATATTGGTTAGTGTTTACAACAGGTGTAGAATGCAGAGTTAAAAAGTTATAAAAGAAACAAATGAAAGGAAATAGTAACAATAAAATAACAATAACGAGGCTATATACAAGGAGTACTAATACCGAGTCAATCAGCTGCTGAGGGGACAACGGCTGGAACGGAGCCAATGAAATGGCATCAAACACCTGGAAACCATTATAAATAACGTACAGTTCCTAATTCTTCACGTCTTACCCATATTAACCAACCATTTGATCTCAATCAGTCTCATGGGGATATGCATTTAGACATTGAGTCTCACAGTGTTGTTTTGAATGGGGTACAGTGAACACACGTTAAAGCAGAAACTGTTAACAAACTGTAGCATAGCCTACATGTGTATTGTGGCTTGCGCTGTTGTTTTTGTCTTACAGTTTTGTTATACTGTGGTGTTATATTTGGTTCTGTTCTGTAGAATACTGTGATCATTATGCGATCTTGCAGACATTGATTCAGCTTCGTCTAGCGTTGATCTAACGCCGCCTGAGTAGCCTGTTCTCTGCGCGTTAAGTAGAGAACATATGCGCAGAACGTGCCAGATCTTTTATTCGGAGGACTAAAGATCCCAGGAAAAGTCGGATCTGCAGCCACTCCATTAAAATAAAGGTAACTGTCCTTCCATACCTCCTCAGCAACAGCATCTCTGTAGAACCTCAGGGTTTGGTCAGTCAGGACGAACCAGTGCCTCTTCCACTGCAAGATAGACAACGAGTCAACAATTCAAGAAATGGAATTCACATGCACAGACAGAAACAGATACAACGTTTATAAACACTAACCTGCCCTTTGTCAGTCAGTCTGGTCATCCAGCCCTTTTTGAAGTTCAGGAGGTCAGGCTAGGAAGGGGAACATTTGTATCATAAAAAAAGTCTGAGCTAAATCAAGCTTACCCCGTATTTATAATATTAGGCCAGTTTCCCAGACACAGATTAAATTTAGTCCTGGACTAAAAAGCATGCTCAATGGATAATCTCTTTGTCTGGAAAACCGGCCCATTATGTATTGGACATTACCCAGGTCTAGTTTAAGAATGTGGAGGTCCCATCTGGACAGATTTACCGTGGCCTTGGTGACCGTGGTCTCTGATGCTCTCCGATCCAGGGACTTGGAGCGGCGGTAGCAGGGCATGGTTGGTCTGGAGACATCCGGGGCAGAACGCTTCAGAGCAGAGTCCAGGGCCTGCTCCTACCACAGGCAGATTGGAGAGAATTACAGCTGAGCACATATCTACCTTTATCAATAAAATACAGCTTTTAAAAAAATATTAAGCTAACTTTCATTGTGTAATCAGGAGTTGCTTGTTTTTGTGACACGTCATCTAAAAAGAGCAGGAACTTTGCATTAATATGAACAGCGTATACTAAAATATGAAAATGCTACCTGTCTAGATATATAAATAGATATTTATCTTACCTGTATATTGTTTTTGTGTCCTCCGGATTTAAAAAGAAAATGACGAGTTCAACGATAAGCCTGTCAGGCAGCCTTAATTCTCGCAAAGCATCCAGCCTAGCTGACGCAATACTATTTTGCAGATTTTTGATATACTTTTTTCTCTGGCCTCCATTGATTTAATTAATTGAACTAATTTTGACCATCCTACAAGTGTAAAAACTCCAATAGGTTTTGAAAGGACTTTGGACCATTGGTTTTCTTTACACAATTAACATTATTTTACCCATGTTTTGATTGGACAGCAGTTTCTATCTCCACATATCTCACAAGACCGATACTTGGTAGTCCAAAGCTAAATGAATGTGATCAATATACTGCTAAATTATTCCGCTATAATCAGTTTCCCCAAAATGGTCAGTGTACCTGTTTTTTGCTGATCTGCCGTCTGCTGTGTTGGGTCGGGCGAGTGGTGTTGGAGAATGAGGAAGAGGAGGTCGGCTCAGACGAAGAGCTGGTGTCCATGTTGTCAACGTGATCACCCTCTAACTGGTCTATGACCTGCGACCTCCTGAATACACACAGAGGACAGATATCAATGCTGAACTCAAAACGACATACATAATACAAAAAAATACACAAACAGATTCCTTTAAAAATGTACAATTTACATGTTTAGCGATGTAATTTCATCATAGCAATGATAAAGAGGCAAAATAAGGTAGAGATGTGTAGCTCAGATGGTAGAGCATGGCGCTTGCAACGCCAGGGTTGTGGGTTCGATTCCCACGTTGGACCAGTACGAAAAAAAAAGTAGGAAAATGTATGCACTAACTAATTTAAGTCGCTCTTGATAAGAGAGAAAAAATGAATAAATAAAGACGACTTGTGATGATAGGAATGGAATGGACTTTCCCAGCAGGGCTGAGTGACATGGTGGGTGGGGCTCCAGGAGACCTAGAAGGAAAAACAAAGGAGTATGATGTGTGTTTAGAACAAATAAACAGAAGATACATGTTTTGAGATGGTGAACACCACAGCTCATGTGGTAAAAAAAAGATTACGAGAGCATCAATTCTGCTCTGTCGGTGATCAGTGACTTGAGAAGAATTTATGCTCTCAAAACACTGCTGTGACTAAGAAGTCTGACCTGGGTTCCAGTACAAACAGCCTGTTGAGCTGGTCCCTGCCAGGGCTGTCTGCTCTACCCTGCACCAGACTCCCTGCCTGGGCCCCGAAGACCCCCGTCGTCTCCCTGTCATCCAGCCGTCTGGCCGTGGGCACGTCAGCCGACCACACGTCCTTCGGTCTCCCCACACTGGGACCCCGGGGGTTGTCACCCTTGTCCTCAGCCCGGCCCTTGTCCACCGTCACCATACCCCTGGTAGACTCACCACTCAGCCAACCGAAGGACGTGCTGGTGGCAGAGCATCTTGAGCCGATTGGGGACCTGCCGATAAGGGACTGAGGACCAGGGGAGGATGAGGAAGAGGAGGAAGAGGCGGGAGAGGCCAGGGGAACGTTGATGGGGAGGAAGACAAACCTCAGGGGGTCCCTGGGAAAAACACTGGACAGGGACAAAGATGGCTTCGAGGAGTCTGTAGCTGGTGTGTTCTTCTCTAGGGAGGAGCAACCACTCTCCGCCCAAGACTTGGGTCCGGAATATAGAAGGAATTGTTTGGTATCTGGGGAGGGAGTTCCAAGGAGAGGGAATGGGAGAAAGATGAAAAAGAAGGAGAAGAGGAAGGAAAGTGAATGGGAATAACCAGTCAATTGTAGGTGGAAAGTGAATGGGAATAACCAGTCAATTGTAAGTGGACTTTAGCCCATGTAGCTGCACTCTGTAAAATGTGCAGAAAGTGGGCCACCAACAGTTACGTGCCTGTGTGTGTGTGTGTGTGTGTGTGTGTGTGTGTGTGTGTGTGTGTGTGTGTGTATAAACGCTGGTTTCACTCAGTCAGGAACTATCTGAGGTCAGGGCTTTGTGGACTCCAGTGCCTTCAGAAAGTATCCACACCCCTTGACTTTTGTTGTGTTACAGCATGAATTTAAAATAGATTACATTTATATTTTTTGTCATTGCTCCATCACAAAGCCCTGACCTCAATCCTATAGAAGATTTGTGGGCAGAACTGAAAAAGCGTGTGCGAGCAAGGAGGCCTACAAACCTGACTAAGTTACACCAGTTCTGTCAGGAGGAATGGGCCAGAATTCACCCAACTTATTGTGGGAAGCTTGTGGAATTTTGCTACCTGAAACGTTTGACCCACTGGGAATGTGATGAAAGAAATAAAAGCTAAAATAAATAATTCTCTCTACTATTATTCAGACATTTCACATTCTTAAAATAAAGTGGTGATCCTAACTGACCTAAGACAGGGAATTTTTACTAGGATTAAATGTCAGGAATTGTGAACAACTGAGTTTAAATGTATTTGGCTAAGGTGTATGTAAACTTCCGATTTCAACTGTATATATATATATTGATTATTATTATTATTGCTGGCCTACAAGGGGAATTCTGTTTTTAGAAATGTGTATAAATGAATGAATGTTTTGAGTCGATACGTAGAATAGAATAGAGCATTACTTTATTTATCCCAATTACTTGCAGCCTTTTTATGAACATGTCCTGCATTGGTTCCAGGCTGCAGCAAACTGTAGCACTGGCTTGTTTAAGTCTTCCGTAGCTAAATTCCCTTTCCAGCGCACAATGGCGTAGGTCACTACACTCGCCACGACACATACGAAGCATTTATCTACAGTAAGCTTCCTTAAAAAGTAAAGTCTGGATTGGGGTTTTTTGTAGACACTGAGAATTCTCCATTCAGTTCAGTTTGTTGTCCACTATTACACCCAAGTACTTATAAGAGTCAACAGTGCCAATCTCTTCACAATTAATAGAAATGGCATTAAAAACATCTTTATTTTTCCTCAAATCTACCACTAGCTCCTTGGTCTTCAGTACATTCAGGTCCAAGTAGTTGGCCTCACACCATTTCACAAAGGACTCTGTTATATCCCTGGGATGAGCATAGTCTCCTCTCATGACACAGCTTACTATAACAGAGTCATCAGAGAATTTCTGTAAGTGTCTCAGTTCATGTTGTGTGTGAAGTCATTTGTATAAAGGGTATTCAACTCATTTGTTATGGCAAGTCAAAAGTATGTGGACACCTGCTCGTCAAACATCTCATTCCAAAACCATGGGCATTAATATGGAGTTGGTCCCCCCTTTGCTGCTATAACAGCCTCCACTCTTCTAGGAAGGCTTTCCACTAGATGTTGGAACATTGTTGTGGGGACTTGCTTCCAATCAGCCACAAGAGCATTAGTGAGGTTACCCAGTCTCGCAGTCGGCATTCTAATTCATTCCAAAGGTTTTCGATGGGGTTGAGGTCAGGGCTCTGTGTAGTCCAGTCAAGTTCTTCCACATTGATCTCTACAAACCATTTCTGTAGGGACTGCCAATGTTTGTCTATGGAGATTGCATGGCCGTGCACTCAATTATATACACCTGCCAGCAACTGGTGTGGCTGAAATAGCCGAATCCACTCATTTGAAGGGGTGTCCACATACTTTTCTATATATGGTGTAAGTTCAGGAGTAGAACTGTGCTTAACAAGTCACATAATAAGTTGCATAGACTCTGTGTGCAGTAATAGTGTTTAACATGATTTTTGAAAGACTACCTCAAGTCTGTACACATACAATTATCTGTAAGGTCCCTCAGTCGAGCAGTGAATTACAAACACAGATTCAACCACAAAGACCAGGGAGGTTTTCCAATGCCTCGCAAAGAAGGGCTCCTATTGGTAGATGGGTAGAAATAACAAAAGCAGATATTGAATATCCCTTGGTGAAGTTTTTAATTACACTTTGGGTGGTGTATCAACACACCCAGTCACTACAAAGATACAGGTGTTCTTCCTAACTCAGTTGCCGAGGAGGAAGGAAACTGCTCAGGGATTTCACCATGAGGCCAAAGGTGACTTTAAAACAGATACAGAGTTTAATGGCTGTGATAGGAGAAAACTGAGGATGGATCAACAACGTTGTAGTTACTCCACAATACTAACCTAATGACAGAGTGAAAACAAGGAAGCCTGTACAGAATTAAAATATTCCAAAACATGCATCCTGTTTGCAACAAGGCACTAAAGTAATACTGCAAAAAATGTGGCAAAGCAATTCACTTTTGTCCTGAATACAAAGTTTTATGTTTGGGGCAAATCAAATACAACACATTACTGAATACCACTCTCCATATTTTTTTTTTTTTTTTTTGTCTAGCAATGACGAATTGTGAAAATAATAATGGGCAAATGTTGCACAATACAGGTGTGGAAAGCTTTTAGAGACTGACCCAGAGGGGTCAAAGGTGCTTCTACAAAGTATTGACTTTGTATTGACTTTTCACACAGTTAGGTGAATACTTATTTAAATGAGATTTCTGTATTACATTTTCCCAAAAATTGCTAGAATTTCTAAAAACATGTTTTCCCTTTGTCATTATGGGGTGTTGTGTGTAGATGGGTGAGGAACAAAAATATATTTAATCCATTTGGAATTAAAGCTGTAACAACAAAATGTGGAATAAGTCAAGGGGTTATTAATACTCTCTGAAGGGGTTATTAATACTCTCTGAAGGGGTTATTAATACTCTCTGAAGGGGTTATTAATACTCTCTGAAGGGGTTATTAATACTCTCTGAAGGGGTTATTAATACTCTCTGAAGGGGTTATTAATACTCTCTGAAGGCACTGTAACTGACCAGTAAAAATCACACCCAATTAATGTTGTTGACTCTCTTCTATGCGGCCAAAGCATAAATTGGAGGAAAAGAAAACACGTTAAAAAAAACACCTCAAACAGACTGTTTAATATTTTTTTGCTATTTCATCAGTATGATGTAATACTCCTCAGGAAGATGAGCCAATCGGCGGTCTAGAGGAGGATGAGATGGCCAATCAGCACTCTACGTGAATTCATATTTTTAATGACCGGTATACGCTTACACCATGACAACAAAAAAATCAGTAAAAATCATGTTCTTCATGAAATTAGATTTTTGGATGAAACCAGATCAAATCCAAATGTTATTTGTCACATGCACCGAATACAACAGGTGTAGCCTTACCGTGAAATGCTTAACCAACAATGCAGTTCAAGAAAGAGTTAAGAAAATATTTACTAAATCAACTAAAGTCAAAAATATATTTAAAAAATTGTGAGGCTATATACAGGGGGTACTGGTACAGAGTTAATGTGTGGGGGTACAGGTTAGTAATGAGGCTATATACAGTAATGAGTCTATATACAGGGGGTACTGGTACAGAGTTAATGTGTGGGGGTACAGGTTAGTAATGAGGCTATATACAGTAATGAGTCTATATACAGGGGGTACTGGTACAGAGTTAATGTGTGGGGGTACAGGTTAGTAATGAGGCTATATACAGTAATGAGTCTATATACAGGGGGTACTGGTACTGAGTCAATGTGTGGGGATACAGGTTAGTAATGAGGCTATATACAGTAATGAGGCTATATACAGGGGGTACTGGTACAGAGTCAATGTGTGGGGATACAGGTTAGTAATGAGGCTATATACAGTAATGAGGCTATATACAGGGGGTACTGGTACAGAGTCAATGTGTGGGGATACAGGTTAGTAATGAGGCTATATACAGTAATGAGGCTATATACAGGGGGTACTGGTACTGAGTCAATGTGCGGGGGTACAGGTTCGTAATGAGGCTATATACAGTAATGAGGCTATATACAGTAATGAGGCTATATACAGTAATGAGTCTATATACAGGGGGTACTGGTACTGAGTCAATGTGTGGGGGTACAGGTTAGTAATGAGGCTATATACAGTAATGAGTCTATATACAGGGGGTACTGGTACTGAGTCAATGTGTGGGGATACAGGTTAGTAATGAGGCTATATACAGTAATGAGGCTATATACAGGGGGTACTGGTACAGAGTCAATGTGTGGGGATACAGGTTAGTAATGAGGCTATATACAGTAATGAGGCTATATACAGGGGGTACTGGTACAGAGTCAATGTGTGGGGATACAGGTTAGTAATGAGGCTATATACAGTAATGAGGCTATATACAGAGGGTACTGGTACTGAGTCAATGTGCGGGGGTACAGGTTCGTAATGAGGCTATATACAGTAATGAGGCTATATACAGTAATGAGGCTATATACAGTAATGAGTCTATATACAGGGGGTACTGGTACAGAGTCAATGTGTGGGGATACAGGTTAGTAATGAGGCTATATACAGGGTGTACTGGTACAGAGTTAATGTGCGGGGGTACAGG
This sequence comes from Thymallus thymallus, assembly GCA_023634145.1. Classification (NCBI taxonomy): domain Eukaryota; kingdom Metazoa; phylum Chordata; class Actinopteri; order Salmoniformes; family Salmonidae; genus Thymallus; species Thymallus thymallus. Next base: position 1,858,333 of record CM042397.1, read on the forward strand.
TTAGTAATGAGGCTATATACAGTAATGAGGCTATATACAGGGGGTACTGGTACAGAGTCAATGTGTGGGGGCACAGGTTAGTAATGAGGCTATATACAGTAATGAGGCTATATACAGATGGTACTGGTACAGAGTCAATGTGTGGGGATACAGGTTAGTAATGAGGCTATATACAGTAATGAGGCTATATACAGGGGGTACCGGTACAGAGTTAATGTGTGGGGGTACAGGTTAGTAATGAGGCTATATACAGTAATGAGGCTATATACAGGGGGTACTGGTACAGAGTCAATGTGTGGGGATACAGGTTAGTAATGAGGCTATATACAGTACTGAGGCTATATACAGTAATGAGGCTATATACAGATGGTACTGGTACAGAGTCAATGTGTGGGGATAGAGGTTAGTAATGAGGCTATATACAGTAATGAGGCTATATACAGGGGGTACCGGTACAGAGTTAATGTGTGGGGGTACAGGTTAGTAATGAGGCTATATACAGTAATGAGGCTATATACAGGGGGTACCGGTACTGAGTCAATGTGCGGGTGTACAGGTTAGTAATGAGGCTATATACAGGGTGTACTGGTACAGAGTCAATGTGTGGGGATACAGGTTAGTAATGAGGCTATATACAGGGGGTACTGGTACAGAGTCAATGTGCGGGGGTACAGGTTAGTAATGAGGCTATATACAGGGGGTACCGGTACTGAGTCAATGTGCGGGGGTACAGGTTAGTAATGAGGCTATATACAGGGTGTACTGGTACAGAGTCAATGTGCGGGGGTACAGGTTAGTAACGAGGCTATATACAGGGGGTACCGGTACTGAGTCAATGTGCGGGGGTACAGGTTAGTAATGAGGCTATATACAGGGGGTACCGGTACTGAGTCAATGTGCGGGGGTACTGGTTCGTCGAGGTAATTTGTACATGTAGGTAGGGGCAAAGTGGATCAAAGTATGATGATCAAAGTATGAAAAATGTCTTGCTTCTACATTGATAAAGTTTGATCATAAAGTTCCCTCCCACATGTCAAACACTTGGATTCAGGAGATAGAGTGACCTCATTTAAATAAGTACCGCCTTGTAACCAACATCAGAGAAGGTATGTCTGCGGAGGGGCGTGGTTTATATAGTTAGATAGCTACTCTACTGGTGCCCAAATTTGACTATAGAGTGTCAGCAAATATAATTGAAAGATTACACTATCATCTATGGCAAAGATATTTATGTCTCCCCTTTCATGTGTGTCTGGTGTTAGCTAGTTACAGGCTAGCTAGGTCTTCAGCCAGCATGGAACAAAATGGATGGAAGGGTTGTTCAAAACATCTCAACACATCTGTCAGTGCTGCTGTGAACAGCATCACAAGAGACATGCCAAACAGGTGATGTATAAAAAAAGGGACATCATTGACACAATTTCAATATTGTTTGAGTTGCTTTGTGTATCACCAAATTTGCTTGAGATGATTTTACTGCAACACTGCTCACTGCATCCAAGTTTCTTGACATAGGCGTTTCAAAGAGCTGTCCGTCAAGGTGAGCTCATGAATATAAACTCACCGCCCACTCAGCCTGTCTTTTCAAACTTCCTGGTAGTTAGACATGAGATCAAAATCACTTTAAGCATTTCTATCCCCCAAAACTCTTATGGGCGATGTTTTAGTCACTCTAAAAGGTTATTTTACATGTGAATCAGAATCAGAATCTGGAAAGGAACAGAAAGGAAATTTGGAAGGAAAACAATTTCCCTCATATTGTAAGTCATTATAGGTAATATTTCATAGAAATCTGGAAACACTGGGCAGTTACTCTAAAGCCACAACTTCCCACATTAAGTGTGCCTGCACCCACCAACCCACCTACCCCCTGCCCAAACACCCATACACCTTTGTAAAAAGCTGTTCAAATGAATTTCAACCATAGCATTTGTGTTGGAAAATGAGTATGCAATAAGGTATGTAACAAAGTATGCTATGTGCATGCAATCTTTTAAATTCTTATATGGTGATCCCTAAGAAAAATGTAAATCCTTGGATGGACGATAAAATTATTTAAAAAATATACTCAAACTGAAACCTGAAAAAGGGATGCACAGCAAAAATATATATATTGTCAAGGATTGCATGAAACATTTTTCAGGAATTGTGAGTTGGCCAATATAAATGTAGCCTCTGGCACCTAGTTGCTGGTAGGATAGGGAATGGTTGTGTGTGTGAAACTTTTGGTAAGCTAACTTTTGTTTCGTGTTTTACCGCAGAATGGCGCCGGGGAAGATGGCTGCCGTTTTATGGGCTCTTAAGCCATTGTGCTATTATGTGTGTTTTTTTGCGTTATTTGTAACTTATTTTGTACATTATGTTTCTGCCACCGTCTCTTATGACCAAAAAGAGCTTCTGGATATCAGGACAGCGATTACTCGCCACGAACAGGACAAAGATTGGTTCTTTAACGAGTTGGACGCGGTGGATTTACACCAGACAAGGTCCAAAATCCCCGTCATTCGCATGAGAAAAAGACGGAGATATTGGGGTCGGAGGTCGGGGTGCCTTGTAAGGATCCGAGGGCGAGCGGGTCATCTGCCTCTACCATCAGTCCTATTAGCCAACGTACAATCATTGCATAACTAAATTGACGAGCTACGATCACAGATATCCTATCAACGGGACATTAAAAATGGTCAAATCGTTGCTGAACGACGACATGGATAACATACAGCTAGCGGGATTTACTCTGCATCAGCAGGATAGAACAACAGCTGGTCCACGAAATCTAATGTTAAAGAAGTCTTGAGGTTTTGCTCTCCTGAGGTAGAGTATCTCATGTTAAGCTGTAGACCACACTATTTACCAAGAGACTTTTCATCTATATTTTTCGTAGCTGTCTATTTACCACCACAAACTGATGCTGGCACTGAGAACGCACTCACTGAGCTGTATAAGGCCATAAGCAACCAAGAAATCCAGAGGCGGCGCTCCTAGTGGCCGGGGACTTTAATTCAGGGAAACTTAAATCCGTTTTAACTCATTTCTATCAGCATGTTAAATGTACCAGAGGAAAAAACTCTAGACCACCTTTACTCCACACACAGAGACGCGCACAAATCTGACCATAATTCTATCTTCCTGATTCCTGCTTACAAGCAAAAACTAAAGCAGGAAGTACCAGTGACTCTGTCAATAAAGAAGTAGTCATATGACGCAGATGCTAAGCTACAGGACTGTTTTGCTGCACAGACTGGAATATGTTCCGGGATTCTTCCGATGGCATTGAGGAGTACACCACCTCTGCTTCCTGCCATCCAGGACCTCTATAACAGGCGGTGTCAGAGGAAGTCAAAATTGTCAAAGACTTCAGCCACCCAAGTCATAGACTGTTGTCTCTGCTACCACACGGCAAGCGGTACCGGAGCGCCAAGTCTAGGACCAAAAGGTTTCTTAACAGATTTTACCCCCAAGCCTTAAGGACTCCTGAACAGCTAATCAAATGGCTACCTGGAATATTTGCATTGAACTCCCCCCCCCCCTCACTTTAACTCTACCTACATGTACATATTACCTCAATTACCTCAACTAACCGGTGCCTCCTCACATTGACTCTGTACTGGTACTTCCTGTATATAGCCTCCTCACACTGACTCTGTACTGGTACTTCCTGTATATAGCCTCCTCACATTGACTCTGTACTGGTACTTCCTGTATATAGCCTCCTCACATTGACTCTGTACTGGTACTTCCTGTATATAGCCTCCTCACATTGACTCTGTACTGGTACTTCCTGTATATAACCTCCTCACATTGACTCTGTACTGGAACTTCCTGTATATAGCCTCCTGACATTGACTCTGTACTGATACCCCTGTATATATCCTCCTCACATTGACTCTGTACTGGTACTTCCTGTATATGGCCTCCTGACATTGACTCTGTACTGATACCCCTGTATATAGCCTCCTCACATTGACTCTGTACCGGTACTTCCTGTATATAACCTCCTCACATTGACTCTGTACTGGAACTTCCTGTATATAGCCTCCTGACATTGACTCTGTACTGATACCCCTGTATATATCCTCCTCACATTGACTCTGTACTGGTACTTCCTGTATATAGCCTCCTCACATTGACTCTGTACTGGTACTTCCTGTATATAGCCTCCTCACATTGACTCTGTACTAGTACTTCCTGTATATAGCCTCCACACATTGACTCTGTACTGGTACTTCCTGTATATAGCCTCCTCATATTGACTCTGTACTGGTACTTCCTGTATATAGCCTCCTCACATTGACTCTGTACTGGTACTTCCTGTATATAGCCTCCTCACATTTTTATTTATTTATTTTATTTCACCTTTATTTAACCAGGTAGGTCAGTTGAGAACAAGTTCTCATTTGCAACTGCGACCTGGCCAAGACAAAGCAAAGCAGTGCGACAAAAACAACACAGAGTTACACAGTAAACAAACATAGTCAAAAACACAATAGAAAATCTATATACAGAGTGCAAAATGTAGTGCAAAATGTAGTAAGGTTAGGAGGTAGGACAATAAATAGGCCATAGTGGTGAAATAAATTACAGATTATCATCATTAACACAGGAATGAAGGATGTGCAAATTATGATGTGCAAATAGATATACTGGAGTGCAAGATTTGTGAAAATAACAAAAATAAATAGAATATGAGGATGAGGTAGTAGTGTGGGCTATTTACAGAAGGGCTATATACAGGTGCAGTGATCGATAAGCAGCTTTGACAACTGATGCTTAAAGTTATTGAGGGAGATAGGAACCTCTAGCTTCAATGATTTTTGCAATTCGTTCCAGTCATTGGCAGCAGCGAACTGGAAGGAATGGCGGCCAAAGGAGGTGTTGGCTTTGGGGGTGACCAGTGAGATATACCTGCTGGAGCGCATGCTACGGGTGGGAGTTGCTATCGTGACCAGTGAGCTGAGATAGGGCAGGGATTTACCTAATAAAGACTTATAGATGACCTGGAGCCAGTGGGTTTGGCGACGAATATATAATGAAGGCCAGCCAACGAGAGCATACAGGTCGCAGTGGTGGGTAGTGTATGGGGCTTTGGTGACAAAACGGATGGCACTGTGATAGACTACATCCAATTTGCTAAGTAGAGTGTTGGAGGCTAGTTTGTAAATGACATCGCCGAAATCAAGGATCGGTAGGATAGTCAGTTTTACAAGGGCATGTTTGGCAGCATGAGTGAAGGAGGCTTTGTTGCGAAATAGGAAGCCAATTCTGGATTTAATTTTGGATTGGAGATGGTTGATGTGAGTCTGGAAGTTGAGTTTACAGTCTAACCAGATGCCTAGGTATTTGTAGGTGTCCACGTATTCTAATTCGGACCCGTCGAGAGTAGTGATGATAGTCCGGTGGGCGGGTGCTGGCAGCGTTCGATAGAAAAGCATGCACTTAGTTTTACTAGCGTTTAAGAGCAGTTGGAGGCCACGGAAGGAGTGTTGTATGGCATTGAAGCTTGTTTGAAGGTTAGTAAACACAGTGTCCAAAGAGGGGCCAGATGTATACAGAATGGTGTCATCTGCGTAGAGATGGATCAGAGAGTCACCAGCAGCGAGAGCGACATCGTTGATGTATATAGAGAAAAGGGTTGGCCCAAGAATTGAACCCTGTGGCACCCCCATAGAGACTGCCAGAGGATCGGACAATAGGCCCTCCGATTTGACACACTGAACTCTGTCTGCAAAGTAGTTAGAGAACCAGGCAAGGCAGTCACTTGAGAAACCAAGGCTGTTGAGTCTGCCAATAAGAATGCGGTGATTGACAGAGTCGAAAGCCTTGGCCAGGTCGATGAAGACGGCTGCACAGTACTGTCTTTTATCGACGGCGGTTATGATATCGTTCAGTACCTTGAGCGTAGCTGAGGTGCACCCATGACCAGCTCGGAAACCAGATTGCATAGCAGCGAAGGTAAGGTGGGATTCGAAGTGGTCAGTTATCTGTTTGTTAACTTGGCTTTCGAAAACTTTAGAAAGGCAGGGCAGGATGGATATTGGTCTATAACAGTTTGGGTCTAGAGTGTCTCCTCCTTTGAAGAGGGGGATGACCGCGGCAGCTTTCCAATCTCTAGGGATCTCAGACGATACGAAAGAGAGGTTGAACAGGCTAGTGATAGGTGTTGCAACAATTTTGGCTGATAATTTCAGAAAGAGAGGGTCCAGATTATGTAGCCCAGCAGATTTGTAGGGGTCCAGACTTAGCAGCTCTTTCAGAACATCAGACGATTTGGGTGAAGGAGAAGCGGGGGGGGCTTGGGCAAGTAGCTGCCGGGGGTACAGAGCTGTTGGCCGGGGTAGGGGTAGCCAGGTGGAAAGCATGGCCAGCCGTAGCAAAATGCTTATTGAAATTTTCGATAATCGTGGATTTATCGGTGGTAACAGTGTTTCCGAGCCTCAATGCAGTGGGCAGCTGGGAGGAGGTGCTCTTATTCTCCATGGACTTAACAGTGTCCCAGAACTTTTTGGAGTTAGTGCTACAGGAAGCAAATTTCTGTTTGAAAAAGCTGGCCTTTGCTTTTCTAACTGACTGTGTGTACTTGTTCCTGACTTCCCTGAATAGCTGCATATCGCGGGGGCTGTTCGATGCTAATGCAGTGCGCCACAGGATGTTTTTGTGTTGGTCTAGTGCAGTCAAGTCTGGGGTGAACCAAGGGCTATATCTATTCTTAGTTCTACGTTTTTTGAAAGGGGCATGCTTATTTAGGATGGTGAGGAAAGCACTTTTAAAGAACAACCAGGCGTCCTCTACTGACGGGATGAGGTCAATATCCTTCCAGGATACCTGGGCCAGATCTAATAGAAAGACCTGCTCGCAAAAGTGTTTTAGGGAGCGTTTGACAGTGATAAGGGGTGGTCGTTTGACCGCTGACCCATTGCGAACGCAGGCGATGAGGCAGTGATCGCTGAGATCCTGGTTGAAAACAGAGGAGGTGTATTTGGAGGGCAAGTTAGTCAGAATGATATCAATAATGGTACCCATGTTTACGGATTTTGGGTTGTACCTGGTGGGTTCCTTGATAATTTGTGTGAGATTGAGGGCATCTATCTTAGATTGAAGTACAGCCGGGGTGTTAAGCATATCCCAGTTTAAGTCACCTAACAGTACAAACTCTGAAGATAGATGGGGGGCAATCAATTCACATATGGAGTCCAGGGCACAGCTGGGGGCTGAGGGGGGTCTGTAACAGGCTGCAACAGTGAGAGACTAATTTCTGGAAAGGTGGATTTTTAAGAGTAGAAGCTCAAACTGTTTGGGCACAGACCTGGACAGTATGACAGAACTCTGCAGGTTATCTCTGCAGTAGATTGCAACTCCGCCACCTTTGGCAGTTCTATCTTGACGGGAAATGTTGTGGTTGGGGATGGAAATTTCCGAATTTTTGGTAGCCTTCCTAAGCCAGGATTCTGACACAGCTAGGACATCCGGGTTGGCGGAGTGTGCTAAAGCAGTGAATAAATCAAACTTAGGGAGGAGGCTTCTATTGTTAACATGTATGAAACCAAGCATGAAACTCTGTACTGGTACTTCCTGTATATAGCCTCCTCACATTGACTCTGTACTGGTACTTCCTGTATATAGCCTCCTCACATTGACTCTGTACTGGTACTTCCTGTATATTACCTTCGCACATTGACTCTGTACTGGTATTTCCTGTTTATATCCTCCTCACATTGACTCTGTACCGGTACTTCCTGTATATAGCCTCCTCACATTGACTCTGTACTGGTACTTCCTGTATATAGCCTCCTCACATTGACTCTGTACTGGTACTTCCTGTATATAGCCTCCTCACATTGACTCTGTACTGGTACTTCCTGTATATAGCCTCCTCACATTGACTCTGTACTGGTACTTCCTGTATATAGCCTCCTCACATTGACTCTGTACTGGTACTTCCTGTATATAGCCTCCTCACATTGACTCTGTACTGGTACTTCCTGTATATAGCCTCCTCACATTGACTCTGTACTGGTACTTCTGTATATTACCTTCGCACATTGACTCTGTACTGGTATTTCCTGTTTATATCCTCCTCACATTGACTCTGTACCGGTACTTCCTGTATATAGCCTCCTCACATTGACCCTGTACTGGTACTTCCTGTATATAGCCTCCTCACAATGACTCTGTACTGGTACTTCCTGTATATAGCCTCCTCACATTGACTCTGTACTGGTACTTCCTGTATATAACCTCCTCACATTGACTCTGTACTGGTACTTCCTGTATATAGCCTCCTCATATTGACTCTGTACTGGTACTTCCTGTATATAACCTCCTCACATTGACTCTGTACTGGTACTTCCTGTATATAATCTCCTCACATTGACTCTGTACTGCTACTTCCTGTATATAACCTCCTCACATTGACTCTGTACTGGTACTTCCTGTATATAACCTCCTCACATTGACTCTGTACTGGTACTTCCTGTATATAATCTCCTCACATTGACTTTGTACTGGTACTTCCTGTATATAATCTCCTCACATTGACTACTGTTATTTTTCTTTTGCTCTTTAATTATTTGTTATTTTTTACCTATCTATTTTTTACTTAACACTTATTTTCTTAAAACTGCATAGTTGATCACAGTAAGTACCTGTTGTATTGTTGGTTAAAGGCTTGTTAGTAAGTATTTCACTGTAAGGTCTACACCTGTTGTATTGTTGGTTAAAGGCTTGTTAGTAGGCATTTCACTGTAAGGTCTACACCTGTTGTATTGTTGGTTAAGGGCTTGTAAGTAAGCATTTCACTGTAAGGTCTACACCTGTTGTATTGTTGGTTAAGGACTTGTAAGTAAGCATTTCACTGTAAGGTCTACACCTGTTGTATTGTTGGTTGAAGGCTTGTATGTAAGCATTTCACTGTAAGGTCTACACCTGTTGTATTGTTGGTTAAGGGCTTGTAAGTAAGCATTTCACTGTAAGGTCTACACCTGTTGTATTGTTGGTTAAGGACTTGTAAGTAAGCATTTCACTGTAAGGTCTACACCTGTTGTATTGTTGATTAAAGGCTTGTATGTAAGCATTTCACTGTAAGGTCTACACCTGTTGTATTGTTGGTTAAGGGCTTGTAAGTAAGCATTTCACTGTAAGGTCTACACCTGTTTTATTGTTGGTTAAGGGCTTGTTAGTCAGCATTTCACTGTAAGGTCTACACCTGTTGTATTGTTGGTTAAGGGCTTGTTAGTAAGCATTTCACTGTAAGGTCTACACCTGTTGTATTGTTGGTTAAGGGCTTGTTAGTCAGCATTTCACTGTAAACTCTACACCTGTTGCATTCGGCGCATGTAACAAATAAAATTTGATTTGATTTGCTGAAGCAAATGACCTCCATGTAAAACAATGATTTGCTGTCTGTCCGTTTTGTTGTGTAGTCCGAGAGATATTATGTCTTACCAACTTTTAACTTCTACGTTTGTCTTATTTTGTCATCCCTTCTCCAGAAAGTTAGTCTGTTCTAGTTGTGGTGACTTACCTCTTATCGGTAATAAATATTGCCACTTTGATTAACTCTTTGTCAATTATTTGTCATACCTGTGTATAACTTGTCCCGAGAAACAAAAAGGTGGCATACCACAGTTTACATAAAGTTAACACAATACCATAAACTAACACAAATCACCTCACACACAACTCTCTCACACAAACAAAGACACCCAAACACTCACAGCACTCCATTGTATAGAAAAACAAGCATGAACACACATGAAAGGTTCGTCACGGTGTATATATGATCAGCCACCAATAAAACAAACAATGGACCGTGTGTTTGCTCTTACCGTCTCTGGAGATGGTTTGGCTGAGCTGGCCGAGGGAAGTGCTGCCACTCATGGAGGGAGACGAGGCACAGAGTGAGGAGGAGGTGCTGATGGATGGGGAGCTGCGGCTGCTTGGGAGGGTTCCTCTTCCACCTCCTATCCTCTGCCGCCAGGACCGACCGGTCAGAGTCTTCTCCACCATGGCTTTGCTAGCGCTGCCGCAGCGGCTAGCGCTACTGCTAACGCTGTCGCTAATTTTGCTGCTAGCGCCTTTGCTGACACTACAGCTAGGGCAACTGCTGTAGATACCACTAGCGCTGCCAGCACTGCCGCTAGTAGCACTGCTGTTACTTGTAATGCTAAAGGTATTTTTCCTGCTGATGCCTGGCTGGTCAACACCAGTGGTCACTGCCACCTTACCTGGCCCGGGTTCCTGGAGGAAGAGTGAGCGATGAAGAGAGAGAAAGAAAATAAAAAAATTAGGGAAGAGAAGGAGAGAGAGATTTAAATAATGAAAGGCAGATAGAGATTGAGTCCGAGCGAGAAAGAGAGATAATTTGAGCCACTCAGAAAACAAGCAAACAAACAAGAAGGAGAGTAAGACGTGGAGTGATGAGGATGCGTTTCAGTGAAATCTGTGGAGACTCCAACTGCCACCACTGGACCATCAAAATAAACTGCATTGACCACACTCCCCGCCCCTCGTCTCTTCCAATCAGACACCTCATCCACTATATAGTCCAGTCAGCCCCTCTCCCTCATCTAGTTTAATGTCCCACGGAGCAGCACCACGTCCCCTGTGTGCATCCCAAATGGCAACTTATGGACCCTGGTCAAAAGTATTGCACTATATATGGAATGGGACGGCTTCTCCTCCAACTCTCAATCCCATCAGCCTGGGAGGTTAGCTGCAGCTAATTCTGTTAATGTGACCATCTGACTGGGGCTTTAATCACACTTGTCGGCTGACCAACAATGCTGACCGCCCCCCTTCACACACACACACACACACGAGCAAGTGTAAATCACATACTGTATACACACACACAAGTCTCACTAAAGCTTAATTACACTGGAGGACATCAGACAGACATTCTAGGAAGACGGAGCTCCATTGGGAGATGTGCAAATCCTGAGAGCTGCAACCTCACCAAGTACACACACTCACACACACACACACACAGTAATCGAACAGTAGGGCCATCCATCTGTGGCTGCACCATATATAAAGCAGGGTAAAAAATCAATTTGTCTCCAACCTCCTGCCAGGAAAGTCCTGACTCTGCTACTGATGCTGTACGGAGTTCACTCCAAAATCAACGTTTTCCCAACCTTTTAAGACCTCAAGTAGTCTGGCAAGATGGGTCTACGTCCCACAACATCCGTTGTGTAGTTTCGGCTATATACGAGTTGTCTGAATTGAAATAGAATTCATCCCAGCATTGGACATACTAGACAACCTCTCACCATGTTGTTGAGGTAAAGCAATGAGGAAAAGAAGGCGGGTTTACAGTATCTGTGTGTGTGTTATGATGAGTCAGGAAACAGGGTCTACCTGGGATGTGGGCGTGTCTACTTTCCTCTTCCTCTTCTGGGTCAGTTTGTTGGTCTTGGGGTATACAACGAGGGCCTCCTGCCACCTGCTTGAGAAAAACACATATTGTTATAAACGTACACACACAAACAACACGCTGTCAATTTAAATATATACACACACAGAAAAACACACACAAAAGACACACAGCAAACACACACACACACACACACAAGCAGCCAAAATGTTGAGCATGACTGTTCGTTTCTGTGTATAGTGTGTGTAGTGTGTGTTCGGTGTCTAACAGTTCATTATACCTATTCTATAACAATGTGCTCAGAGCCAAGCTTATAGAGGTCAGCTTCAGTAATTAACCGGTGGATTAGGCAGCAGCCTTTGGCAGGAGACTAGTGTTGACTACCGTGGATTAAACTCTTGAGATCTAGATTGCTGACAGAAACGCACAGGCTGTGTTTACACAGGCAGCCCAATATTGATCTTTTAACCAATTATTGACCCCCCCCCCCCCCCAATTGGTCAAACAAAACAAAAAGGTGAATAAAAAGATCAGAATTGGGCTGCCAGTGTAAACGTAGATGTGGACTAGAGAGGAAACATTTAGACATTACTGTTTCATGTGTAATGCTTTCAAATGGGTCGCATTTGCATGATGCATGATGGGTCGCATTTGCAATTTTGGGACTATTGGTTTGGGTCAGGTTTGGCACAAACCCCTAAGCAACAGCCCGTTCTGATGTAAACCGATTCCATGGTAACGATAAAGCATTAAAAGGCCACTGAGATCAAGATGACCATGCTGTCCTTACAAAATGGCTGCCATCCAGACTGGAATACAGTCTGCAGTATTACGTAGAGAACTAAATTAGCCCTTAAGGGGATTAAGGTTTTAAATTAACATTTCATTAGTCGTAAAGAGGTTCACATCCCATCACACAACTTTCAGTGAGATGTAGAAGAAGTTATAGTGAGAATTTTGTTTACTGTGAATTCCTTTTATGCCAGACACACAAACCTTAACCCTTTCAGAAGCTGCCGTCAAATACTCTTTAGATAGACATAGTTTCAATGATATCCAGACTGTCCTGTCCTGAGAAAGTATCGCTCCTACAGATCCATATTGTCCCATGCACATTTAACATTCAGAAATAAAGAAAACATTATGTTGGACCACATAAGACCTAAACTAATTTAACTAATATCTACACAATGTCAACATCTAAATATTCAGATTTCTTACTTCTGTTTCCTGGACATTGCTTGGTTTTCAGAAAAGCAGTTATTCCAGAAGAGATGTCGACAATAATCCACACCAATAGATCTCAAATGAGGAATGACAAAGACCGAACAATCCTTAAATATCGGTAAAGTCGAACAATGATTCACGAGTACGCCATTCAGTCAGTGTTAGGGATACATGGCCACACACAGAAAGTCAGCCACTCAAGTAGACTCACCAATCATGCTACACACACACACACACACACACACAAACCTTGGTGCACGCGCACACTTACACACACAAACACATTAACACCCCCCACTTTAATCCTGTTCAGACAGAGTTGACACACTACATTACAGTCTCACTGGATTAAGCAAAGATTCCTCAGATTTACAGGATGAGAGAGGAACAGGGAGACAGGGAGTGAGTGATGAAGGAGATGGGGAGTGAGAAAGAGAGATAGAGACAAGAGGGAGAGAGGAAGGGTGAGAGGAACCGGGAGAAAAGAGGGGGTTGGTTATATTTCCATTAAATCTCTACGTGTTAAAGGCTTTAACCCTTGCTAAACACTCGAACCCAGAATGCCAAGCCCATCAGCATTAAACTTGAACTGTATCTAGTCTAAGTCAGAGAGGCTTACTCACTGATGTGGCTCAAGTTGGTAGAGCAACTCTGCAGTCAGAACAGCGGGTTAGATTCCCGCTGGCGCCGCACAGACGAAGATCGAATGCAAGCACTACTTACTGTAAGTCGCTTTGGATAAAAGTGTCTGCTAAATTGGATATATATATATATATATATATTAAGAAATGTCCCCCTCGGGGATCAATAAAGTATCTATCTATCTATCTATCTATCTATCTATCTATCTATCTACCTACCTACCTACCTACCTACCTACCTACCTACCTACCTACCTACCTACCTACCTACCTACCTATCTTCCTACCTACCTACCTACCTATCTATCTAATAATGACTGGGTAAGAGGTGTGAGAGGCACAGGAGGAACGCTAAAATTAGGCTCTAAATCAAAACCTTTTCCCCAAAAAAAAGGTTTTGATTAGTTGTTGATAGATGGGGATAAAGGTTTTGATTAGTTGTTGATAGATGGGGATAGAGGCAAGACACACATTGACGGCTCTACCTCCATGTCCCCAGCCCAGTATACTGCCCCAGGGCCCCATCAACATGAACCAGTGCTGGGAGGTTAATTAATTTGCATTTTATTGCATGACATAAGTATCAGAAAAGCAGAACTTAATATTTGGTACAGAAACCTTTGTTTGCAATTACAGAGGTCATACGTTTCCTGTGGTTCTTGACCAGGTTTGCACACACTGCAGCAGGGATTTTGGCCCACTCCTCCATACAGACCTTCTCCAGATCCTTCAGGTTTCGGGGCTGTCGCTGGGCAATACAGACTTTCAGCTCCCTCCAAAGATTTTCTATGGGTTCAGGTCTGGAGACTGGCTAGGCCACTCCAGGACCTTGAGATGCTTCTTACGGAGCCACTCCTTAGTTGCCCTGGCTGTGTGTTTCGGGTTGTTGTCATGCTGGAAGACCCAGCCACGACCCATCTTCAATGTTCTTACTGAGGGAAGGAGGTTGTTGGCCAAGATCTCGTGATATATGGCCCCATCCATCCTCCCCTCAATACGGTGCAGTAGTCTTGTCCCCTTTGCAGAAAAGCATCCCCAAAGAATGATGTTTCCACCTCCATGCTTCACGGTTGGGATGGTGTTCTTGGGGTTGTACTCATCCTTCTTCTTCCTCCAAACACGGCGAGTGGAGTTTAGACCAAAAAGCTCTATTTTTGTCTCATCAGACCACATGACCATCTCCCATTCCTCCTCTGGATCATCCAGATGGTCATTGGCAAACTTCAGATGGGCCTGGACATGCGCTGGCTTGAGCAGGGGGACCTTGCGTGCGCTGCAGGATTTTAATCCATGACGGCGTAGTGTGTTACTAATGGTTTTCTTTGAGACTGTGGTCCCAGCTCTCTTCAGGTCATTGACCAGGTCCTGCCGTGTAGTTCTGGGCTGATCCCTCACCTTCCTCATGATCATTGATGCCCCACGAGGTGAGATCTTGCATGGTGCCCCAGACCGAGGGAGATTGACCGTCATCTTGAACTTCTTCCATTTTCTAATAATTGTGCCAACAGTTGTTGCCTTCTCACCAAGCTGCTTGCCTATTGTCCTGTAGCCCATCCCAGCCTTGTGCAGGTCTACAATTCTATCCCTGATGTCCTTAAACAGCTCTCTGGTCTTGGCCATTGTGGAGAGGTTGGAGTCTGTTTGATTGAGTGTGTGGACAGGTGTCTTTTATACAGGTAATGAGTTCAAACAGGTGCAGTTAATACAGGTAATGAGTGGAGAACAGTCAGTTTTAGATTCAGTCTCTCACAGTTGAAGTGTACCTATGATAAAAATTACAGACCTCTACATGCTTTGTAAGTAGGAAAACCTGCAAAATCAGTAGTGCATCAAATACTTGTTCTCCCCACTGTATATGTTTCCCTCCCTGTGTTGTGCATGTGGATTATTGTTTCTGAGATGTTCCTCAGATGTTACCGTGCGTTATTAAAGATTAACCTCCTTTTTGTGCTCACTAAACTCACACCTTGTTGTGCTGTGCTCACTTTAACAGGAAGGTGGCGCAGCGGTCATTCGTGGGCAAATGAGTTGAATGACCGTTAAAAACGTATTTTCCCAGTCGGAGCTCATTTATTCCTGACTTCCCAGTTACAATGCTTGCAGTTAGCCACAGTTACCGATTCCTTCCAAACCACTCATTGAATGTTTATGTCCAATGACCAATGGCTGATGAGCACCGATACGTTTTATCTATAATTTCTCTTCATTATTTCTCTTCATATGACATTAAAAAGGATTTTCCAGTAGATTGTCGACTTGATTCATGATGATGACTAGCTAAGATTTTGAAAGAGAGAGATATATAGGTATATGATAAATACAGAAATTAAACGTGAACGTTTTAATTATATTTATTTCATTTTTTACATTACATTACAGTGTGATTTAAACGTGTGAGCGCATGAACACGTGAGCACATGTACAGTGCATTCGGAAAGTATTCAGACCTCTTGACATTTTCCACATTTTGTTACGTTACAGCCTTATTCTACAATACTCCATAATAACAAAGTGAAAACAGGTTTTTAGAAATGTTGCAAATGTATTAAAAATAGAAATACCTTATCTACCTTATTAAGTATTCAGAACCTTTGCTATGAAACTCGAAATTGAGCTCAGGTGCATCCTGTTTCCATTGATCATCCTTGAGATGTTTCTACAACTTGATTAGAGTCCACCTGTGGTAAATTCAATTGATTGGACATGATTTGGAAAGGCACACACCTGTCTATATAAGGTCCCACAGTTGACAGTGCATATCAGAACATAAACCAAGCCATGAGGTCGAAAGAATTGTCCGCAGAGCTCCGAGACAGGATTGTGTCGAGGCACAGATCTGGGGAAGGGTACCAAAACATTTCTGCAGCATTGAAGCTCCCCAAGAACACAGTGGTCCTTGATGAAGGTCCAGAGTGCTCAGGACCTCAGACTGGGGGCGAAGGTTCACCTTCCAACAGGACAACGACCCCAAGCACACAGCCAAGACAATGCAGGAGTGGTTTCGGGACAAGTCTCTGAATGTCCTTGAGAGGCCCAGCCAGGGCCCAGACTTGAACCCGATCTAACATCTCTGGAGAGACCAGAAAATAGCTGTGCAGCAACGCTCCCCATCCAACCTGACAGAGCTTGAGAGGATCTGCAGAGAAGAATGAGAGAAACTCCCCAAATACAGGTGTGCCAAGCTTGTAGCGTCATACCCAAGAAGACTCGAGGCTGTAATCGATGCCAAAAGGTACAAAGTACTGAGTAAAGGGTCTGAATACTTATGTAAATGTGATATTTTAGTTTAAAATGTTTAATACATTTGCAAAAATTTCTAAACACCTGTTTTTGCTTTGTCGTTATGGTGTGTTGTGTGTAGATTGATGAGAGAAAAAAACAATTTAATCAATTTTAGAATAAGGCTGTAACCTAACAAAATGTGGAAAAAGTCAAGGGGTCTGAATACTTTCTGAAGGCACTGTTTGTGCGAACGTGTGCCTTATTTATTTATTTGCAATAATTTTTGGGGGACCATTCAACAACTTTTTTTTAAAACAATACGACACATCAAAGTCTGATTCATTCAGTTCCAAACAGTTGCGTTAATGGAATTCACTTCATTGTACTAACAGGACCCCTGCACTGTTTACCATCTGTCAAGGTGGGGGTTATAGTCTTTGACAATTTTTAGGGCCTTCCTCTGACACCGCCTGGTATAGAGGTCCTGGATGGCAGGAAGCTTGGCCCCAGTCATGTACTGGGTCGTACGCACTACCCTCTGTAGTGCCTTGAGGTCAGAGGCCGAGCAGTTGCCGTACAAGGCGGTGATGCAACCAGTCAGGATGCTCTCGATGGTGCAGCTGAGGAACTTTTTGAGGATCTGGGGACCCATGCCAAATATTTTCAGTCTCCTGAAGGGGAATAGGCTTTGTCGTGCCCTCTTCACGACTGTCTTGGTGTGTTTGGAACATGATAGTTTGTTGGTGATGTAGACACCAAGGAACTTGAAGCTCTCAATCTGCTCCACTTCAGCCCCGTCGACTCCTTTGTCTTGCTCACGTTGAGGGAGAGGTTGTTATCCTGGCACCACCCGGCCAGGTCTCTGACCTCCTCCCTATAGGCTGTCTCATCGATGTCGGTGATCAGGCTTAACACTGTTGTGTCGTCTGCAAATTTAATGATGGTGTTGGAGTCGTGCCTGGCCATGCAGTCATGGGTGAACAGGGAGTACAGGAGAGGACTGAGCACGCACCCCTGAGGGGCCCCAGTGTTGAGGATCAGCGTGGCAGATGTGTTGATGCCTACCCTTACCACTTGGGGGCAGCCCGTCAGGAAGTCCAGGATCCAGTTGCAGAGGGAGGTGTTTAGTCCCAGGGCAGTGTGGATCTGTTGGGGCGGTATGTGTAATTTTTTTATGTAACCTTTATTTAACTAGGCAAGTCAGTTAAGAACAAATTCTTATTTACAATGACGGCCTATACTGGCCAAACCTGGACGACGCTGCACCACTCCGGAGCCCAATAAGGCCATAAGCAAACAGGAAAACGCTCATCCAGAGGTGGCGCTCCTAGTGGCTGGGGATTTTAATGTAGAGAATGCAGAGAAACTTAAATCCGTTTCTATTAGCATGTTAAATGTGCAACCAGAGGCAAACAAAGTCTAGACCACCTTTACTCCACACAGAGAGATGCTTACAAAGCTCTCCCTCGCCTCCATTTGGCAAATCTGACCATAATTCCATCCTCCTGATTCCTGCTTACAAGCAAAAACGTTACCGGCGATAGCTAGCCAGCTAACGTTAGCTACTGCAGCTAGCAACCGTCCTTAAATTAACGTTAACTTTACGATTACAACTCCATCAAATAGATTAACGTAATTGCATCTAATCTGTGCGATAGTTTGCTAGCTAGCTACCGCGTTAGATACATTTTCAGCTATAGCTAAACTAATGCGTTAGCATTAGCTACAGGCAACCGACGGCACGGTAACGTTAGCTAGCTAGATACTGTAGATGTTATAACGTTAGCTATATTTTAATGTTAATCTTAGTCAGCATTTACAAACGTGTAGCTAGTTAAATTCAGTGACAATTAGACATAATAATAATAATAGATAATTACCCAATTTGACAGTTAACATTAGCTTCTTCACTTTCAATGAGTAGCTAATGTTTACCTGTAGATAACAACCCTCAATTATTTTTTATTGGAATTATATGAATGGATCATTTTAAGTGGTGGCTGCATGCATGCTATACTGGGTCAGTTTGTAATTCAAACCTATTTTGGTAACTTGCTTTATTAATCCAGATCTCCCCATGTATTGATTACATTTCTTCCTCCATCAAATCCCCATATATACTCAGCAAAAAAAGAAACGTCCTCTCACTGTCGACTGCGTTTATTTTTCAGCAAACTTAACATGTGTAAATATTTGTATGAACATAACAAGATTCAACAACTGAGACATAAGCTGAACAAGTTCCACAGACATGTGACTAACAGAAATGGAATAATGTGTTCCTTGAACAAAGGGGGGTCAAAATCAAAAGTACCAGTCAGTATCTGGTGTGGTCACCAGCTGCTTTAAGTACTGCAGTGCATCTCCTCCTCATGGACTGCACCAGATTTGCCAGATCTTGCTGTGAGCACTGATGGAGGGATTGTACGTTCCTGGTGTAACTCGGGCAGTTGTTGTTGCCATCTTGTAACTGTCCCGCAGGTGTGATGTTCGGATGTACCGATCCTGTGCAGGACGATCAGCTGTCCGTCCTGTCTCCCTGTAGCGCTGTCTTAGGCGTCTCACAGTACGGACATTGCAATTTATTGCCCTGGCCACATCTGCAGTCCTCATGCCTCCTTGCAGCATGCCTAAGGCACGTTCACGCAGATGAGCAGGGACCCTGGGCATCTTTCTTTTGGTGTTTTTCAGAGTCAGTAGAAAGGCCTCTTTAGCGTCCTAAGTTTTCATAACTGTGACCTTATTATTTGGATTTTTACGAATTATCTTTGAAAGACAGGGTCCTGAAAAATTGACTTTTCTTATTTTGCTGAGTATATATAAGTGCAACAGGAGCTCCTAACCTTATACTACTACCCGAGCTGTACATGTAGGCCTACACATTGAGTTCATATTTGTGTAGAAGAAAATGTTAACTCAAACAATAACGGTTCAAACCTTCACCAGCTTTATTTCATGAATAAATAAGTACATAAATTAACAAAATGGTCCAAATGAAAGCCTTGGAATGCTAACCCTAGCTAAACTGTATTTAGATAGCTTCTGCTGTCGTGGTACAGCACTAGGACTGTACTTGGCACTCTGCTTTCAAATGCCATACATACATACCTACATACATACATACATACATACATACATACATACATACATACATACATACATACATACATACATACATACATACATACATACCTACATACATACATACCTACATACATACATACCTACATACATACCTACCTACCTACCTACATACATACATACATACATACATACATACCTACCTACATACATACCTACATACATACCTACATACCTACATACATACATACCTACCTACATACATACCTACATACTTACTCATCTCACTATAGAGTAGAAAAGTAAATACATCTATGTATTTAAACTACATCCACCATGCTTACACTCTGTTCTTACGCTAAACACATGGTTGCCATACGCTAGGATGCAGGTTTCACACTGGGAGAGAAAATCACATACATGGTAATGGATGAGCTAGGGCTAGACAGTCCCCTGCTAAGGGTTAGGGAGAGGAGAGGGATAATGGATGAGCTAGGGCTAGACAGTCCCCTGCTAAGGGTTAGGGAGAGGAGAGGGATAATGGATGAGCTAGGGCTAGACAGTCCCCTGCTAAGGGTTAGGGAGAGGAGAGGGATAATGGATGAGCTAGGGCTAGACAGTCCCCTGCTAAGGGTTAGGGAGAGGAGAGGGATAATGGATGAGCTAGGGCTAGACAGTCCCCTGCTAAGGGTTAGGGAGAGGAGAGGGATAATGGATGAGCTAGGGCTAGACAGTCCCCTGCTAAGGGTTAGGGAGAGGAGAGGGATAATGGATGAGCTAGGGCTAGACAGTCCCCTGCTAAGGGTTAGGGAGAGGAGAGGGATAATGGATGAGCTAGGTCTAGACAGTCCCCTGCTAAGGGTTAGGGAGAGGAGAGGGATAATGGATGAGCTAGGGCTAGACAGTCCCCTGCTAAGGGTTAGGGAGAGGAGGGGGATAATGGATGAGCTAGGGCTAGACAGTCCCCTGCTAAGGGTTAGGGAGAGGAGGGGGATAATGGATGAGCTAGGGCTAGACAGTCCCCTGCTAAGTGTTAGGGAGAGGAGGGGGATAATGGATGAGCTAGGGCTAGACAGTCCCCTGCTAAGGGTTAGGTAGAGGAGAGGGATAATGGATGAGCTAGGGCTAGACAGTCCCCTGCTAAGGGTTAGGGAGAGGAGAGGGATAATGGATGAGCTAGGGCTAGACAGTCCCCTGCTAAGGGTTAGGTAGAGGAGAGGGATAATGGATGAGCTAGGGCTAGACAGTCCCCTGCTAAGGGTTAGGGAGAGGAGAGGGATAATGGATGAGCTAGGGCTAGACAGTCCCCTGCTAAGGGTTAGGGAAAGGAGAGGGATAATGGATGAGCTAGGGCTAGACAGTCCCCTGCTAAGGGTTAGGGAGAGGAGAGGGATAATGGATGCCTAATTTGTAACATTTGACAAACATATATAAATAACAGATCTAAGTTGGCTACTTTGGTTTCTTCCTTCTTATATAACATCAGGCCTCCTATTGGAGCAGAACTAAGGGGCGGGTCCAACAAGCTTGACTGAGGGTGGGAGTGGCTAGCCTCGGGACTCCAGAGACCTGTGTTGGGGAAAATGATAGAGTGAGAAAGAGAGGGAGATAAAAGAGAGCGAGAGAGAGACAGAGAAAGATAGAATTACATGAAAAACAGACTTTGCTATTAAAAGTATTTTTTTTTCTGTGCGAGTGAGCCTGCTCACGCACTTCCTTGTTTGTGTGTGTGTTTGAGTGTCTGTGTGTTCCCTCACGAGTAGCTTGTGTGCTGCTGGCGTCTCCTGGCGCTCCTCATCTTCTCAAAGCGGGCCTCCATCTCCTCCAGCACCTTGGGTGTGTATCTGACCACTAGTTTCACTGAGCCATGGGCAGCCTTCAGCAGCTCCACTGCCTTCTCATGGTGCTCCCCCTCCACACTCTGCAATACACACACACACACAACCAAAAGTATGTGGACACCTGCTTGTCGAACATCTCATTCCAAAATCATGGGCATTAATATGGAGTTGGTCCCCCCTTTGCTGCTATAACAGCCTCCACTCTTCTGGGAAGGCTTTCCACTAGATGTTGGAACATTGCTGTGGGGACTTGCTTCAATTCAGCCACAAGAGCATTAGTGAGGTCAGGCACTGATGTTGGGCGATTAGGCCTGGCTCGCAGTTGGCGTTCCAATTCATCCCAAAAGGTGTTTGATGGGGTTGAGGTCAGGGCTCTGTGCAGGCCAGTCAAGTTCTACCACACAGATCTCAACAAATCATTTCTTAATGGATCCCGCTTTATGCACAGGGGCATTGTCATGCTGAAATAGGAAAGGGTCTTCCCCAAACTGTTGCCGCAAAGTTGGAAGCACAGATTCGTCTAGAATGCCATTGTATGCTGTAGCGTAAAGATTTCCCTTCACTGGAACTAAGGGGCCTGAACCATGAAAAACAGCCCCAGACCATTATTCCTCCTCCACCAAACTTTACAGTTGGCACTATGCATTGGGGCAGGTAGCGTTCTCCTGGCATCCGCCAAAACCAGATTTGTCCCTCGCACTGCCAGATGGCGAAGTGTGATTCATCACTCCAGAAAACACGTTTCCACTGCTCCAGAGTCCAATGGCGGCGAGCTTTACACCACTCCAGCCGACCCTTGGCATTGTGCATGGTGATCTTAGGCTTGTGTGCGGCTGCTCAGCCATGGAAACCCATTTCATGAAGCTCCCGATGAACAGTTCTTGTGCTGATGTTGCTTCCAGAGTCAGTTTGGAACTCGGTAGCAACCGAGGACAGACTATTTTTACGCGCTTCAGCACTCGGCAGTTGACCGGGGCACCTCTAGCGGGGCAGAAATTTGACGAACTGACTTGTTGTAAAGTTGGCATCCTATGACTGTGCCACGTTGAAAGTCACTGAGCTCTTCAGTAAGGCCATGCTACTGTCAATGTTTGTCTGTGGAGATTGCATGGCCGTGTGGTCGATTTCATACACCTGTCAGCAACGGGTGTGTCCACATACTTTTGTACATATAGTGTATTTGAGTAAGCATACACACATCACTCAATCCTCCCAATTCACCTCTTACCACTCCATTGACGGAGAGCAGTTGGTCGCCCCTCTTCAGCCCCCCCTGCCGGTCAGCCACCCCCCCGGGAATGACCCTGGAGATGTATATTGGGGAATTCTGCTCCTTGCCCCCCATGATGTTGAATCCCAGGCCCTCCTCTGTCTTGGGCAGCTCCACCACCCGCGGGTGGGCATGTCCCTCGCTGGCCGCAAATGCAGCAACTGTGGCCTGGAGGAAAGGGTGAAAGTGAGATTGAATGAGATGTTGGACACCATTGCACTAACACGACTGTTACGAGACGTGTGATGTTTGTTCATTTCTGGCGTGTACAATTTCTGTGTGTTTGTGCATTAAAGGTTTGCCGTCATTACCTTGGCGGTTGCCTGCGCACGATGCTCAGGCCCTCCCACGATGTCAAGAGTGTCATAGAGCTGTTCATACACCTGTTGGAAAAAGTACAGGAGGAGAAAACGTGAGGGAAGCCAAGAAACTCCCGAATCCTGGAGACATTGGCACTTCAACGAGTTTCACCTTGTAGAACTTGTGTGATACACAGGGTATGTCAATGATGCTGTTGCACTATTGAATAAAGGGTTGAGTACCGTGGTACGGTACGTATGAATTATCTAATATGCATGTTGTAACGGTCATTACATTTTTAATGTAATAAAGTATAATAAATCAATGTACAGTTGAAGTCGGAAGTTTACATACACTTAGGTTGAAGTCATTAAAACTCATTCTTCAACCACTCCACAGATTTCATGTTAACAAACTACAGTTTTGACAAGTCGGTTAGGACATCTACTTTGTGCATGACACAAGTAATTCTTCCAGAATGTAGAAAATGTATTTCCGAAGAACAGAATATGATCTGGCCTACTGTATGTTATCTGGCTATGCTCCATGTCATAGGCTGTAGACTTAGCTGATACATAATTGAACATAGCTGAATAAAATCATCAAGCTTTGATCATTTGAATCAGCTGTGTAGAGTTAGGGACAAATCCAAAACGTGCACCTTGGGGTCCAGAGGACTGCGCTTGGGAAACGCTGGGTTAGAGGGACAACAGAGCCCTGGGTACCAAAGCATGTCCAGGGTGCATAAGTGTGATTCAACGGTCACGTGGAATTTTACTGCGGCCATGACTCGTGACTGCCGGTGCGGCGGTAATACGGTCACCACAACAGCCCTAGATGTAACCACTGTGAATATTAACCCTTTTGTTTACTGTAAATACGTACCTTGTCTGTTTGTAATTCAGTACCAAAGTATGCATGTTATATATACATCTATACAAACCAATCTAGAAACAATTGTATACTATATAGCTAGATCAGACATAGTGGGTAAGGTAGCCTAATATCTACCTCTCTGATGGCAGCACAGAACTTGCTCTGCAGGACTCTCTGCAGGGCCTGGAGCTTGGGAGGAGGCAGCTCACCGCTTCTCTGCAGCCGGTCCAACAGCTCTATCACCCTGCATACATCTGGAGAGGAGCGGGGTGGAGGAAGGAGAGGGTGAGTTGAAAAAAGGGTAGACTACCCCCTTCTCCTGGAGAGCTACTGGGTGTCCAGGCTTTTGCTTCAGCCCTGCTTCGACACACCCTATCTGGCAAAGTCCTGATACAATATATTACAGTGAGTGGGTCCCTCCATTTTGAGGATCTGTAGAGAGTTAGATCACTGGAATATTTATTTAACCTTTAACTAGGCAAGCCAGTTAAGAACCAATTCTTATTTA
The DNA here is from genome assembly GCA_023634145.1 of Thymallus thymallus. Classification (NCBI taxonomy): domain Eukaryota; kingdom Metazoa; phylum Chordata; class Actinopteri; order Salmoniformes; family Salmonidae; genus Thymallus; species Thymallus thymallus. The sequence continues at coordinate 1,882,670 of CM042397.1, forward strand.
CAATGATGGCCTACCTACAGGGTCAGCCCCTGTAGCAGATTTGGGTTAAGTGCCTTGCTCAAGGACTCATCGACAGGTTTTTTCACCTTGTCAGCTCGAGTATTCAAACCAGCGACCTTTCAGGTTACTGGCCCACCGCTCTAACCGTTAGGCTACCTGCCGCCCCATTACGCATGACAACTCCAGGAGTCATCAGGTGGTTGTGATAGGACTATGTTACTATATAACGTTACACTGATAATACAAGTACATATACCAAAGTTATGTTAGGCTAAGCCTATATAAAAACGTTAAGTACAGCCTAAGCTTCGACCGGCCTCTAATCCGCAATGTCCGTAATAGGACTCAAGAAACCCACGACACATGTCCTATAAAACACCCGTGCGTTCATCTAAAGGTGCGTCTGATTGTGGTACTATGTAGCGGCCCGGGGTTTGTCTTATTCACACAGGCTCTAACGCGTAGTTACCTCTTTCTAGGCAGAGCGGCTCGGTCACCGTCGCCAGGTCCGTTTCCTTTCCCGAATGATAATATGATGTCATCATGTAGAGGCTCCTTGTCTGCGCACTGCGGTGAAGTGTGGGTTGCTGTTTCTCGCCCACCGGACCCGATTGGAAAGGGATGATTGGCGGCGTTTTCTTATTCGTCGCACTGATGGAATAATAGGATGGCGATACGGCTGTCCAGTCTGAGCCGCGGTAAACAGATGGCGCGGTGCAGGTTAAACACGTTTTTGGCTAAACCACAAATAACCCAACCTCCTGTGCCAACACAATAGTAGAGAAAAGGCTGACATAATTACGCAGGCCGCTACGTCAGAACAATGCGCGTTTTGATTCGTCCGCAGTCCAGTCATTCACTGTCAAATCATACAGTAGGGTTAGTGCCATCTGGGGCCCTTGGGACGTCCCTACCTTAAACCCTAAGCCATTTTTAATTGAAACGGCCCAGTGACGTCCCAGATAGCAGTGATGGTACAGAGACAAACGATTGAAAGCAAAATGTATAGAGTTGTAACAACCAGTCCTATTGAATCCATTTTGCCTATGCTATCGCCTGCATGTACTACCTTTTGGTAACGATACTCTTATCTTTGCTTTCACTGCCATTTTTTTTTTCGATTGGGAGTTTTGGCGTCATCTTAAGCCGATCAATGAACATGATAGACAGGCTTTTTTTCTATTGGCTAGTTAGCCAGATGGCATGACGTCATCACTACACGTCAAATCTTTCCCCTGTGGCTGCATGTTATAAACATGGCAAACCAGTTACCAACACCTGGGCCAAACTTTGGGCAGTGAGTGAGTGAGTGAGTGAGTGTGACAAAGGCTCCTGTACAGATTGCAGCCGGCCATGCAACACCATCCTCTGGATCTTGATTACTTACAGTTTGTATGCGCCAATGCGATTATATTTACAGTGCATTCGGAAAGTATTCAGACTCCTTGACTTTTCCCACATTGTCTTACGTTACAGCCTTATTCTAAAATTGATTTAAAAATAAAAAAAATCCTCATCAATATACACACATTACCCCATAATGACAAAGCGAAAACAGGTTTTTCAAAATCAATTTTAGAATAGGATTGGATAGATACTTTATTGATCCCCGAGGGGAGATTACATTGTCAAGCAGCTACAACAAAACACAGGGCAGGTGCAAAATGTCAGAACAAAAATACACAAAAGACAGATACACAATACATGATACATAGAGCGGCAGTATGAAAAAGTATAGAAATACAAGACGTCTGGAGTGCAAAAAAGCTATAAAAAGACATTGCATAGTTCATACTTCAGTAGCTAAAAATGCATATGATATGAGCGAGGGTAATAATAGTTTACTTAATAGACAGACTGGCTAAATTAACAGTTAAGTGAATATTTTGCATGGTTAAATTAGCTGTACAGGTAAATATACAGTTATATTTACAGGCAAGTGAATATTTGCATGGTTACACAAACTGTACAGGTAAATGACAGGAAGAGAAACTTAAATAGCTAAATATGTGTATGATATAATTTCGGGTAATAATAGTAATTCCCTTAAAATACAGTCCTTAGTGCAGGGTTTAATTACAGATAAACGTATTGCACATTCGATATACTAAAAGCAATGAAAAAAGATACAACTGACAGGATACTAATATGCATTCCTGAGTGAATGACTACGTAAGTTAAGTCCAAGAATTACTTGCAATATTGCACGTGATATGATATAACAACTGTACATGAGTATGTACAGCGAGTGAAATAAGTATTGAATACATCACCATTTGTCTCAGTAAATACATTTCCAAAGGTGCTATTGACATGAAATGTTCACCAGATGTTGGTAACAACCCAAGTAATCCATACATACAAAGAAAACAAAACAAATAAGTTCAGAAATTAGGTTATGTGTAATAATGTGAAATGACACAGGGAAAAAGTATTGAACACACTTACTGATATTTATTTAATACTTTGTACAAAAGCCTTTGTTGGTAATGACAGCTTCAAGACGCCTCCTGTATGGAGAAACTAGTCGCATGCATTGCTCTGGTGTGATTTTGGCCCATTCTTCCACACAAACAGTCTTCAAATCTTGAAGGTTCCGTGGGCCTCTTCTATGAATCTTGATCTTCAGTTCTTTCCATAGATTTTCAATGGGATTTAAGTCAGGTGATTGGCTGGGCCATTCTAGCAGCTTTATTTTCTTTCTTTGAAACCAATTGAGAGTTTCCTTGGCTGTGTGTTTGGGATCATTGTCTTGCTGAAATGTCCACCCTCGTTTCATCTTCATCATCCTGATAGATAGATAGATAGATGGATAGATAGATAGATATATAGATAGATAGATAATACACAAAAGACAGATACACAATACATGATACATAGAACGGCAGTATGAAAAAGTATACAAATACAAGAAGTCTGGAGTGCAAAAACCTATAAAAAGACATTGCATGGTATGGGTGAATGGCTGAATATGTACACTATACATTGTTACAGAGTGTTAGGTGAAAATAAATCGTAAAAATATTGCAAGTTGATATAGATAAATAACAATAAATAGATAATATTTGGTGGCATAGACGGTTTCTCAAGAAAGATAACCGATTGATCTCACATGGTATTTGTCTGATCCAATGCTTTCTATTCTAAAGGGGGTTGAATTATACAACAGATCAGCTGTTTTTGTATACAGTACATGTGTTATTCTTTTGAATTACACAATCAGTTTCATAATGATATCCTATCGATCATGTACCTTGGTGCCGCAACCAACAACAAAGCATCAACTGCCCTTGGTTTCTTCCTGGAGTCTGTAGAGAAGCAAGGCTTTCCATTAAGGTAACAGCATCATTCCCTCAGTAGTGCTGTGTGAGGCATTTGTTTGTATATGGACACCATTGGTTGCTTTGTATATGGTCTCGAATAAGACCATATGCCAGGTCTGCCTGAGGCCTTGTCTATCAAGACAAATATACAGTATATTTATGTTGTCTAAGTTCTCTGGTAAAAGTGTTTACAACCAACAGTAATTTACAGTTGTGATGGGAACAGGACGTTTTGGTACAATTTGATGAATGCCGACAGATCATTAGTTAGGTTAGTAGCTAGCTGGAATTTTCTACAAAGAATCTGACTACCAAAAAAAGTGACTCTTTGAACTTACAATGGCTAGCCCCAAGTCCAGTAGGCTTGTTGTCCTTTATGCTATCTGCGTGCTTTGTTGACTATGAACTTGCTTGTTTACCCAACCGTGGGACAGACTTGTTCCCACACTCGGGACTCTGACTCTCTATTGGTTACACAGATTGTTGGCCTACCATCCCATTCTAACCACCTCTCACCGGCTGAGGTGTGTTCATGTTTCCTGATGGAATTGCTGTACAATATGATCTTGTTGCCATCTAATGCACATTCAGATGTCATCAGCATCATGCATGGGACTCCCCAAATCTTTCTCAGATTATTACCAATCCCACAAGGTATGACTCCAAACACCCAGAAAAGGCTACTCTTCTTGATGTTATCCTCACAAATAATCCTGATAGGTATCAGTCTGGTGTTTTCTGTAATGACCTTAGTGATCACTGTTTTACAGCCTGTGTTCGTAATGGCTGCTCAGTGAAACGACCTGTCCTGATTTGTCATAGACGCTTGGTAAAAAACGTTCTTCATGACCTGGCCTCTGTAAATTGGTATAGAATCAGCTTGATCGCCTCTGTCGAAGACGCTTGGACCTTATTTTTATTTTATTTGATCTTTTGGTTAAAAAAAATATATTTTACCCCTTTTCTCCCCAATTTCGTGATATCCAATTGGTAGTTGTTACAGTCGCTGCAACTCCCGTTCGGGAGAGGCAAAGGTCGAGAGCCATGCGTCCTCCGAAACACGACCCCGCCAAGCCGCACTGCTTTTTCACACAATGCTTGCTTAACCCGGAAGCCAGCCACACCAATGTGTTGGAGGAAACACTGTACACCTGGTGACCGTGTCAGCATGCATGCGCCCGGCCCGCCACAGGAATGGGACAAGGACATCCCGGCCGGCCAAACTCTCCTCTAACCCGGACGACGCTGGGCCAATTGTGCTCCAGTTCATGGGTCTCCTGGTCGTGGCCGACTGCGACAGCCTGGTATCGAACTAGGATCTGTAGTAACGCAGTAGACCTACTTTTTTGATATTTTCAGTGGTATTGTTAACAAACACGCCCCCATAAAAAAATTTTGGATTATAAACAGGTTCAGTCCCTGGTTCGACCGTGATCTGGCAGAGTTACTCCACCTCAAGAATTCCATTTGACAAAAGGCCCGGCACACGCATACTCAGGCTGACTGGCTCTCGTTCAGGCAAATTAGAAATAAGTGCACTCAAGCTATCCGGAAGGCCAATGTTAGTTACTTTAAGGAGCAGTTTTCTCTCTGTGGGTCTAACCCCTAACACTCTAGACCCAAACTGTTACAGACCTATATCCATCCTGCCTTGCCTTTCTAAAGTCTTCGAAAGCCAAGTTAACAAACAGATCACTGACCATTTCGAATCCCACCGTACCTTCTCTGCTATGCAATCTGGTTTCCGAGCTGGTCATGGGTGCACCTCAGCTACGCTCAAGGTACTAAACGATATCATAACCGCCATCGATAAAAGACAGTACTGTGCAGCCATCTTCATCGACCTGGCCAAGGCTTTATATTCTGTCAATCACTGCATTCTTATTGGCAGACTCAACAGCCTTGTTTTCTCAAGTGACTGCCTCGCCTGGTTCACCAACTACTTCTCAGATAGAGTTCAGTGTGTCAAATCGGAGGGCCTGTTGTCCGGGCCTCTGGCAGTCTCTATGGGGGTGCCACAGGGTTAAATTCTTGCGCCAATTCTATATATATCAACGATGTCGCTCTCGCTGCTGGTGACTCTCTGATCCATCTCTATGCAGACGACACCATTCTGTATACATCTGGCCCCTCTTTGGACACTGTGTTAACTAACATTCAAACAAGCTTCAATGCCATACAACACTCCTTCCGTGGCCTCCAACTGCACTTAAATGCTAGTAAAACTAAATGCATGCTTTTCAATCGAACGCTGCCCGCACCCTCCCACCGGACTATCATCACTACTCAGGACGGGTCTGACTTAGAAAATGTGGACACCTACAAATACCTAGGCATCTGGTTAGACTGTAAACTCAACTTCCAGACTCACATTAACCATCTCCAATCCAAAATTAAATCTAGAATCGGCTTCCTATTTCTCAACAAAGCCTCCTTCACTCATGCTGCCAAACATGCTCTCGTAAAACTGACTGTCCTACCGATCCTTGACTTCGGCGATGTCATTTTTCAAAATAGCCTCCAACACTCTACTCAGCAAATTGGATGTAGTCTATCACAGTGCCATCCGTTTTGTTACCAAAGCCCCATATACTACCCACCACTGCGACCTGTATGCTCTCGTTGGCTGGCCTTCATTATATATTCGTCGCCAAACCCACTGGCTCCAGGTCATCTATAAGTCTTTACTAGGTAAATCCCCGCCCTATCTCAGCTCGCTGGTCACCATAGCAACACCCACCTGTAGCATGCACTCCAGCAGGTATATCTCACTGGTCATCCCCAAAGACAACACCTCCTTTGGCTGTCATTCCTTCCAGTTCTCTGCTGCCAATGACTGGAATGAGTTGCAAAAATCATTGAAGCTGGAGACTCCAATCTCCCTCACTAACTTTAAGCATCAGCTGTCAGAGCTGCTTACCGATCACTGCACATGTATACAGCCCACCCTACTACCTCATCCCCATATTATTTTTTATCATTTGCACCCCAGTGTCTATTTTCACATCATCTGCACATCTATCACTCCAGTGTTAATTCTAATTTGTAATTATTTTCGCCACTATGGCCTATTTGCCTTACCTTTCTAACCTTACTACATTGTACATAGATTATATTGTGTTATTGACTGTACATTTTTTTATTCCCATGTGTAACTCTGTTGTTGTCACACTGCTTTGCTTTGTCTTGACCAGGTCACAGTTGTAAATGAGAAACAGTTCTCAACTGGCTTACCTGGTTAAATAAAAATAAAGTATGAGTTTGGCCAGTGTATGCAGTCATTGTAAATAAGAATTTGTTAACCGACTTGCCTAGTTTTAATTTTTTTAAAAATAAAAACAGGTAGAAGCCAACCGACGATAAACCCCACCGAAGAACCTGGTCATTTATACTACTGGACAAGATGACAGACTAAATGTTCAATAAAAAAAAAAAAAAAAACTTTATTTCAGGAGAATAAGAACAATTCCATTCAGAGGGTCCCTCAGTCTTGCTTTACAGAATAAAATGAGCTATGTTGGCCAACTCTGGACATTCACATTGCAACACATTTCCTACCCCTCTTGTCCATATTATCTCATGTAGGCTATATGTGAGATGGTACTGTTGGCTAGAGCACACATGCCAATACCAAAGTGGGCACACTAGCTCTAAAACGCAACATTGTTTGTGACAAACCTTCACTAGAGTTGATGAAATTCAACCGCAAAAGGCATTTTTATTTGCACTACATCACAGCCTTTCATGTGCAACAAGTCAATTGGATGGAAAGCTCTCTGGTCAGATTGAAGAATATTTGCATGAAAATATGTTGCCTATTGGAGGGAAACCTAGCTATTGGTGTACATTTCCTCGGGTCCAGAAAGTTGAGTGAGATGTTCTCAGGGTTGTACTTATGGAAAAAAGGAACATATGAAGGCTCCGAAATTACAACCAAAAAAAAAGAAAACACAACAGGTTAGGGTACTGCTTTTGTGGGGTCAGGGATTCACAAACCCCCCCACACAAAAAAACAGATTGAAGTAAGGAAACGATGACAGATCAAGAATAAAACCAAGTACTTAACAGAGCAGAATATTGTCTGATTAAAGTTGTGGTTGGGGGAGAGCATGAATGTCAAGGGACAGTGATCACAGTTCTCAGTTAAATACCAAGGGACATGTTTGAAGTAATCATTTTGTTGTGTGGACCTGGGGGTTCAAACACAGAAGTAACAAATCCGTACTTATGTCTTCTAATTGGGCAGCAGCTCTCATTACAGTATCATTCACACATACAGGGCAGGGGTTTGGGTTGGGTATAAAAAAATAACTAAACAGGAAATTAGTGAAGACGGCAAAGCCCCTCTTAGCACTCGTCTGCCTGGGTCTCCATCTTGAAGCCGTTCTCGTTGGAAACGTAGCCCTCCCCCGACTGCACCGACTCCTGGTCCATCATCAACCCATCCTGGCTGTTCTCCTCTGGCTGGGGCGGCACTTCGCCCTCCTCCCCATTACCCACGTCGTTCTGCTCGGCCGAGGGGAGCGGGAGAGAGCCGTGCCGGTCCTCCCTGTCCTCCCTGCGCTCCCCGCCACCCCGCTCCCTGTCTCTCTTATGCTCCCTGTCCTTCTCCCTGTCCCCCCTGTGCCTCTCCCGGTCCCTCTCCCGGTCCTTGTCCCTGTGGCTGCGCCTCCGGTCTCGGTCCCTCTCCCTGTCTCGGTCCCGCTCCCTCCCGCCGCGCTCCTCTCCCACCTCCCCCGCTTCCTCACCCACGCTAGGCTCGTCAGGCATCCTCTCTCCTCCCTCCCCCGTCATAGCGTCTCCTAGCCCCTCATCGCCCTCGCCCCCCTTGCCCCTCTCCCGGTCTCGCTTGCGCTCTCGGCTGCGGCTCCTCCTCTTCCTTTCACCCTTGTCTCTGCTCCTCTCCCTGCTACGACTGTCTCCCCCTGGTCCTCCTCCCCCCCGCTCCCTCTCTCGGTCTCTCCTCCTGCCACCCCCTACGCTCTCCTCTCCGGGCCCTACCAGGCCCAGACCCCTGTCGGCCCTCTCCCTCTCTCTGGAGCGGGAGCTGCGCCTGCGCCTTTCCCGGGACCGGGACCTCCGCCTCTCACCACCGCGCTCCTTCTCCCCGCCCCGTTCGCGCTCACGGCTACGCTCTCTACGCTCCCCTCTGGGCTCAGGTCCACGCTCTCGTTCCCTGAGGTGACGAGACAAGACAAAAATAAGTCACCTGACAAACCTCCACAGAAAATATCAAGTCAGTCCAAAACCCAAATCTACCGCTAGCCCACCCCCTCTTGACTTGAATAGCTCTAAAAGAATTGGATAGATGTAACCAAGACTGTAGTAAAATACATGGACTAGGGTGACATAACCCTCCCTTAATAGACCACCCCAAAGGCCCAGTGTAGTTACTAACCCTCCAATTGTGGGGTGGTCATCGTAACGCGAGGTGTCATCTCTTCCAGAGTGCTTGATGTTGACGTCAGCCCCGCCCCTCCTCGTCCCACCAAGTCCGCCGCCTGGTTGTGGACAGAAAACAGTTTATTGTGATGCACTAATTTCCCGTCTATGATGTATTTAAACTGACAAGATATTTAAAAAGGGATTCATAAACAGCCAATTTGAAGCGAATCAGCCGTTCCAAAACATTAAACGAAATCAGTGTTAAGATTGTTTTTAAAATGGCATGACTGTACAGTCGTGGCCAAAGGTTTTAAGAATGACACAAGTATTGGTCTCCACAAAGTTTACTGCCTCAGTGTTGATGATGGCAATTTGCATATACTCCAGAATGTCATGAAGAGTGATCAGATGAATTGCAATTAATTGCAAAGTCCCTCTTTGCCATGAAAATGAACTTAATCCCCCCAAAACATTTCCACTGCATTTCAGCCCTGCCACAAAAGGACCAGCTGCCATCATGTCAGTGATTGTCTCGTTAACACAGGTGAGAGTGTTGGCGAGGACAAGGCTGGACATCACTCTGTCATGCTGATTGAGTCAGAATAACAGACTGGATGCTTTAAAAGGAGGGTGGTGCTTGAAATCATTGTTCTTTCTCTGTCAACCATGGTTACCTGCAAGGAAATATGTGCAGTCATCATTGCTTTGCACAAAAAGGGCTTCACAGGCAAGGATATTGTTGGTGGTAAGATTGCACCTAAATCAACCATTTATCGGATCATCAAGAACTTCAAGGAGAGAGGTTCAATTGTTGTGAAGAAGGCGTCAGGGCGCCCAAGAAAGTCCAGCAAGCACCAGGACCGTCTCCTAAAGTTGATTTAGCTGCGGGATCGGGGCACCACCAGTGCAGAGCTTGCTCAGGAATGGCAGCAGGCAGGTGTGAGTGCATCTGCACACACAGTGAGGCAAAAACTTTTGGAGGATGGCCTGGTGTCAAGAAGGGCAGCAAAGAAGCCACTTCTCTCCAGGAAAAACATCAGGGACAGACTGATATTCTGCAAAAGGTACAGGGGTTGGACTGCTGAGGACTGGGGTAGAGTCATTTTCTCTGATGAATCCCCTTTCCGATTGTTTGGGCCATCCGGAAAACACCTTGTCCGGAGAAGACAAGGTGAGCGCTACCATCAGTCCTGTGTCATGCCAACAGTAAAGCATCCTGAGACCATTCATGTGTGGGGTTGCTTCTCAGCCAAGGGAGTGGGCTCACTCACAATTTTTCCTAAGAACACAGCCATGAATAAAGAATGGTACCAACACATCCTCCGAGAGCAACTTTTCCCAACCATCCAAGAACAGTTTGGTGATGACCAATGCCTTTTCCAGCATGATGGAGCACCTTGCCATAAGGCAAAAGTGATAACTAAGTGGCTCGGGGAACAGAACATCAACATTTTGGGTCCATGGCCAGGAAACTCTCCAGACCTTAAGAACTTTTGGTCGATCCTCAAGACGCGGGTGGACAAACAAAAACCCACAACTTCTGACAAACTCCAAGCATTGATTATGCAAGAATGGCCTGCCATCAGTCAGGATGTGGCCTAGAAGTTAATTGACAGCATGCCAGGGCGGATTGCAGAAGTCTTGAAAAAGGGTCAACACTGCAAATATTGACTCTTTGCATAAACTGAATGTCATTGTCAATGAAAGCCTTTGACACTTATGGAATACTTGTAATTATACTTCAGTGTTACCATAGTAACTACTGACAAAGATCTAAGAACACTGAAGCAGCAAACTTTGTGGAGACCAATACTTGTGTCATTCTCAAATCTTTTGGCCATGGAGAGATAGAGATCATGTGCAGTTCCTAACCTAGCCTGCGGGGGTGCCATCCCTTCACAGTGCGGCCTCTCTCCACATCCACCAGCACTCTCCTCCCATCGATCTTCTTCCCGTCTGCATGCTTGTAGGCGGCTGGAGGGGAGGGGAGGTAGAGAAGGGTAAGATGGAGCTCTGCTGAGTCGAAGGTAAGCATTACAAAAGAGCATGAATATACTGACCAGGAGCAGGTGAGGCAGCATGGCGCTGCTCTCTGGGCAGACAGACCAGGGAGTACTGGACTAAACACACTATTTACCTGCACAGCTGGAGCTTTTTTTAAAGACCTATCACAGTTTAATTATTTTGTTGTGCAAGCACTTTACTTCAGTAAATCTATTTTGATTTGTTAAAGAGGGCTAGAATAAGAAAATACATTCTAGTCGTATTATATGATCAAGTGTTATTATATATTCAAAGAAAACATTGAAGTTAGGCCTATACGATTGCTGTGTCATGTGGTTTCAGTGGAGCCACAGAGACTGAAAAAAAGTGAAACTCTACTTTAAAATAATCGTAATCTTACTTAGGTGATTTTACCTTGAAGCTAAAAGGTTATAGTTTAAACCAGGGGTACCGAACTCTTACCCTACATGGTCCGGAGCCTGCTGCTTTTCTGCAAACCTGGTGTCCCAGGTCTAAATCAGTCCCTGATTAAAGGGGAACAATACAGTGGAACTGGCTTCAAGGTCCAGAGTTGAGTTGAGGGGTTTAGATCAAATCAACGGTCTTGACTTCGCCCACGACTAGAAGCTATGTTTATTATCTAGGGAATCTCAATTATAAGATAATTATTATTGTAAGATTTTTAACTGCATTTAAATTGCTCCATAGTGATTTTAAAAATACATAATTATAACTTTCATCTCATGGGATTCCGTTTTAAAATGCATTAATTTAAAACTACGGTAGTCAGACTAGGTGAAAAATCTGCCGATGTGACTTGGAGCAAAGCACTTAACCCTAACTGCTCCTAGAAGTCTCTCTGGCTAAGAGCATCTGCAACATGGCTGAAATGGAAAGGTGTGGTCCAAGCAGTTGACAGTACTTTGATGTGGAGTCAAGAGAAATGCTTGTGCACTTGAAATCAATCAAGATTACAGTAATTCATATCGCAACATACCCATCCTGACAAATTGACGAGAAATGCATTTGTGCATGTTCACACAGGTGTCACTTCTACAACCTCTTACCCAGAAGGCACAGTGAATAGGAGTCACCCCCATGGGTCCACCTATAAGTCTAACCACTTAAAAAAGGTGGAATTGGGGCTTTTCTACCAGTAGCATAGTTTCCATCCAATTGGCGACAGACTAATGCAAATATTCTAAAATCTGCATAAAGACATCATTTTCCCACCAGGGGTGGGTATCTACCAAATCTACTTATTGCGGATAGAAATCGGTGCGTGATCAACTATACAGCACGGGTAGGCTAGTCTACATGGCATTATAATGGCTAAGATAATATTGCGCATCGATCATCATGTCATAAAGACCCTCAATATTTATTGGAAAGGAGACTCAAGCTCATGACCTTGAACATTCACCACCCTGTGAAGTTCATCATATATATATTTATACTAGTAAACTGCATGGTTTCCCGAGTCAGTGGGAGGACCACACACCATACCGTTGCTTGACTCCAAGTTTACTTTGATAGTATGGTAATAATATCAATATTTGAAGATAAAGGCATTTCCAACGCCATTTAAAACTGTACCCAAAAGATAAAATAAAAGTTATACAGTATGACCTTACTCACTTAAACTGTGGATGGAAACGTGGTTAGTGAACAACCACAGGTGGATACTGCACTGCAAATGCTGACACCTTAGGCACGTCCTGCGATAGCCGTCGTCACTGGCACGACCCCACATACACACACACACCACTCCTGGTGTTCTTGGATAGATACATTGGTTTGAGTTCCTGAATATTTACTATGATAGCCAGAATATAAAACATTGTATCTTCTTACCCAATACATGTTGTGTTCAGACTATAGTGAAGCTAGTTTAAATTAGGTTGCCTTACATACAACCTCTGACCTCCTTGTAATACTTGTCGGGGGGGGGGGGGCATTGCGATATCAGCAAATGTGTCATGAGTTAAATGTGACCATGTTCACATACCTTAGTAAGGGCTTTATGGGCTGCTGTGTTTGTTTCTCACTAACCATCTTACCACCGACGGCCACGAGCGCAGTGTTGGAGCATAGGGCTTCCAGTTGCCAGTCAACATGGCAGTCAACTGCTTCCGCCGCTGACAGATTTAACACCACAGTCTGCAGCTTCGGAGTCAAACTCAGAACACACACACATAAATATATACTCCCTTGGCCCAGACAGTCTTGGGATCAGTCTCTTATGACCGAAGAATTCAGCGAGATCCATGATGGCCCATCCTGGCCTCTATACTGGTCTGCTCTGCTGTGGTAGATGATCCAATGGGAAACGGCACAGAGTACTCTTTCCTCTTTACATCCAATCAGAGGGCCTTACCAGAACCACTCGCTTAACCATTCAAGAGGGCCTTACCAGAAGCCCTCGCTTTTATAGCCAATCAGAGGGCCTTACCAGAACCCCCTCTAGATCACAGCAAATTATCACTGTACTTTCATGACACCTCACAGGTTTATACTACCAGGGGGCCTTACCACAACCCCTCACTAACCTAACCAATCCGGGTTTGTCTTACCACAAACCATAACCTTCTCAACCAATCAGAGATTACTTTACTCAAGGGGGAGAGTCACCTTAGCTCAACCCCCAAAAAACTAACTAATACAAGGCCTAAATATAATCTTACTATACAAGCACACGTATGGTGCATATCGAAAACTAAATTATTTAAAAAAAAAAAAAAAAACGTATGCATCTAGAGAAAATGAGAAGTGTTTAGTGTAGGCTAGTTCCAGTGGTGACATGTTCCCTCACTAGACTGGCTCCATTAGCTGTATACACTACACATCAGCTGTGGTAAAGAGATCTGGGGGTGAGATGACTGCCATGTCTGAATGAGCTACCGCTATGCTCTTGTCGCCATTTGCTCTTGCCTAGTTATATAGTAGGGTCAAAGCTACATATGTGCATAAGTATGTGCCTTGCCGTAAAAAAGAAGAAGTGTTTAGAGCAACCCTCGTAAGCCTATTCCATTAAAGCCAGCTCGACGCACACAAGAAAGGACCTTAACTTACAATGCTAGGGGTTTGCGTCTTGGGCGTGTTTTTTTGACGCAATGTCATCCAAAAGACTGTTCTTTTCTGGATGATTATGCAAGAGACAACTTGATAAAAACGCTGTTGTTTCAGATAACTAAAACACTCAGATCGTAAAAGCTCTTCGGCCTATACGTAGAAGTGCTAAAATGGATACATCGGAGGTGGCTTTAACACAAAAGGAAAACTCAAAGGGCGCCCACTAACTGACTAACGGCCTGGGGGGCGGGGGTGCGTTCAATGATCAAAGCACCAGCTCTGTCTTACCAACGCCAACATTGAAGCAGCTTCTAAAACGGCAAATAAAAAAAGTGCTTTGCCCATTGAACGTAGCTCCTCTTCCCTGAATAGGAGGATGGAGGGTGGAAAGAAAGCTTACCCATCATACAAACCCATCATACCAACCATATACTGAGCTGTGGTAGTAGGGTGTAGATGTATCATAACCACCATCATCATCTGCAAGCCAGCTCTGGCCAATAGCCATCACAGATAGGCGGCTGCAGTGAGAACAACAACAGTTAATACACTGCAGAGCCACAGCATAGACAACCCCTCACCTGAGTCACATACCAAGGGTCGGCGACCCTGGTCCTGGGGAACGTTTTTTTTCCCTGCCTCTTCATTACGCCCGGGTGTTATGACCCTAAGCTCTGGAGCAATGAATCGGCGGCCGCGTTCCAGGACAGCTGCGGATACTTGCCTCGTCACCGACTAGTAGTCGGCCATCAGATTCCTATTCTATATGGATTTGGTTAGCTTATATTTGAAACACCTACCCAGGTGTTTTGCGAGATCTGGCAAGTGACTGCAATGTAGTCGGCCTGGAAGGTGGCCAGTAAGTAGCAATCTTAGTGAGCAGCTGATTTACACTGGGAACACCTATCTGCCTGATCATTTGTTGAAATTCGATTAATGAGAAAAATACCAACGGGCATAGTAGCGCAACAGGACCAGGGTTGAGGACTACTGATATGAGCTGATAGAAATGGCCTAGGGTCACAGAAAAGCACAGAGATGAGGGTACCCAAGTTAAGCAGACAAGTTAGGAGGTACTAGCCTGTTGGTGACCTGTAGCTTACCGTTGGTGGTCCAACCAGGAAACCCACAGATGACTTAACACCCCTAACTATTAAAGGCCTAACCTACAGCAAGCAAAGGCACTCGAGGTAACCAGAAGAACAAGGCTTAGTTGTTTGTGCATACAAAACATAGGCCAAACCTTCCCACCGCCACATAGAAGTGCCGTGGTTGGACTAAAGTCAAGAGATCATGCGCCACAAACACAAGACAGACGTCACACAAACCACACTCGGCACCTTGTGGTTTCCCCTAATTAATAACATGGCCGCCATTTCTAAACTCAAAGCTATGAAAATAAAAAGGATGTATGGATTTTGGTGACCCTTGTATCTTTCACTTGTGTGGACTGCGGGTCCATATTTTTTAAACCCCTTGCCAGTAGGCTTGGGTGGTAAACCGGGTCACCCACTGTTCTGCAGCATGCGCCAGGTGATCCAACTACAGGACGGTAAGTCTCATTTGGTTTGCTCATTTAGCAGCTAGCTTCTTCCAAAATCAAGCATTCCCTTGGTAACAGCAGAGAATGCCCTCCTGGATCAAGAGCCTTGCTGGCTAATATTGGTTTTGTGCATGCAGCAAACTGTGTAGCATTTGAGTAACTTGTATAGTTTAGGTCAAAAACTGTACAAAATGTTGACAATGCGGCAGTTAGCATTTCTATGGCATTTTACATGTACTTGTTAGCATTGCTAACCTTCGGAATACAGAGCATCGGTGGGGTTTGAAAACAGCGCCCCTTGTGTTCAGTGCCGGTATTACCGAATATCCCGGTATGAAGGTATGAAAAATCAGGATACTCGCCAGCTAGTTCTCCTTCTCTCTGACCCTTTTCATACCATTGTGCCAATCCAAACCATACTCTGCTGGCTTGGATACTTTCCTTTCACCATGTCCTTGCAGTATAAATCAGACCAGTACAGTTCGGTGTGGCCATTATGAGAGATAGATAGATATATATATATATAATTTGGCAGATATTAAGTGTGGGCCTAGGACTACGGATAAATCCTTCTGGCCCTTAATGGGGAGAATCGCACCAAAGACAGCATAAGCTATATAAGATATTATATATCATATATTAATATAATATATTAGATATATTATATTAAGATATAAAGACAGCATAAGCTGCTAGTGCAGTACAGAAAATAAACCATTTTTAAAAACTGATCGTAGTCAGTTTGCTCCTTAAAAAGATTATATTCCATCAAGAGGGTTCCTCCTACATTGGGAAAGAGTATGTGGTGCTGATGTTAAGTCAGCAACACTAACTGCTATAATTTGCAAAGCAATAGTGAAGATACAATTTTTTTTGTAAGCTCCCAAAATGGATCTGGTGCATTCATTTCGGTACCTTCTTGTTCACGTCTAGCATTCAGACTCCCATTTGAGATGAGGTGGGTTATGAGGAGGTTGGTCTCTCGTGGTACTCACAGTGCATGTCTCTCTCGTGCTCGTACTCTATGAAGGCGTAGCCTCTGGGCTTCCCTGACCGCTTGTTGTAGACAATGTAGATCTGGAAGAGAGAGGGACTATAATAAACGCTAGCTGAACAAGGACCAACTGCCACTAGAACAATATGTTTTATTGTAAAAACCAAAAGACAAAAAAAAAAAAAAACGTACCCTTTTGATGGGTCCGTAGACTTCAAACTCACGCCGAAGCTTGGATTCGGTTGTGTCATAATTCTGCAGCAATGATAACACAGTTAACATTATCCCATCAGAACTTGGCAGGAAAACCCTTCACAAATCAAATGTCTGTCACATGTGCAGACTTTACTGGCAGCTTGGCCTTAGAATTGTCTTCAGAACACACTTCTGGGTGTAAGATATGCTTCAAGAAGTGGATGCTTGGTTGTCATTTTATTGTGGTGTATGTGTTCATTTGTTATTATTCACTACCCGGTTTTAATATCAGTGGCCAAGACAGGATGGAAAAGAAGGTCAAGGTGCCATGGGACAGGGAAGGTAGCCTGTATAATACACACTTACCACACGAGCCACAAACAGGGTCTTGAAAGCATCCCCCTGAGCATTGGGGTCATTGTGTGGATCCCCTGGAAGAAGGCAGAACCAAATATTACAACCTGACCTCCATCAACTTCCAGGAAACGATATGAAATGTCACAAAGACTCATCCATGTCAACATACAGAGCTTCAGTTCTGTCTCCACAACTGTCTGCCTCTTCTCGATCTTCTCCCTCCTCTGTAAAACAGAATCAGGTTAGCTAAGCCCTGCAGACTCAATCCCCAAATGGTTAATGTACTAGTACACCATACTGAAGATTTCCACTTATCCAATCTTATTCAGATACACATTCAGGGTTTCAGAGACTAAAAGCGAAAAGAAAATGGCCACAAAGGAACGTGACCCCTCGACCAATTGACTCACCTTTCTCTCCAACCTCTCATCGCGAGTTTCTGCCCTAGTAGGGGGAGGGGCATCTCTGGGGTCCTATCAAAACAGAACATACAAAAATAGCTAACCGTCATCGCATTCATGAAGAGTGTAATTGCACAAGGACTAGGCAGGTTTGCCTTACCTCAAAGTGCCTGATGAAGGGAGCGATGCCACAGTATGGCTGGTTGTGGTGTTTCTCATGGGGCAGCTTCTCCAGCTGCGTCAGGAATGGTATGGGGTCCCGCGGCGCAAACAGGGCCAGCAGGTTGGGGGGTAAAAACTGGGTCATCTTGCACCTGCAGAGAGAAAAAATGTATGGATTTTTCAAACTACATAGTTCGTAATAATATGCAGACATGGAGTTGCATCAGTGTTGCCATTAGAACATTGTGATTACCATATGCAGCTCAATTCTTTCTGTAAAGCTACCTACATGTATTATTATTCATCTTTATTTAACTAGGCAAGGCAGTTAGAACAAATTCTTATTTACAATGATAGCCTACCTACAGGGTCAGCCCCTGGAGCAAATTAGGGTTAAGTGCCTTGGTTTTAACACCTTGTCAGCTCGGGTATTTGAGCCAGTGACCCTTTCGGTTACTAGCCCAACATTTCCTTCGCATCGAGTTGATCAAGCTGTTGATTGTGGCCTGTGGAATGTTGTCCCAGTCTTCAATGGCTGTGCAAAGTTGCTGGATATTGTCGGGAATTGGAACACGCTGTCGATCCAGAGCATCCCAAACATGCTCAACGGGTGACATTTCTGGTATGCAGAATGCAGGCCATGGAAGAACTGGGACATTTTCACTTCCAGGAATTGTGTACAGATCCTTTCGATACATGGCTACGCATTATCATGCTGAAACATGAGGTGATGGCGGAAGATGAATGGCACGACAATGGGCCTCAGGATCGTCACGGTATCTCTGTGCATTAAAATGGCCATTGTTAAAATGCCATTGTGTCAGTTCTCCGTAGCTAATGACTTCCCATACCATAACTCCACCATGGGGCACTCTGTTCACAACGTTGACATCAGCAAACCACCCCCCCCACACACACACACACGCAGTCTGCCCGGTACAGTTGAAACCAGGATTCATTTGTGAAGGGCACACTTCTCCAGCATCACAACACCGAACTGCAGTCAGGTCAAGACCCTGGTGAGGATGACAAGCACGCAGATGAGTTTGACAGGTTGTGCAGAAATTCTTAGGTTGCGCAAACCCACAGTTATATCAGCTGTCCGTGTGGCTAGTCTCGGACGATCCAGCAAGTGAAGAAGCCAGATGTGAAGGTCCTGGGCTGGCGTGGTGACACGTAGTCTGCGGTTGTGAGACCGGTTGGACGTACAGCGAAATTCTCCAAAACCATGTTGGAGGCGGCTTATGGTAGAGAAATTAACATTCAATTCTCTGGCAACAACTCTGGTGGACATTCCTGCAATAATGGTCTGGGGCTGTTAACGGTTTTGGCTAGGCCATTTAGTTCCAGTGTAGGGAAATCATAACACTACAGCATACAATGTTTCTGTGCTTCCAACTTTGTGGAAGGTCCTTTCCTGTTTCAGCATGACAAATGTCCCTGTGCACAAAGTGAGCTCCATATAGAAGTGGTTTGTCGAAATCGGTGTGGAAGAACTTGACTGGACTGCACAGAGCCCTGACCTTAACCCCATCGAAAACCTTTGGGATTAATTGAACTCCAGGAAGGGGGATGACGACTCCACATTAATGCCTGTAATTTTGGAATGAGATGTCCATACTTTTGGTCATGTAGTGTACTTACATCTCCTGATTTCAAACCAAGTAATCTTACTTATAAGTCTTCATGCGCACAAGAACTTTGATGATCATGAGATGTAGTCAGTCGGCAGTGGTGAGCGCTCTGAAGTTGTCAGTCCAGGATGTAGTGGGCCTACCTGCGGCAACGTGTGGTAGTTCAGGGCAAATTGAGATTTTGGACCGGTAGGAGTGAGACTATTGAAAAGAGTGGAATCCAGATTTTTGGCCGACCCATACGTTGTGTAAAGGACATAGTTACATCTGAAAGTTGAGAAGTGGAATTGTTTAGATTTGTGTATCTGCCTCCTAGAGGAAGCGGGCACTTCGAGTCACGCGGCTCAACCTGTGGTGTCCTTTGCTCTCCGAAGCAGGACGCTTTGGTGGATTAAATTAATATTCCTATTGTTTGACGCCCACTGTTTGGTGAAACGTAAACCCGGTGGCAAAGGCAGGCATGAGGATACCCAGGCTGTCTTGTTGAGTTTTGACACAGTTCAGGTTCAGTTATATTTGCTATTCTGTGAAGGCCCGAACCCACGTCGGTGCTTTAGGTGCCAAGGATTTGGACATGTTGCAGCAGTGTGTAAAAGGGAAATCCCACAATGTGAGAACAGTGCAGGAGGGCATCGTAAGATGTACAGTTGGGATAGAGAAAGCACTGTGTCAACTGTGGGGGTGCCCATTCAGCTGGGGATCGAACGTGCACCGAGAGACCGGTTGAGATTGCCAAAATTTGAGTGGGGCACAAAGTTTCCTATGCGGAGGCAGTGAAGGATGAGCGAGTCGGCTGGAAGCCCCCCGAATGAGTAGGCCTGAAGAGAGAGTCAGATGTTGAGTTTAATAAGGTAGGATTTATTGAATTTATAGCCATGGTGATCAACTGCACTGATGGAGTGGAAATCACAGAAGATATGTGTGGTAGTTGCAACAGCAGAGAAATATTTCAGTGCAGAAGACATACAGGAAGTTGAGATAAGGGGTTTGTTTCGGATGAGAAGTCTTCAGACCTAACGTTAGACACCTCAGCGGCCTAACCGAGGCTTACGTTAGCGAACAACGCCATGGTCAAATGGTGAGCCATTACCACCAAAGCGTCAATCTAATTAATTGCAGAAAGACGAGTTAAATTAAACAACGTAATGTGGTGCAAATATGGTACATTTTAGTTAACTCAACTGGAATGTGTAACGTTATCTAGCGAACCGCCAAGCACCGTACAGGGTAGGCCTCGTTTCAGGGCCACTCACCTCAACTCTTCATTCAACCCCTTTAAAACTCAGAGAGCCCTAATAAGGCAACGTGGAATAATAGCGTGCACTCTCTTTTCGTTCAAAGCGAGATGTTTTCTCCCACAGATGAATAGATCTCAGCCAAAGCGAGCGATAACGTGGCTTCAGCTTGGTTAGCTTCTTGCCAGGAGAAAAATATGAACTTTTTTTTTTTTGTCCTCAACTTAAAATGGCGGGACGCCGTAAAGGGACGACACTGTTGCGACAGTTCCTGTAATGTTTCACGACACTTCGGGCTAATTTACTTGAGACCTTGCTTTCAACAGAGAGGAAGGAGACGAGAGAAGCACAACTCGGCGGGAAAGCGGTGTCTCTCCAAGTGTACTGATATAAGTAGGACACCTAACATCCCTGCAACTTTGAGAGAAAAAACACTTTCTATGCATATTCATGGTATGAGGCTAGTAGCATAGCATCTCTCTCCATTAAATACAGCCGGTTGACGTCAACAACCCTCATCGAATATTTATAAAATATTATAATAATGAGATGTATCCACCAATCCAAAGAAAGGATAGGCGTGAGCTAGACAGCCCGCCATGCAGCTTTGTGGACAACGACTCCAATTATTAGGGCGGAGAGACGTGTATCTTGTCAGTATACACATCATCTTTGGTTGGCACCAAGGGGCCAGGGTTCTGGTCTAGAAGGACAGCTTAGACTGCGCCTACAGTCAGTTTAACTGACGCCCAGCCCAGAAAGACAATTTCCATCTAATCAAATTGTATTTGTCACATACAAAGAATACAACCTTACCGTGAAATGCTAACTTACAAGCCCTTAAGTTTAAAAAAGTAACACAATAAATAACAATAACAAGGCTATATACAGGGGTATTTGTAGGGGTACAGGTTAGTCAAGGTAATTGAGTTAAGGTAATTGCAGTAATATGTACATGTAGGTAGGGGTAAAGTGACTATGCATAGATAATAAACAGCGAGTAGCAGCAGTGTGAAAAAAAAAGGGTCGGGCGGTAAATGCAAATAGCCCGGGTAGCCATTTCATGAATTGTTCAGCAGTTTCATGGCTTGTGGGTAGAAGCTGTTAAGGAGCCTTTTGGTCCTAGACTTGGCGCTCCGGTACCGCTTGTTGTGCAGTAGCAGAGAGAACAGTCTATGACTTGGTTGGCTGGAGTCTTTGACAAAATATTTTTTTGGGGGGGTGGCCTTCCTCTGACACGTCTAGTATAGAGGTCTTGGATGGCAGGAAGCTTGTCCCCAGTGATGTACTGGGCCGTACGCACTACCCTCTGTAGCGCCTTACGGTCAGATGCCGAGCAGTTGCCATACCAGGCTGGGATGCAACCTGTAAGGATGCTGTCAGTTGTGCAGCTGTATAACTTTTTGGGGATCTGGGGACCCATGACAAATCTTTTCAATCTTGTCGTGTCCTCTTCGCAACTGTCTTGGTGTGTTTGGAACATTATAGTTTGTTGGTGATGTGGACACTAAGGAACTTGAAGCTCTCGACCCGCTCCACATCAGCCCTGTCAATGTGAATGGGGGCCGTACGTCAGCCCCTCTCCAGTGTCGGAGCCGTCTGCTCCACCGGTGCCCAGTCTGGGACCGGTCGTCAGTCCCTCTCCAGTGACGGAGCAGTCCGCTCCACCGGTGCCCAGTGTGGGACCGGTTGTCAGCCCCTCTCCAGGGTCGGAGTCTCCCACACCAGGGTCCAGACAGGACTTGGTGCTTCGCGGGAGTACAGAGGGAGGGTCAATCGCGCCGGGGTCTGGACAGGACCGGGCGTACAATGCGGAGGCAGGGAGGGAGCTGCCTTCAGAGCCTGCGTCACACCCGAAGCCGGAGCTGGAGCTTCCACCAACAACCTCCCCAATGTTAGGATGTTGTGGGTTTTTTGGGTTGGTGGGGAATCTTGTGGTCGGGAGCCCGCGCCCTAGGGTGGGGGGGTACTGTAAGGGCCTGACTGAGGCCAGGTCTCTGACTAGTAGTATGGCCACAGTCAGGTCCTGACAAACTCACAGGGAGTTTTGGTTTTGGGTTTGGTCAAACCCTGAATTAGAGGCAGCTGTCTAATGTTCACATGTAGCCCACCTGCGTGTGGATCATTGCGTTGTCTGTGTACTATTGTTTTGTCCAGACACTAGTTCACGGTACGTTCTCTGTGTTCGTTTCTTTTGTTATTTTCTGTTTCATAATAAAATATGTTTGCACGGACCTCTCGCTCTGAGCCTTGTTCCCTTCCCTCGAACCATGACACTTTGCCTGTTTGATTGTTCGTCTGAGGGCAAAGTGGGATTTCTTATAAGTGTCTGGATTAGTGTCCCACTCCTTGAAAGCGGCAGCTCTAGTCTTTAGCTCGGTGCGGATGTTGCCAATAATCCATGGTTTCTGGTTGGGGTATGTATAGTTGAAGTCGGAAGTTTACATACACTTAGGTTGAAGTCATTCAAACGAATTTTTCAACCACTCCACAGATTTCATGTTAACAAACTATAGTTTTGGCAAGTCGGTTAGGACAACTACTTTGTGCATGACACAAGTAATTCTTCCAACAATTGTTTACAGACAGATTATTTCACTTATAATTCACTTTATCACAACTCCAGTGGGTCAGAAGTTTACATACACTAAATTGACTGTGCCTTTAAACAGCTTGGAGAATTCCAGAAAATGATGTCATGGCTTTAGAAGCTTCTGATAGGCTAATTGACATAAATTGAGTCAATTGGAGGTGTACCTGTGGATGTATTTCAAGGCCTACCTTCAAACTCAGTGCCTCTTTGCTCGACATCATGGGAAAATCAAAATAAATCAGAATTGTAGACCTCCACAAGTCTGGTTCATCCTTGGGAGCAATTTCCAAATGCCTGAAGGTACCACGTTCATCTGTACAAACAATAGTACGCAAGTTTAAACACCATGGGACCACACAGCCGTCATACCGCTCAGGAAGGTTCTGTCTCCTAGAGATGAACATACTTTGGTGCGAAAAGTGCAAATCAATCCCAGAACAACAGCAAAGGACCTTGTGAAGATGCTGGAGGAAACAGGTACAAAAGTATTTATATCCACAGTAAAATGAGTCCTATATCGCTCAGCAAGGAAGAAGCCACTCATCCAAAACCACCGTTAAAAAGCCAGACTACGGTTTGCAACTGCACATGGGGACAAAGATCGTACTTAGAACTGTTTGGCCATAATGACCATCGTTATGTTTGGAGGAAAAAGGGGGAGGCTTGCAAGGCGAAGAACACCATCCCAACCGTGAAGCACAGGGGTGGAAGCATCATGTTGTGGGGGTGCTTTGCTGCAGGAGAGACTGGTGCACTTCACAAAATAGGTGGCATCATGAGGGAGGAAAATTATGTGGATATATTGAAGCAACATCTCAAGACATCAGTCAGGATGTTCAAACTTGGTCGCAAATGGGTCTTCCAAATGGACAAATGACTCCAAGCATACTTCCAAATGACTCCAAGCATACTTCCAAAGCCCTGACATCAATCCTATAGAACTTTTGTGGGCAGAGCTGAAAAGGTGTGTGCGAGCAAGGAGGCCTACAAACCTGACTCAGTTACACCAGTTCTGTCAGGAGGAATTGGCCAAAATTCACCCAACTTATTGTGGGAAGCTTGTGGAAGGCTACCCGAAACGTTTGACCCAAGTTAAACAATTTAAAGGCAACGCTACCAAATACTAATTGAGTATGTAAACTTCTGACCCACTGGGAATGTGATGAAAGAAATAAAAGCTGAAATAAATCATTCTCTCTACTATTATTCTGACATTTCACATTCTTAAAATAAAGTGGTGATCCTAACTGACCTAAGACGGGGAATTTTTGCTAGGATTAAATGTCAGGAATTGTGAAAAACTGAGTTTAAATGTATTTGGCTAAGGTGTATGTAAACTTCCGACTTCAACTGTATGTACGGTCACTGTGGGGACGACATCATTGATGCACTTATTGATGAAGCCGGTGACTGAGGTGGTGTACTCCCGGAACATATTCCAGTCTGTGCTAGCAAAACAGTCAGGTTAGAAAATTCCTAATAAAACAATTTTGCCATCAAGACGTGACGATTCAGATGGCCGCTATAAGCCCTCGGCAGGCCGCTCTTGCATCTCTGGCGGTTATCCCCCATTCAGATGGCCGCTATGAGCCCTCGGCAGGCCGCTCTTGCATCTCTGGTGGTTATCCCCCATTCAGATGGCCGCTATGAGCCCTCGGCAGGCCGCTCTTGCATCTCTGGCGGTTATCCCCCATTCAGATGGCCGCTATGAGCCCTCGGCAGGCCGCTCTTGCATCTCTGGCGGTTATCCCCCATTCAGATGGCCGCTATGAGCCCTCGGCAGGCCGCTCTTGCATCTCTGGCGGTTATCCCCCATTCAGATGGCCGCTATGAGCCCTCGGCAGGCCGCTCTTGCATCTCTGGCGGGTATCCCCCATTCAGATGGCCGCTATGAGCCCTCTGCAGGCCGCTCTTGCATCTCTGGCGGTTATCCCCCATTCAGATGGCCGCTATGAGCCCTCGGCAGGCCGCTCTTGCATCTCTGGCGGGTATCCCCCATTCAGATGGCCGCTATGAGCCCTCGGCAGGCCGCTCTTGCATCTCTGACGTTTAGCCTCCACTCTGAGGACCACAATACGCCCTAGGCAAGCCATCTAGCTCTGAGTTCATTTGAAAGACGACAGTCAGGAATTATCTAATCTCAAATTTGGCTTGCCACCTTCCAGCTAACCAAGTGGTATTTGTTGCTATTTTAGCTTACATTTTTTTGTGATTTAAATTTAATTTATTTGCCAATTTAAAAACAAAATAACCACACATGAGGAAACAATAATTGAGTATGACACAAAGATGATACACATGATAATTGATTGTTTATAGCCATTAATAGCCTACATTTCTTTTTCATTCGTTTTATATACTACGCTATATTTCCGAGGCAACTCCCTAAACCGCTTCAAACAGTGCTGATCACTGTCATTAAGGGTGGAAATGTCTGTGGTCATGAAACCCATTCTAGTCCAATGTATTGACGCCATTAATACGTAGCCTACGTTCCAATGTAAATGGAATTCCATTGCCTGTTTATTTCTTCAAACTGTTTATGTTTATGTTCAAATCGAAGCCACAGTCAAACTTGCAATGTAGATTTTCATGAATAGCCTACATTGCTAAACTTTAGGAACCCATAGCCATTTAATTGGGGGGGGATGTCCACCTTTTGAACTGTGACCACAGATAGTGGAGGGTAAACGTTCTCCTCCTTTGTCAAGTAATGCTATTTGCATTATATATACATAGGCTGCTACAGTCTATGATTCAAACTTCCCTACAACTTTGACAAAAGAGAAAGTTGGCACTATGTACCGTGTATCTGTATTTTGTGTATTTTGGTTCTGGCATTTTGCACCTGCCCTGTGTTTTTTCCCCACCAGGGGATCAATAAAGTACCCATCTATCTAAATGCACACAATGTCCAGTAGGTGGCGGCACCTCTTAAACCCTCACAAAAGAAGCCGGAAGGAACAACGTCACCAACAGGAAGTCAGTAACCATCTTCCCTCGTACGTGGGAGTAGCTATAGGAACATGGCGACGGTACACATTCTTGTGTTACACGTTAACATTCCGACTATTTAGAATTGGGAGAACGGCGGACGGAACACGGCGGTGCACGCCGCCTCGAGATAAACACGTTTTGAATAAAACTAGTAAATATCTGTAAGTTTAACTATATATTTGAACTTCTCGCGGGCAATAACCTTCTGGATAACGACACCGAACAAATTGTAAGGCTAGAGACATTTTGCGACCAATACAATCAACACCAAATCATGGCGAAAATCCTGAAGTTGTGGTGAAATAATTATTTATTATACTATATTGATAACCCAACTGTTCTGAGACACCAAGACTACTCCATGGCTATTGTAATATTACAAAGAGTAAAATAATGGAACACCCAATACTATCCATGGTGGGAGTGTAAAAAAATAAAAACATATATATATATACAGGAAAACAATAAAATACTACAATTGATAAAGAAATAAACTACACTACCATTCAAGACGGAATGGAAAATAATTAGTATTATACTTTCTATTCATAGTATTTTATAAATAGATTAGCTAAATAATACATCTTCAAATATAAGGAACTGGAACACAAAAGTACTCAGAATCAACACAGTGGGGATAAAAACACAGGACATAGAAGGCACAGTATGTGGGTTTGTGTGCGGGTGTATTGTGATGGAAGGTGGGTTTTTGTGTTTGGAAAAGTGTGGCGTTAAGGTTTGAAAAATAAAATGGTTGCGAATACCAGAGCCCATGTGTCTGTGAGCAGGGGTTGGGAGAGAGAGCTACATTTTGTACAGATATAGGATATACATTTGAATATAAATGATAAATATAGTTTAGTTATTTATTGTCCTATCATGATGGAACTGTCTCTAGACACCCACCTGAGCGACCCATATAGTAAGGATAAGGCCTTATCTGTTTTATGAGCCTAAGTAAGTAGTAAGTAGCCTGTACGCAGCCAAAACCCCCGGATGTGTGAGCTTAATATACTAGGAATTTCTCAAAGCTGCTAATAAGAACCTTGACGAGCTTGTAGCTAGCCGGTGGGGTAAACCCACCCAGGTAGTGTCAGTGCTGGCAACACTAGCTGCAGTAACCCATGGGGAGGGGGTCACACTTGGACAATCAGAGAGGAGGCAAATTACTGTGGCCCTGGTGGAACGGAATTATCAAAGGTCTGACTGCACAGAGATACTTGGGAAAATGGTCACAACGGGAGACCAGCGTGTGTGTGTTTCAGGGGAAGGGGGTGTACCTAATCCCACATTTGTTGCTATGGGGTTATGATGTCAGGGACAATATAGGATGAATCACAATAATTGTTTGCTAAAATAATAATTGCTTGCCAAAATGTGTAATCTTTGTAATGGCAATACTGGTTCTAGGTAACAAACCTTTGCGTGAACTGCCAACATAAAAAATTAAGATAGGCAAGATTTTTTAATACTGTATATATGTGTTGATAACTATATATAATACATATAGAGGGAATGGCTGATGTTCTGACACTGTGCTCTTTTCGAAGGATGGATCCCGGTCTCTCGGGGGGACAGAGGTGGTCTGAAGGTCACTGGGATGACAACTCAACTTGGTGGAGGACAGAGCAATGCAAATATCATGGTACAGCTATATGGACACTCAATTACTATGGCACTTTAACAAACATAGATTATGATAAATATAAATGTGTATTTCATTATGGTAAATGGTGAAATATGTATAGCCAGTTATAATTGTAATGGCTTGGCAAATAATAAGAAAAAGACCATCAGTATTTACCTCGCTAAAATAAAACATTATAATACGGTTTTAAATACCTCAATGGACCGTAAAGGAAGTCTCACTACAATCTATCACCCGCATGCACTTCAAATCAATTGAATTTACCCCAGGTGGACTCCAATCAAGTTGTAGAAACATCTCAAGGATGATCAATGGAAACAGGAAGCACCTGAGTTCAGTTTAGAGTCTCATAGCAAAGGGTCTGAATACTTATGTAAATAAGGTATTTCTGTATTTTAGATTTAATACATTCGCTAAAATTTCTAAAAACCTGTTTTCGCTTTGACATTATTGGGTTGATGAGGATTGTTTTTGTATTTAATACATTTTAGAATAAGGCTGTACTGTAACAAAATGTGGAAAAAGTCAAGGGGTCTGAATACTTTCTGAATGCACTGTACATAGTCTAGGCTGCCATCTCTGACCTAATCCATCATGTTTGGTCTGACTACTTGTAGTCCAGGCATATGTGAAAAGGTGTTCATTTTTACAGTTTGGGCCCTGAACATTTTCAGATATGGGGCCATCGCAAAAACGCCTCATGGTGGCTATTTTCCATTCCGCTATAACCAAATAATGTATTTTGGCTAGTATCTACTGAACTAACCTTTTGTTTAAACAGTGAAATTGTTGCGGAAATCAGCCTTGTTGCATAGCGATGATGAAAATAACGTCATTTAGGCTGGAATGATCTCCAAAATTCTAACCATTAGGTCATCACACCGCTGATATAGCAATGGGGAATCCCATTGTGACGCAGAGGGGGACACTATTTGGCATGACCTAAGCCTGTCACAAGACAACACATAGCGCATTATTTTACTTGAGAAATACTGCACCAAACACCTGCACCAAAAAAAAAAAAAAAGTAACCTACTGTTCTGACTTGGTGGTGCACATGTAGCCTATTGCTTATTTTAGAGAAATGGCATCATCAAATATTGTAAGAGCTTTCATTGTCTGCTTATATGCCCCCTTTATTTATTCTACGGTTCTGACTTGGTGTTCAGGGAGAACACTGTAAGAACGGCCCATGTTCTGAATTCTGTCAATGTACATTTCAAAGTTGCTGAACAAATAGTTATAGTGACTACGCCCGTCCTAGCTCGCTCATTGTCTTAATCTAAATTACGTATTGACTCTTATCCGTTCATCGTTCCCTTATGCCATAGTTTATACATCTCAATTGTTATAGGCCTATTGCTTATATACTGTAGGTCTCTCAGTATCTTATTAATAATTTGAGGTAATGTTGGAATTATTTAATTACTTTGTGTATTATAATTAGCTCGTGTTTTTCTTCACAAGATTATACTATATGTTGTTGGTTCTGTAACCATGTTTGCCAGTGACTCTTCCCTTTCAAATATTTGTTTTCAACAAAAAGTTCAGTAATAGACCCATGTAATTACAGTTGACATTGCAAGGGTTGTTTTGTTTGCGCTGTGTATATTTTATATAAAAGTTGATCCTAATGATTTGTATTTCCCTTCCTTTTTACACCACATAGGCCTAATAAAATGGTAAGCTAAGCAAGTCTTTTGCTCTGTGTGGTAACTTAAGGGTCAAGTTAGGGCCTCAATCTTGCTGAATTTATCCAAACTAACATCGATCAGAATTTCTGCCTGTGTCCATTTTGAAAGTGATGAATGAATAGACCTACCTTGTCCACTTATACTGTGAGCTAAGTGTTGATATGAATAAACATGAATTTACGGAACATAAATGTAATGTTTGTGTATGGTTCCAAAGTCAAAAGATCATTTTGGCGTTTGTTATTGAACGAGAATGCGGTTCTTATCGACTTACACAAATCCACAAGGAGTCAGAAGAAACCACATTTGTTTAAGCAAGTCAGCCATGTTTTTTTTTTTTTAGCCAGTATATGAGGCTAAATTAACTGTTTCACTGCCAGACAAGGCTCCGCTGATAGCCAGGTGTAGCAGTGGTAAGGATTCACTCCACGGTGCTGAAAAGAAAGCTCTGCCGTTGGGACAGCTTTATGTCGGCACCGTTTGAGTGCAATTCATGTAGTTTAGTGGCTTTGCTGGCATGCATTAACATTTTTTGGGGGGGTTTGCCACACCACGATCTACATGCTAAAATCGCCACTGATCATCACCTTGTGCTGGGGACAATTAAAGGCCACCCTAAAACGTGCAGTTGTCACAACATAATGCCACAGATGTCTCAAGTTGAGATGTGAGCTGCTGTTTGCTAATTCAGTTAACTAGGAAAGTCATTTAAGTACCAATTCTTATTTACAATGACGGCCTACCGGGGAACAGTGGGTTAACTGCCTTGCTCAGGGGCAGAACGACAGATTATTTACCTTGTCATCTTGGGGATTCCCGCAACCTTTGTAGGGGAAACTTAGTTATGATTGGCTGAGCCTAACTCCCCAGAAGGTGGGCCTAGGCCCTCCCAGACCCACCCATGGCTGCGACCCTGTCCAGTCATATGAATTCCATAGATTAGGGCCTAATGAATTTGTTTCAATTTACTGATTTCCTTCTTTGAACTGTAACTTTTTTTTTACATTTACAAATATTATAGGTTTGCATAGACATAAGGTTCAGGCAGTGTAGTCAACTAACTTTAAACAGGAGATAAGGAATACAATAGTTACTCTGCATTTTACCTTATTTTTCTACCTAGTTCTGGTCGTTGAAACATACCAATACCAACGTGTGGCCTGTGTCCGAAACATCCTAGTCTTGGCCATTCATTCAGCGCCAATGTTTTGACCATGTTCGATCCTGTCGGCAGTCATACATACTTGACGAGATTCTTCCAAGCCCAAGGATGAAAGTGCCTCCCTGTCGTCAATGGAATGAATTGTGAGGCTAATGCATGGCTCTGTGGTCCTGCTTGACCATGGTAAAGAATGCAGCTTTACAGATTTCGTTGGCAGCTCCGTCCCGACATTCTGTGCATAATTCTGGCAGATATGTTTTGCCGATGTATTTACGGCTCAGGATCTCGTATCTTGAGTCTGAATCGACTTTCTGAAACAGTCTTTCTGCAAAGTTGGAACCGATTCCATGTCTTTCGCTAAGCGATACGTAATTGACCTCTCACCCCCCCACTTTTTTTTAACCAATTCTTTGTCCTGCATACCAACCTCCAGCGTTATTTTCCTTGTCTTCAGTCAACCTCAATGCTTACACTTTTGCGCTTTCACTAACTATAGTTTACTTCACTAAATGTTAGATCACATGCTTGTTTGTTGACCGATTGGCAGGCCGATCTTCAGTAATAGAAACAGTTTGAACTAGCCCACATCACCAGAGGGACATTTTTAACTAAACAAAAATGCTCTATTTCATACATTATATTAGTAGACAAGACAGTTATGATCTTTTCTAGTTTTACTTTATTTTTTTTAAAAATATGATAAATAAAAAAAAATGTTGATGTGCCCACACGCAAAAAGTCACTTAAAGCATCAAGGACAAAAAAAAAAAACATAACATGAAACAGTCTGGTCTGACCCATCTCCACCCTGCATAACCCACACAGTCAATAACCAATCTCTGATACCCCATCTAGACTACACCACCACCTGTTGGATGACAACAAACTGATTACAGTCAGTCTTGTGCAAGGGGAGGTCATCAGTACAGAGCTATCCAATCAGACATGATAATCAATGGGATCATTCAGCTCGTCTTGAGGTAGGCTCCACATCATGGTATTCAGATTTTACAGCCTGGTCAACATTTACTCCAATTACACTCATTCTGAATTTTTTTTAATACACCAATGGCTGACTTGCATCCACCCCAGACAGTCCAATTGACTGGCGGGGGGGACAGAAACCGGTCACAGGAGGCGCTTCTTATGAAAACAGGAGGAGGGGGTGGGGGGGTTCTGCAATGTCAACAAGATCTGACTGTACAACAGAGGCCAAAGTGACTGAACAATAACACTATGTACAGGCAGGTGTGGGGGTCAGTGTGTGCACACACACGTTGTTTAAGCGTAGGCTAAGATCACGAGCTGAACATAAGGACATAAGCACATGTAAAAACAAACACGATTTCATTGACTATTGCACAATGAGTTGCATGTCTTTCCACTGGTCCTTTAGTTGTTTAAAACCTCAGGACATCTGATCAAACGTTAGAAGACACAATATTTCAAACATTGCTTAGAAATACAAGTCAAATTCTGGAGGATGAGAGTTAAGTTACCATACACACACACACACTGACCCCTGACCTTCCCTCAGCACTCCCCCTTTCACAAACACACAATGGGGTGTGGGAGAAGGGGGCACCTAGCGCATTCTGTACTCGGAGGTCTTGGACACCTCACAGAGCTGACCCTTGAAGTCTATGTCAACAGTGAAGTCCAGGTCTCTCTGCAAGTGAAACAGACATGCATAAAACAGGTTAAGAGAGTGGACACTTGATAAACACTGCTTTAAACTAGAGGTAGACGGTTAAAACATTTTTTGGCATGGCGGTCAATCAGGGCCGATTTCAAGTTGTCATAACAATCGGTAATCTGCCTTTTTGGAGACTGCGTGGCAGGCTGACCACCTGTTACGCGAGTACAGCATCAAGAGGACCTTGTGGCAGCAAGGAGCCAAGGTAAGTTGCTAGCTAGCATTAAACGTATCTTATTAAAACATCAAATCACTAGTTAACACATGGTTGATATTACTAGGTTAACTCGTTTGTTCCGCGTTGCGTATAATCAATGCGGTGCCTGTTAGTTTATCGAATCACAGCCTACTTCAACTTCGCCAAACGGGTGATGATTTAACAAAAACGCGTTCACGAGAAAAGCACAATCGTTGCACAAATGTACCGAACCATAAACACCAATGCCTTTCTTAAAATCAATACACAGATGTATATATATATATATATATATATATATATATATTTTTTTTTAAACCTGCATACTTAGTTAAGAAATTCATGTTAGCAGGCAATATTAAGTAGGGAAATTGTGCCACTTCTCTTGCGTTCAGTGCAAGCAGAGTCAGGGTATGTGCAGCAGTTTGGGCCACCTGGCTTGTTGAACTGTGTGAAGACCATTTCTTCCTAACAAAGACCAATTCATTTAACACAATTCTGACATAACATTCAAGGTTTTGCAATGGAACAGCAATATTTAGACTTAGGGTTGGATAAAATAAGGAACGGTTCAGGTCTAGAGATGTCGACGCGTCATGAGTCCTATAATAACTTTAAAGGGGTTTCTTCGTTATTTTACCGTTCATGTCTTCCATAGGGAATGTCTTGATCTACTTCAGATGAGTCACTGGGAACATTGAAGACTCGTGTTGAAAAGGAACCACCAGCTTTCATGTGTTCTCATGTTCTGAGCCAGGAACTTAAACGTTAGCCTTTTTATTTTATACCTGGCACATATTGAACTTTTACTTTGGTCTCCAACACGTTTCATTATTTATTTGAGACTAAATTGATTTGATGTATTATATTAAGTTAAAATAAATAAGTGTTCCTTCAGTATTGTTGTAAAAATCGGCCAATTAATTGGTATCGGCCTTGGAGACTTCAACTCCCAACAAACATATCAGACTGGGAGGTTTTTCCATTTCTTACGTTGTTTTTGACATTGGGCTTCATGTTGATGTTGCCGAAAATCTCCTCTCCCGTCTTTACAGTCAGATATTCGTCAAGGTAGAACACCGTCTGCTTCCAGTGGGTGTAGGGGGACTCTGGACCTGGGGAGAGGATAAACGACCCGTTTAATATGACTTCACACAACAGATAGAAGGAAAAGATATTTAGCTAGAAACGTAGTCTTAATGTTCTCTCAATTATTGAAGAGTACATGTGTGCTGTCATTTACCATAGACTTCATTTATGAGGATTCAGAGAACATATGATCTATTATTGTAGTGCAGAAGGTTTACTGGGGGGGAACGACTACAGCCTAAAGACTCACTGGTGGAAAAGCCTGTTCTCTTGTGACAGCGCGTGAACTCAATGTTGAAGTAGGTGACGAGGGCGTGGATGTAGTCATTCCTCTTCACCTGAAGGCAGAAGGGCGAGGTGAAGGACAGGTCGTCAATCTTCACCGTGTAGATGTCCACCTCCTGGGGACAATGTAGAGAGAGGGGGGGGACAATGTGAGACTCGCATGACAAGTAATACAAAATCTGTTGTTTGAACTGGAGATGTGAAAATTAACAATAGGTTCAATCAATTAACCAGATTCCAATTGTGGGTCACAGAAGTGTGTGTATTGGGGAGGCTGCTGAGTGTGATTCAGGGATCCAGACTGGGGAGGGCCCAAAAAATGGCGACTTTTTGCAATGAAAATAAAATAAATATCAGCTTTAAAAATGCTCATTTCTAGGTTAACTAATTAAACAAAGAATATGATCAGTCTGTGTAAAATAAGTAGTTAATATGAACCTAACTGTCGCTTCAGTCCCTCTGCCAGCCACTACCTGGGCTCGAACCAAGGACCCTCTGCACATAGACAAGTCACACTCGAAGCATCGTTACCCATCGCCCCACAAAAGCCGCGAACCTTGCAGAGCAAGGTCTCAGAGCGAGTAACGTTACAAATTGAAACACTACTAGCTGCGCGCTAACTAGCCGTTTCACACCGGTTACATAAGGAAAGCAATCCAATGTTATTTGTGGTCTAGACTCAGTTTGCATTCCTGGTGATTGACTCACCTTGATGAGGCAGGCGCTGCTGACCAGCTGTTTGGGGTCCACTACGTCCACTAGGGGCTCCTTGATAGCCACCTCCTTGATGCAGGACATATCAAAGCCATACACATTCTCCCACCCTGTTACAGAGGAGATAGGGGGTTACCACCACATGGGCAGACAAAAAGTAGATTGAAGCTTCACAAGTAACTATATTCAATTGTTGGCCAGGCATTAGTCTTTCCTTTTCCTTCAAACATAGTTAACTTTCATAGGTTTAGAAGTGCAGGCCAGTCAGCCAAAGCTGATATGGCTATTATTGGGGTGACAGGTAGCCTAGCGGCTAGAGGCGAGCCAGCAACTGAGGGTTGCCAGTTCAATTCCCGGAGGGTTGCTGGTATCAAATCCTAGATGCCATTGCACTCTTGAGCAAGGCACTTAACAGCGCACCCCCCCTCATGCATGCATCTTTCAGAGAGGTTAAGTTAAAAGAGAAAGGCACATTTTGGTTGGACCTTGGGTGTAATTGACCAATTAAGTGATCTTAATACTTGTTGACAGTCGGTAAAAGAGATGCTTTTGGCTCCTTTGACCAAATCAACCGTGAGAGGTAGTTTATTTCCCCTGACTAGCTCCTCGCCAACCAAAAACATGGGTACAACGCTGGCCAAATCACACCAACTACATTACCCCAAAATTTAGAGGAATTCTCACAGTGGATTTTATAGTCCTTGTACTGCCTGTCCTCAATGGCTGTGACGTACAGGGTAGCCCTGTCTGGGAAAATCAGGCCCTCTGGTTTCTGGGAGACAGAAAGGGAGAGAGGGACAAAGTACGGCGGGTTAATACACTTAGGAAGGCCAGATTAGCAGGCTATTCAGAGGCCTGGCGTTTAGTTGCAGCTGTGTGGAATCATGGCACAGTGACTGCTGGTGGTCTGCATGGAGTGTTGAGCCTCCAAAGAGTGAAGCCAACTCCAGACAGAAAGTCACTCAACACTAATCCAATATACTTCAGATACATAATATGATCAGATTTAATATCGTTACAGCACACGCCGTTATCAAATTAGTTGATTTTTTTTTA
Source organism: Thymallus thymallus (assembly GCA_023634145.1). NCBI lineage: Eukaryota > Metazoa > Chordata > Actinopteri > Salmoniformes > Salmonidae > Thymallus > Thymallus thymallus. The sequence continues at coordinate 1,918,105 of CM042397.1, forward strand.
TTTTTAAAAAGGGGGGAAATTAGTTCACAGAGCAATAGCTGGAATGTTCCCAATAAGTCACCCCAGCATGGTGCTGGCGAGGCCCACTGGAATGAAGTTTACTTTATGGTCAATTCCACAGCAAGTCAGGAACTGAATCTCCTAAAAGCCTTGGTATATGACCAAACAGTTTCTAACACCTGCCACTGATCCCTGAAGATTTCAGTCTAGGGAACGATGGCAATTAAGACAATCAAACAAGCATTAAAGTCTATTCCATAACGTACTAATTAAATATACAGACAGGAACATACCAGCCACTTGTCCCTGGCATAGATGACAGTGTTGAGCATGGACTCATAGAAGAGGCAGTAGCCCATCCACTCGGAGATGATGATGTCCACTCCCTCTACAGGGAGGTCCACCTCCTCCACCTTGCCCTTGATGATGGTCACAACTGAATGGGGAGAAGAGGGATGAGTTACAACTTAATAGCCACAACATTACTTCAAGCCAGGTCGAACCACTGAAGGATAGGGTGACTGAACACTGAAGTGGCAGGGGCAAAGTACTGACTTACTGTGGTCCATTTTGTTGGCCTTGACGATTTTCACGGCATAGTCAGAGATACTGCTACACTCAATCTGAAAACAAAGGGGGGGGTTAGAAATCAGGCCTTTGGGGGGTCTCAAGTAATGACAACTAACCAGAACCATGGTATCATTTTGTGCTCCCATCAAGGCAGCTGAAGACTACTGGGAATTCATGGGCTTTTTGTGTTCTGTTCATTATGACAAACAAATGAAACAGGTATTGATGCAAAGCATTCACATCTGTGCCAGATTAAGAACATGTATGCCTTACACAATATGGTATGACAATGGGGACATGTCACACGTAGCATAGAGAATGGTTCTCAAAGTACTACAGACTTGAGTGCATGGCAGTAAATTAGGTGTGTATGTGTGAGTGTCTACAAACAAGGTGGGGATACTTACTCCTATGACTTTCTTGGCCCCAGCTTTGGCAGCGAACATGCAGAGGATGCCAGTCCCACTGCCCACGTCCAACACCACCTTGTCCTTGAACAGGTGCTTGTTGTGGAACATTGAGTTCCGGTAGGTCAGGGTGCGCACCTCATCTTTCAGCATCTCCTACAGAACACGACACCAGAGGGAGATTAGTTCCAATGCAACACTGACCGAGGTGAGTCACTCCAACTGGGATGTATACATGCTCTCGCATTTTACTAAGTACCACCCATCTCAACAGCCTTTTTTTTTCTTTTCTACGCAAGTCGGTTTACAGTGACGGCATACACCAGCCAAACTGACAACGCTGGGCCAATTGTGCGCCGCCCTATGGGACCCCCAATCACGGCTGGTTGTGATACCGTACGTATTCGAACCAGGTTGTCAGTAGTGACGCCTCTAGCACTGAGATGCAGAGCCTTAGACCACTTAGTAGCACCATTGTACTTTGGCACAGATGCGCTGACCCCAATCATGTTACTAGCAGCGTGGCATGGGTCTTTACATGTCAAACCACCATGACACCCCCCCCCCCCCCCCCAAGATACCTACCTCGTGGATACCGAAGTGGGCGTAGGAGTCAAAGTAATAGTCCTTAGAAGTCATGTCTTCTGCTGCAGGCTTGGCAGAGCTCTCCCCCTGAGAAACCTACCCCAAAAAGAGAAACCAGTCACAATCAGTTATAAACAGGCACGATGCGCTGCTAAAAATACTATACACACACACATATATATATACACACACGATTGAATAGATGTGAAGTGTGTTTTAAGTCATTCCTGGGAGGTTACTGGGTATGAAGCATTGGTTTCTCCGAGCACAAAGGACGGGAGAGAGAAACCACATGGTGGTGTAGGCCTTCACTCACACGCAACAGGAAAGAAACCTTGAAAAACCATGTTGGTCGAACGGCGTGTGCTAATTAAGACGAGCCAGGCTAGATTCAATTCACTGGCCGGCCCAAGTTAACTAGTTAGTTAGTTAAAACCAAAACGCCGGCGCGAAGTGTGCCGGATGTGCCTTGGGGAGCGCTAGCTAGCATTGCTAACACCCATGCGGTCTCTTCCCGAAGCGACGGCTTGCGCGGTGATTATATCACACAACATAATACTTCTGTCATTAATATTCAAAAATTTAATTAAATACAATCCCCCCCAACACAATTTAGTCACTAGCCACGAACTAGAATTACATGCCAACCGCGTATACGCAGTAAGAGTTTGCTGCGTTAGAAGATGGATGCGTCGCCGAGCCAGGCTCCGCGGCCTAGCAATGCCTTGGGAAAATAGTTACTTCGGCTTTAGCGGAAAACACGTACATTGTTAAAAAGCTGCAGAAAGAAAGAAAGTAAAAGTATAGGTGGTGTTTTAAACCGCGGGCCGCTGCGCTTTACCTCCATGGTGTCCGTCGTCTCCGCCATGTCCGCTCCGTGTGGGCTCCGACTCAGACGCACTGTGGTATTTTAAAAAGGCACACGTTTGAGCCTCCAGCCTTTGGCGCAAAATGCGGGTTCGTGATTGGATCCGTGTTGGCGGGCGCCGCCCAAACGAAAGCCCCAGTTTTGCGTAAAGATTCCTTATTGGTTCACACTTCCGCCTCAAATCCAGCTGTGATTGTGGTTGGCTAAACCCGCTGACTTCTGTTTAAGATATTTGCGCAATCTTTGAAACAAACCAAACTGTAAGCAGTGCTCATCGATATAAGTACATGACCAATTGGCATTGTAATATTCACTGCTGGGATAAAGCCTACAGCCTTGGCCAGTAACCGAAAGGTTGCTGGATCGAATCCCCGAGCCTGCAAGATAAAACTCTGTCGTTCTGCCCCTGAACAAGGCAGTTAACCCACTGTTCACCGTCATTGTAAATAATAATTTGTTCTTAACTGACTTGCCAAGTTAAATACAAAAATACATTTAAAAAAATCCCACAAGCTATTGATGTTTTTGATTTCCAATTGTGTTTTTCTTCACAGTCCAGGCTATATCTTAAACATTTGGGCCCATGTCAGTCCTGTTTTTCAGCAACTTTCCTGTCCTGCAGAAGGAAAAGCTAAATACAAAAGCATGACAGTCCTGCAATTAGAGAACATGCAATTGCAGATGTTCCTATTCACCTTTATTTGAACAGGGAAGTGTTGAAGTGGAAACAACAAGCTAGGGACACTGAAGCAAATATGGTATCAGGGGTGTCAAAGACTTTTAAGTCCAGCAATGCTCTGGAAAACTGGCCCTAAAATAGTCAGAACAGAACTTGGAGGTGTCATCTGAAAGATGGAAATATTGACCACCACCTTTTCCATAGAACGATACCACTCACAAAGAGATAATTAACCTGACCATGATGCATCATCAAATCAATGTCTTTCATCTTACAATTTGTCATAAAGAAGTAATTTTTTTTTAAATAAACAGGGTTTCATTGTTATGCTCAATATTAGGCATTAGTTTAGATGACTAGCCAGTAAAATTGAGCTTACTGCTATGACTAGAGGAAGGGTGAAAGGCAAAGGATGGCCACGTTTGTATGGAGGGGAGAGAGGCCAATAAACCAACATACTTGAGTTAAAAAGACAGACAGCTTTTATAAAACACATGTATTATCTCTCTCATAGATTAGATTACATTAGTTTATTAGTCAGATGCACATGGTCGCAAAAGGTAGGAAGTCCGGGGGGAAGGAAGGGGACAGGGGGAGCAGGTAGCTGCCTAGTGGTGACTATTCAGCAGCCTGATGGTCTGGGGGGCAGGAGGGGGACAGGGGGAGCAGGTAGCTGCCTAGTGGTGACTATTCAGCAGCCTGATGGTCTGGGGGACAGGGGGAGCAGGTAGCTGCCTAGTGGTGACTATTCAGCAGCCTGATGGTCTGGGGGGCAGGAGGGGGACAGGGGGAGCAGGTAGCTGCATAGTGGTGACTATTCGGCAGCCTGATGGTCTTGCCACTTCTGAGTGATGGAACAGGCCGTGGCTCGGATGGCTGAGGTCCCTGATGATCTTCTTTGCCTTCCTGCGACACCTGGTGTTGTAGGTCTCTTGGAGGGCAGGCAATGTGCACCCAATGGCGCGTTCGGCTGAGCGTACCACACTCTGTACAGCCTTGCGGTCAGCAGCGGTTGAGTTGCCGTACCAGGCTGTGATGCAGCCCGACAATATGCTCTCAGTGGTGCTCCTGTAGAACACTGAGTGCCCTCAGGGACAGCTCGAATTTCTTTAGCTTCCTGAGGTTGAAGAGACGCTGTCGCGCCTTCTTGTGGTTTGACCATTTTAGCTCCTCTGAGATTTGTACTTCGAGGACCTTGACGTCTTGACCATCTCCAGGCAGTATCATTGATTAGGTCTGGTTCCTTCTGAAGACCACAATCAGCTCCTTTGTTTTGCTGACATTGAGGGAGAGGTTGTTTGCATGGCACCACGCCGTCAGAGTGCCTACCTCATATCTGTAGGCCGCTTTGTCGCTGGTAGTATTCAGCCTACTACTGTTGTGTCATCAGCAAACTTGATGATAGAGTTGGAACTGTGTGAGGCTATGCAGTCGTGTGTATACAGGGAGTACTGTCGGGGACTGAGGACACACCCTTGTGGGGTCCCCGTGTTAAGGATTAGTGTGGTGGAGGTAATGTTGCCTACTTTCACCACCTGGGGATAGCCCGTCAGGAAGTCCAGGACCCAGTTGCATTGGGAGGTGTTCAGTCCCAGGGCTGTGAGCTTTGTTGTGAGCTTATAGGGCACTATACCCCATTTAATGGGTATCACCATAGTATCACTATTTCATCCATTGTTTAAGCTGCACAGTGCAATATTAATTTTCAATATACAGGCTTACTGGTGAGCTTAATGTTGCTAATTTCAGTGGTTTCAGAGACCCGCAAAAAGAGCTAAGATGCTAATATGTGTGTAAACTTTTTTTTTGTCAAATTAACTAATATCTTTTGTTGAATTTATATAACAACACTGTCTCGTGGTCGCGCTGCTAGTGCTGTCTCGTGGTCGCGCTGTCTCGTGGTCGCGCTGCTAGTGCTGTCTCGTGGTCGCGCTGCTAGTGCTGTCTCGTGGTCGCGCTGTCTCGTGGTCGCGCTGCTAGTGCTGTCTCGTGGTCGCGCTGTCTCGTGGTCGCGCTGCTAGTGCTGTCTCGTGGTCGCGCTGCTAGTGCTGTCTCGTGGTCGCGCTGCTAGTGCTGTCTCGTGGTCGCGCTGCTAGTGCTGTCTCGTGGTCGCGCTCTCGTGGTCGCGCTGCTAGTGCTGTCACGAGCCTTTCTCCAAGGCTACCGAGTAACGAATTGACATAAATTATTAAGGACATCGAATTGTCTTCGTTTAGCCATCGGACACAAATGATTGGAATAGATACAATGTTGGAAAATACGATTGTATGCTTATTTTTCACGGTCAACTGGTGATGTTTTCCAACATTTTGATATAGCTAGCTAGCCAGCTAGCTGTTTAGCTAGCTTGCCGTGCGTGACTCTCTCTGACAGTCAGATCAGACCGAGTGGCTATTTTTTGGCATTCTGCCCCCCCCTTTTGATATCTGTATATATATTATATTTAGCGGGTATTTATAGTTAGTTACAACTGCGTGTACTTTGACCGTCATCTGGTCGTGGACGAAGGGGCAGGTTTGAATGAATTCCGCAGTAACCATACCGCTAGCTTGTTGAACAGATCCACTGCCATCCAACCGAGCTAATCTACATATCTAGAAACCTATTATAAACGTACTATCTTTTGGTAAAACGCCAAGGGACTGTCTAACTAGATAGGGAAACGGTCGAACACGCCCGGTACGTGTGACAGCTGTCCTTTCTTGTTTCGGGTTGGAAAGGCCGGAGTGAGGACAGAAAGCAGCGACGATGCCGGCCGTGTCGAAGGGAGATGGGATGCGCGGGTTAGCGGTGTTCATTTCCGACATACGGAATTGTAAGTGGCTTTTTCTTTTTCCCTTCTTCCCATCATTGATTCGCTTTTCAACAGTGCAATGGTACTGTAAACATGTGAACACCATGCATGTGTTGGGTGGTGAGGAGGGTTCTGTCTATGGAGAGTGTGCCGTGCCGCATCCCTTTCCACTGCCTGCTGGGCCTGTGACCGTGAGATGGGTAGCGGCCTAGTGGTACTCATCAGATGTTCTGCACCAGAACCGACACAGGGTGCTCCACCGGGGTCTGGTTTAATACATTTGATCAGGCAATGTGACCGTGAGATGGGTATGTGGTACACATCAGATGTTCTGCACCAGAACAGACACAGGGTGCTCCACCGGGGTCTGGTTTAATACATTTGATCAGGCAATCATGAATCAGGGCTGGACTGCCAGTTAGGTTGTATCTCAGTTGATATATACAGTACCTGTACCAGCCAGTTGAACGACTGGGTGGATTAGAATTGGTCGATCACGTGTTCTACCTAGTTTAGTGACAATGGATTTGGAATAGTTGGAATAATATACAAAGGCTGCTAATCCATTTTAGTCTAATTATAGGCCTATGCTGAGTGCATTGTCTGTCATAGCGCACATACACCCACACGATCCATACATTATACAGATATTGTTGTTGATCTATACCTGTATCCAAATGCATGACACTGCCATTTTTCATAACCACTCTCATGATAGAGCAGAAGACTCTCATTCACTCAAAATACACAAACACAGCACACACCTTGTGCACATCAACCGTTACGGAAAAATATAGCATTTAGAGTGCAGTATAACTGCAAATACTGTGCCCAAAATAAGTTTTTTTTTACTGCAGTAGTTTTGAAGTGTAACTGCAGTTAGTGCGTTATAAATACCACAGTCGAAGGCAGTTACTGCACTTTTACTGCAGTTTCAAAACTGCAATCTTTTTTTTGTAAGGGAAAATGCATGCGTTTAGAATACAGTGTCTCGCTTGCTTACCAAGAAAGTGCAGTAACAGCAGTCGACTGGTATTTTGGACGCAGTATAACTGCAGTGTATTGCAGTTATACTGCACTCTAACTGTAGTTACACAGTTAGGGGTTACCGCATGGCATTTAGGGCACCTTGCCCCTCTTTCAAACATGATTAACAACAGAATAACAAAAACAGGACTTGAAAAGGTTGCAAGACTGCTAGTGTTGTTGTGGGGTCAACATACAATTCATTTGGATAGACTGCTGTCTGAGGACTGCTAGTGTTGTTGTGGGGTCAACATACAATTCATTTGGAATAGACTGCTGTCTGAGGACTGCTAGTGTTGTTGTGGGGTTAACATACAATTCATTTGGAATAGACTGCTGTCTGAGGACTGCTAGTGTTGTTGTGGGGTCAACATACAATTCATTTGGATAGACTGCTGTCTGAGGTCTGCTAGTGTTGTTGTGGGGTTAACATACAATTCATTTGGAATAGACTGCTGTCTGAGGACTGCTAGTGTTGTTGTGGGGTTAACATACAATTCATTTGGAATAGACTGCTGTCTGAGGACTGCTAGTGTTGTTGTGGGGTTAACATACAATTCATTTGGAATAGACTGCTGTCTGAGGACTGCTAGTGTTGTTGTGGGGTCAACATACAATTCATTTGGAATAGACTGCTGTCTGAGGACTGCTAGTGTTGTTGTGGGGTCAACATACAATTCATTTGGAATAGACTGCTGTCTGAGGACTGCTAGTGTTGTTGTGGGGTTAACATACAATTCATTTGGATAGACTGCTGTCTGAGGACTGCTAGTGTTGTTGTGGGGTCAACATACAATTCATTTGGAATAGACTGCTGTCTGAGGACTGCTAGTGTTGTTGTGGGGTTAACATACAATTAATTTGGAATAGACTGCTGTCTGAGGACTGCTAGTGTTGTTGTGGGGTCAACATACAATTCATTTGGATAGACTGCTGTCTGAGGACTGCTAGTGTTGTTGTGGGGTCAACATACAATTCATTTGGAATAGACTGCTGTCTGAGGACTGCTAGTGTTGTTGTGGGGTTAACATACAATTCATTTGGAATAGACTGCTGTCTGAGGACTGCTAGTGTTGTTGTGGGGTCAACATACAATTCATTTGGATAGACTGCTGTCTGAGGTCTGCTAGTGTTGTTGTGGGGTTAACATACAATTCATTTGGAATAGACTGCTGTCTGAGGACTGCTAGTGTTGTTGTGGGGTTAACATACAATTCATTTGGAATAGACTGCTGTCTGAGGACTGCTAGTGTTGTTGTGGGGTTAACATACAATTCATTTGGAATAGACTGCTGTCTGAGATCACAATATGACATCATAGTAGTCTAGATCGGAAAGTTGGAAAACTCAAAACAGCACACACCTTACCTTAGTCCAGCGTCTAAACTGCAGTGGCAAGGACCGCGTCTATTTGAAATGGGCACACAGTCACACACTAATATCTTGACTTTCACCCTTATTCACACCCGCCCCGCCCCGCCCCTCCTCTGTCCCACATCTTGTCCTTTTCCTATCCATCCCTCTGATGATTTGTATAGATTTCTTTCTTCTCCCTCTGGAACTTTGTCTCTCACTCTTCTTCTTTTTATTTTTTCTATTCCTCATAAATAAATAGCCTAATTCTCCCTCATTCAAGCTAGCTAAGCACTTTACATAGGCTAGGCCCCAGCCTATTAGGCTACTCTTTCCCCCACATGGCCCTATTCCCACTACGAGGTATGAAGGAGAGTCTGAGGAACGGAGTGGCAAAAGAGACTTCTACTTTTCAATTCTCATTCCTTCCTTCCTTCCTTGCCTTTACTGTAAATATCACAGTACGCCAGTGAAGCACAAACTATTCAAAGATTACAAACTTTTCTTCTTAAACATATTACAATATTGAATAATGGAACAATTCACAAGCATGTGTAGACAATTAAAAGGTTTATTTTCTCATCTGTAGTCTAACTGCATGTCTTCATCAAGTAACTTTAGCCTTTAAAAAAATGAACGATTAACCCTCTCATAAAGTATAGTAGGCCTACCTTAAAACATTACAACAAACCAGACATCATTTTTTTATCAATGCAAATCATTACATGTGGTAAAATCAAATTGTGACTGAAAACGGGGGTATAAGTGAATACACTGTGGAGTTGCAATGAGCTGTTTAAAAAAAAATAATTAAAAAATGCTTAATGATTTGTCAAGGTGCTCAATTAGTCGGTGCTTCAGGCTGATCAACTGTAGCCTACTGATAACAACCACAGCTGGGTTCTTAGAAAACGTGATCAAATTTGGTGTATATTCAAACTTCGGGTGGCTAGGCTACCTAGGCCTTTTTAATACAACATTATTGACTGGAATTAATCAACACAAGTGATGACACTGTATGAGTATCTTCTTAATTACAGATGCAAAGGCCTACACAATGCAACCCTGCATTAAGCTCAGTCCTGATTGTCCAATCACAGTTGTTACGTTACATGTTAATGTTGTTTTCATCCTCCCTAGGGCCAGGATTTTTTTTTTTACCATAAAAAACCCAGTACCATCATAAAACCACTTTTTATAGCTGACTTATTACTATGACATATGCTACAACTAGTGTCCGGAGTTGGTTAGATTAGTCTACTGCCAGATCAGTAAAAACTGAGCCCTAGGGAAACAATAACCCCCCACTACTCTGGGACCTATGTTGCCACCTCTGAAATCATCACACAATGTTACAAATGAAAAATCATATCCTATTTGTATAATCTACATAATAACATTGTAGAAAGTGTGAAGATTGCCCCTCCCCCACCCCTAAAGACAGTCGCCTCGACCACACCCTTCACAGAACGTTTCTCTTGTTATAAGCATTCCTTAAACGTATGTCTCAAATTATGAAAGGTGTGGTTTTCTCATAACCTCATTGGTCATGCACCGGACCTGCATATTTGTGTCCCCTTGCTTATGTTCTATGCAGCATATTATTATTATTGTTTCCAGACAGAGATGGAAACTCTAGTCTTAAGTCGACTCAAGTTGACTTGCGACTTGACTTAGACTCTTGATCAATTGACTTGGATGAGAGACTGGTGAACAATGCAAGTCAGTACTGGGATACGTTTTAGTTGTGCATTCTGTCAGATAACATGGAACAGGCGGCATTGTAACAGAGAGAAAGTAGTCTAACACAGAGAGCTCAAAACGTTCTAGAAAAAGCACTTGTCTATTTCAATGGGAGGATAGTGGATACTCATATTTGCACTTTGTCCTTATTTGATTGAGCGGACATCGTGTATGCTATTGCTATATAGATCAGAACATTAAAACGCAAGCATAAGTTAGCAATCGTTTATCATAGTATGTGAAATCATGTCATTTAAACAATATGCTGTAAATGATATAACTATGACAGTGTTTGGCAATTACATTTAAATTTATGAAATTGTCCAAAAAGGAATGTAGGAAATAATTTCCAAGGTTTATAGACCGAACACACAGCAGGCAGAAAGACATCACCAAAAGGGACTTGAGACTTGACTTAGACTTGGCCCTAAAAGACTTGAGACTTGACTTGGACCTCAAAGATTTATGAACAGCTCTGTTTCCAGACATTTTGTGCTAACTGAACAGATTATCTGAAATAAGTAAGTGGAAAGATATTCTATTTAGGGCTGGTTTCACAGACTCAGATTAGACCAATCCAGAGTAGGCTTTGTTTTTCAGTTTTAGTCTAAGAATGTAGGCTAAACCTTTAGATTAACCTTGGATTATATAGGCCTACTTCTTAAACTGTAGATTATGTGACTTGGATCTGTTAGCCAAAATGTTGCCATAGCTCAGGAGAGTGTTAGAATGAATCCATTGAAACCATATGGTAAATCCATTTGACTTCAATCACTTTTTGACAGCACCCCTTTTGATTTAAACAACTTTCCAAACATGTTTGCCCATGGAAGAAGTGGTCAGAAAGTGACCTTTTGGACCTGAAAGCCAAAACATTCAGCAGATAAAGGTGCTTGAAGTTGATCCATTTTGCATACCCCACCATACCATGAGACAGCCATGTCTTCATCAATTGGGTATGATTGTTAATTTGTAGGTGCAATAATTATATATGTAGTCATATGTAGCTTATTAAAATGTTGGAAAATATTTATTTTATTTGGTTTTGTATTAAGTTAGTACAGTATGTATTCATTCCTATGATCTTATTTTAGAAGTATTTTAACAATGTCTGATGGATGATTTGAAAATCACATTTCGTAATCGCAATTAGATTTTGTCCAAATCGTGCAGCCCTATTAGATGATGTAAAATAGGGTATAAGCTACAACATATGTAAATAGCTTATGCGTTTTTTAGATAATTGACGTTAAAAGGTCACATTACATTATTTATTTTTTTAATTCCCCAGAAATTATACAATTGTTTGACAACCCTGTTTGTAAGCTTTTAAATTATATTAGTCTCAACCTTTTGGCATTCAGGTCCAAAAAGTCACTTTCTGACCACTTCTAAAATGGGCAAATATGTATGGAATGTTTTGTTAAAATCAAAAAGGGGTGATGTCAAAAAGTGATTGAATTCAAATGGATTTACTCCATAGCATTATTATCTAGAGAGTAGGCTAGATATAGGCTGGTCTATATCTTTTTGAAAATACCACAAGAGTTTGTATATTGAGTAGCCTAGATGTTACCACGCAGGACAATATTTATATTGCAGATTATGAACTTTCCTAACATATGTAATTGTCTTGATTGTATGTCAATGCTATGCAAATGAATTAACATACAGGGCTGCCTGTCAAGCATCTCCGTCAGCGGGCCAGTGGAAAAAATATGAATAATGCTATTTTTAATCTAGGCTATATAATTGATAAAAACAAAAGATGAATTCCTGAAGCTGGTAGTTCGTTATGTTGATAATTGTGTACACACACGCCGCACACACATAGCCTTGTTTGAGATAATCTGTTGGCCAGGGAGAGTACGCATCTCTCAAACAGCTGGTTGTTGCAAGGAGCAGCTGACTGAAGACAAACAGTGGTAGGGGGGAGGAAAGATGTTCCAAGTGATATCTACCAGTAAATGCTAAGGCAAGAATGGGTATGCAAACCAGCTATTTAAAAAGTTCAAAGTCTTGGTTGAATATTTGCAATAGGCTATTCCATTATGACCGAATTGCACATCTTGAAAATCAGACATTTCCATATGCTATTTGGTCCTTGAAAAGTCCTTGAAGTATATAAACATTTTTTATTGGATTTTGATTCATTGGCTTCAACTTAGTTTTCCATACAAAGCGTTCCATTACAAAGGGAACCCAATTTTTGGTTGCTTTCTCGTTTAAAAACATGATACAATAACCCCTCAATAACTCTTCAACATCTCAAATGGCGAGACTGACCAGCTACCACATGGACAGACTTCAATAGTGTGTCTGTGTTGAGAGCATTATGTCTATTAGGGATGTCCCCAACTAAAAAATAATCTTGCTCTGTCTGTTCTGTCGACCAATCTATTGGTCGAAATGTTTTAACTTATCTTTCCATATATAGACATACACACCCTATCTACATATGCACTGAGCTTGTCTGATGCTTTAAGCATACTGTTTGATTCAATAATTAAGACACACAAATGACTCAAGAAAGTCAGATGGTCACACTGTTAAAAAATTTGTTACCGAAATCCCAAATTTGTTTACTTCAAACATTCCCTCTTCCCTCAATCCTTGCTCTCTTTACGTGAAACGTGTAAGCATTGCATGAATGTGACCAATAAATTGGTTATAACAAACTCCAAACACAGTAATGTCGACAGCAGAGGACGTGAAAAATAATCTAAAAATGGGCAAATGTTTACTGGTTGTTCAGGAGGGAAAGGGGAAGTCAGATCTGTGGAAGACATGTTACTGGTTGTTCAGGAGGGAAAGGGGAAGTCAGATCTGTGGAAGACATGTTACTGGTTGTTCAGGAGGGAAGGGGAAGTCAGATCTGTGGAAGACATGTTACTGGTTGTTCAGGAGGGAAGGGGAAGTCAGATCTGTGGAAGACATGTTACTGGTTGTTCAGGAGGGAAGGGGAAGTCAGATCTGTGGAAGACATGTTACTGGTTGTTCAGGAGGGAAGGGGAAGTCAGATCTGTGGAAGACATGTTACTGGTTGTTCAGGAGGGAAGGGGAAGTCAGATCTGTGGAAGACATGTTACTGGTTGTTCAGGAGGGAAGGGGAAGTCAGATCTGTGGAAGACATGTTACTGGTTGTTCAGGAGGGAAGGGGAAGTCAGATCTGTGGAAGACATGTTACTGGTTGTTCAGGAGGGAAGGGGAAGTCAGATCTGTGGAAGACATGTTACTGGTTGTTCAGGAGGGAAGGGGAAGTCAGATCTGTGGAAGACATGTTACTGGTTGTTCAGGAGGGAAGGGGAAGTCAGATCTGTGGAAGACATGTTACTGGTTGTTCAGGAGGGAAGGGGAAGTCAGATCTGTGGAAGACATGTTACTGGTTGTTCAGGAGGGAAGGGGAAGTCAGATCTGTGGAAGACATGTTACTGGTTGTTCAGGAGGGAAGGGGAAGTCAGATCTGTGGAAGACATGTTACTGGTTGTTCAGGAGGGAAGGGGAAGTCAGATCTGTGGAAGACATGTTACTGGTTGTTCAGGAGGGAAGGGGAAGTCAGATCTGTGGAAGACATGTTACTGGTTGTTCAGGAGGGAAGGGGAAGTCAGATCTGTGGAAGACATGTTACTGGTTGTTCAGGAGGGAAGGGGAAGTCAGATCTGTGGAAGACATGTTACTGGTTGTTCAGGAGGGAAGGGGAAGTCAGATCTGTGGAAGACATGTTACTGGTTGTTCAGGAGGGAAGGGGAAGTCAGATCTGTGGAAGACATGTTACTTAGTTGTGGAAACTACTGGAGATCAAGGTAAAGGAGGGTATAAGAGCAAGCGTTGCTTGAGTATTATGTGTTCCAAACAGTTAATATAATTTCAAACACTCAAACAGGCAACAGAAACAAGATCTGTATTATTATTATTTAGATATACAGTGCATTCAGAAAATGTATTCAGACCCCTTGACATTTTCCACATTTTGTTATGTTAGCCTTATTCTAAAATGTATTAAACAGTTTTTTTTCTTCAATCTACACACAATACCCCATAATGACAAAGCAAAAACAGATTTTTAGAAGAAAAAACCCCCCGAATGTATAAAAAAAAAAAAAAAAAACTTCACATTTACATAAGTATTCAGACCTTTTACTCTGTTGAAGCACCTTTTGGCAGTGATTACAGCCTCAAGTCTTCTTGGGTATGATGCTACAAGCTTGGCACACCTGTATTTGCTGAGTTTCTCCCATTCTTAACTGCATATCCTCTCAAGCTCTGTCAGGTTGGATGGGGCGCGTCGCTGCACAGCTATTTTCAGAGATATTAGATCGGGTTCAAGTCCGGGCTCTGGCTGGGCCACTCAAGGACATTCAGAGACTTGTCCTGAAGCCACTCCTGCGTTGTCTTGGCTGTGTGCTTAGGGTCGTTGCCCTGTTGGAAGGTGGACCTTCACCCAAGTCTGAGGTCCTGAGCACTCTGGAGCAGGTTTTCATCAAGGATCTCTCTGTACTTTGCTCCGTTAATCTTAACCTCAATCCTGACTAATCCCTTCCGCTGAAAAACATCCCCACAGCATGATGCTGCCACCACCATGCTTCACCGTAGGGAATTTACCACAGGTGGACTCCAATCAAGTTGTAGAAACGTCTCAAGGATGATCAATGGAAACAGGAAGCACCTGAGCTCAATGTAGAGTCTCATAGCAAAGGGTCTGAATACTTCTGTAAATAAGGTGTCTGTTTTTTATTTTTAATACATTTGGAAAAATGTCAAACTACCTCTTCACTTTGTCATTATGGGGTATTGTGTGTAGATTGCTGAGGGAAAAGATATTTAATACATTTTAGAATAAGGCTGTAACGTAACAATGTGGAAAAAGGGAAGGGGTCTAAATACTTTCTGAATGCATTGAATATGGATGATTTATAAAGCCAGGCACATTTAACATTTAGGCTATTGATTATAGACCTAATTTAATTGGGGTTTATTAATAGGCTAAGGCAACAGCTGTTTACCCGTCTCTGCTGCTGCCTCCGCTGCGTTGTTCGCAATCCCAATATGGTTAACTTTGCTATTATGCACATAGCAACATAGGGAAAGGCAGAGTGGGGTGAATATATTTTATATGACAAAATATATGACATTTTGTTAACTAGTAAATAGTAGCCTAAATTATTTCTTGTTAACAATTTCTGCTAGTTAGTTTTTGCTACCATGTGGGTTTTGGCTTGCTTGAGCCTGGTGACTGAGGAGTGTTAATTCACCTGTTTCCATACGTTTCATTTAAAATATTTATCTTACAAAATCTAACTGCTTAAATATTTATCTGTACATGAAATTGTATTTGGTTTTTTTTTACTCATTTTTTTCTAATCTTTACAGGAAAATGCCACGGGCATCATCATTATCTGATGTGTGGAGACATTTCAATGCAGCTAATGTAGAACAAAAACCTGTGTACATTTGCAAATACTGTGTCAAATCATATGTGAAGAATGCAACAAAGATGCAGAATCATCTGGCCAAGTTCCCTCAGCGCTCACAACCTCTGACAAAAGTCCCTCTACTTCTATTTGAGGTGAAAATGATGAATCAGACACCTTATCGATAGCAACAGCTCATGGTCCTCCTGGAATCAGACGTTTTTTTGACTCAATGGAGGAACGTTGTCAGAGAAATGCTGATGAATGTCTTGCTCGAGCTGTGTATGCAACTGGTTCACCTCTGATGCTCACAGGCAATGTGTATTGGAAGAGATTTCTGAATGCTCTTCGCCCAGCATACACCCCTCCAACCAGACATGCTTTATCTACTCATTTGCTGGATGCAGAGTTCAACAGAGTTCAAGTGAAGGTCAAGCAAATCATAGAGAAAGCAGACTGTATTGCAATCATCTCTTTTTTTTTTTTTTTTTTTCACCTTTATTTAACCAGGTAGGTCAGTTGAGAACAAGTTATCTGATTACCCATCTCTGATGGGTAGTCGAATGTTCGTGGGCAAGGAATAATTAACTACATCATCTCCACCCCTCAACCAGTATTCTACAAGAGCATAGACACAAGGGACAACAGTCACCGGTCTCTACATTGTAGATGAGCTGAAGGCAGTCATCAAAGACCTTGGACCACAGTAGGTATTTGCACTGGTGACAGACAATGCTGCGAACATGAAGACTGCTTGGTCTAAAGTGGAGGAGTCCTACCCTCACATCACACCCATTGGCTGTGCTGCTCATGCATTGAATCTGCTCCTCAAGGACATCATGGCATTGAAAACAATGGATACACTCTGCAAGAGAGCCAAGGAAATGGTTAGGTATGTGAAGGGCCATCAAGTTATAGCAGCAGTCTACCTCATCAAGCAAAGTGAGAAGAATAAGAGCACTACATTGAAGCTGCCCAGCAACACCCTTTGGGGTGGTGTTGTCATGTTTGACAGTCTCCTGGAGGGGAAGAAATTGCCATATCTCACAGTCTGCCGATATGGACAGCCCCATCAAGAGGATCCTCCTGGATGATGTATTTTGGGAGAGAGTGGTAAGCAGCCTGAAACTCCTGAAACCTATAGCAGTAGCCATTGCACGGATTGAGTGAGACAATGTCATCCTGTCTGATGTTCAGACTCAGCTTGCAGGTGTAAGATAAGAAATCCGTACTGCCCTGCCCACTTCACTGTTGCTCCAAGCAGAGGAAACTGCAGTTCTGAAATACATCAAAAAGCGTGAACCTCTGCCTGAAGCCCATACACGCCGTAGCGTGCATGTTGGACCCCAAGTATTCTGGCAAGAGCATGCTGTCTGGTGCAGAGATCAACAAGGCCTATGGTGTCATCACTACCATGTCTCGCTACCTTGGCCTGGATGAGGGCAAGGTTCTTGGCAGTCTGGCGAACTACATTTCCAAGCAAGGGCTTTGGGATGGAGATGCAATCATTTTACAGATGTATGTTTAAAAGGTTTTTGGGAGATGCGATGGATCATTGGGGATCATTCAATATTCCCTTTTGTTGTTCAGTGAAATCATCCCATGCGAAGAGTCAACTCATTTAATTAAAGTTAAATTCGTAACTACATTGTTTTTTTTATTTCTATTGGAAGGATTTAATCATTTGCAATTATGTCTACTTATGATAAGGTAAAATATTTATGTTTGTCTCCATATGATATGGATGCAATGCAAAAAACATCTACATTTAAATGGCATTAATATTAATTAGCATATATTTCTGTTAATTCCCATATAATCCTGTTAATTCCCATATATTCTCGTTAATTCCCACGGAAAGTTTCCACCTCTGAATATTCCCCAAAACGTGCAACCCTGGGTGTGCCACTGGTAAATTTACCTGAATGTCGAGCCCTGGAATGTATATGTGTATCTTTTTTGTTTTTAATGAGCTGCATTAAATATAATTCCTTACAACTTCGGTTGGTATGGCAATAAAGTATTAACTAGAATCCAAACTAAAATAGCTGCCCCACTTCCTCCCCAGGTAAGAGCAAGGAGGCGGAGATCAAGCGGATCAATAAGGAGCTGGCCAACATCCGCTCCAAGTTCAAGGGGGACAAGGCCCTGGATGGTTATAGTAAGAAGAAGTATGTCTGCAAGCTGCTCTTCATCTTCCTGCTGGGACATGACATCGACTTTGGACACATGGAGGCCGTCAACCTGCTCAGCTCCAACAAGTACACAGAGAAACAGATCGTAAGTGAAGTGTGTGTGTGTGTGTGTGAGAGAGCACCCAACTAGTATGAATGAAAAATGTGTGTGTGCTGTGCCCTTGCGGCTATGTGTGTCTGTGTGGGTTGTCTGTATATTTTAAGTTTGTGGCACTCCATTTCTCATTGTCTATGTCTGTCTGGATCTTGATATCCCAGTTGTCGTCGGTTTGTTGTACTGGTTGCCACTATTTCTTTCTCTCTTAAACTGTTCTTTCAATGTTGAGACTAGACATACTGGTGCATTTACTTAACCCATGCTGGGGTACTAGTCTTGTCTGTCTATATTTGGAGTACAGCAGATTATTGAACTTTGTCATTCATTCGAATGTCAAGCTCTGCTTTGGTGTAGAGATATTATGACCGGAACATTCAATTGCCAGAGCAAAGACTTTAAAACGCTTATAAGTAGTCTTATATATGTCACATGACTATTGGGTTATACGATATGTATATAAAAAGATTTAGGTCTAAGGTTGACCTGACAGGGCGTGTTTCAGTACAAACTCTTTCACAATGGTAGCCTTTGGTCTGGTTTGAATACTTTGAAAATGCATCCTTCTTCCTTCCACACATTCACTCTAGTCATGTCAGATTAGTGGAAGGAAGGCAATACGTTTCAAAGTATTTTTACAAGGCCACATGGCACATTCAGTAGGGTACAACACAGAACAATACTGTGAAGACATGCCTCTGATGTTTACAGTAAGAAATAATGTAATTCTTCACTTGAACACAACCCAGGTTCAGGGGGTTTGAATTTAAATGATGTCATGCCTCTTCAGCATCGTGTCGAGGTACAGATCTGGGGAAGGGTAGCAAAACATGTCTGCAGCATTGAAGGTCTCCAAGAACACAGTGGCCTCCATCCATCATTCTTAAATGGAAAAGGTTTGGAACCACCAAGACTCTTCCTAGAGCTGGCCGGCCCGGCCAAACTGAGCAATCGGGGGAGAATGGCCTTGGTCAGGGAGGTGACCAAGAACCCAATGGGACAGAGCTCCAGAGTTCCTCTGTGGAGATGGGAGAACCTTCCAGAAGGACAACCATTTCTGGCCAGACGGAAGCCACTCCTCAGTAAAAGGCACATGGCATCCTGCTTTGAGTTTGCCAAAAGGCACTGGACTGACAACGAGAAACATGATTCTCTGGTCTGATAAAACCAAGATTTATCATGCTGTGGGGATTTTTTTCAGGGACTGGGAGACTAGTCAGGATCGAGGGAAAGATGAAAGGAGCAAAGTAAAGAGATCTTTAATTAAGTTGTTTTGTCGTTATGCGGGTACTGTGTGTAGATTGAAAAATATTTTAGAATAAGGCTCTTACTTAACAAAATGTGGAAAAGGTCAAGGGGTCTGAATACTTTCCGAATGCACTGTATATATACACAGTATTCTTTTGTTCAGAATTTTGGAAATTCTCTGCGACCCCATTTTCATATCCCCTAGTTTGGGACCCGTTTCAGTAGTGAGTAGAGGTCAACCGATTATGAGTTCAACACCAATACAGATTTATTGAGATGGATAGAATCATCAGCTATTTATAATGACAATTACAACAATACTGAAGGAAAACTTATTTTAACTTAATATAATACATCAAATCAATTTAGTCTCAAATAAATAATGAAACGTGTTGGAGACCAAAGTAAATTCAGTATGTGCCAGGTATAAAATAAAAAGGCTAACGTTTAAGTTCCTGGCTCAGAACATGAGAACACATGAAAGCTGGTGGTTCCTTTTCAACACGAGTCTTCAATGTTCCCAGTGACTCATCTGAAGTAGATCAAGACATTCCCTATGGAAGACATGAACGGTAAAATAACGAAGAAACCCCTTTAAAGTTATTATAGGACTCATGACGCGTCGACATCTCTATACCAGAACCGTTCCTTTTTTTATCCAACGGGTGGCAACCCTAAGTCCAAATATTGCTGTTCCATTGCATAACCTTAAATGTTATGTCATAATTATGTCAAATTTATTATGGTCTTTGCAGGGCCGGCGCGTGCGTATAGGCAGACTAGGTGACGGCCTAGAGCGGCACTTTGGAAAGGCGGCAAAATGTGGGCTAAAAAGCGCTCATTTTGCCGCCTCTTGTAGTCCATTGGTGAGGAATGTGTGGCTGCCAATCACCAAGACGGCCCCCTCCCCGTCTCACGAGGTCAGCTAATGTTATGTGTTCTTAAGTTGTCTGAGTTCAGGTTATGGGGGAGGGGGGAATGTTAATAATAAAGTGTGACGTTCCTTGAGTCGTGTGGTGTATGGGGCACAGGAACTCTCTGTTAAATCATTTGATGTCTCATGCCATCTTTTTATAGCCGAGCTCGCAACAGTACACTGTTAAACCATGTCTAAACGACCCAAACTGTCGGGTTGTGAGTACAAAAAAAGAAAATTAGCAAAGGAGCAAGCGCTCCAAAAACAAAATAATTATTTTTTGAAATATATTGATCCCGGACCAAGTGGGAGTAAAAAGGAGGATGCTGGCCCTTCCAGAGACGGACGGGCCAGCATCCCGGAGACGGACGTGAACAGGTCTACCGCCGTTGCTAGCTGCCCGGCTAGCGATGATGACACGTCTCCCCTACCACCAGAGACCGGCGGAGCCACAAGAGCCGCTGAACATGTAGCGTCGCTACTACCGGTACAGATAGATAGATAGATAGATAGATAGATAGATAGATAGATAGATAGATAGATAGATAGGTAGGTACTTTATTGCTCCCCCGGGGGGGAAATTTCATTGTCAAGCAGCTACAACAAAACACAGGGCAGGTGCAAAATGCCACAACGAAAGTACACAAAAGACAGATACACGGTACATGATACATAGAGCGGCAGTATGATAAAAAATAAAACTAAAGAAAAGAGACGAAAAAACGAACTAAAACAACAATTTATGCACGAACAACGGGAGCTGCTTAACAGGCGACCAGCAGGGCGGCGCCAAACACTACACGGACAAGGTGAGGAGGATATGAAAGATCCCAGCAAATGGCCAACACCAATCAAGCAAGAACTATTAGACGTTGACAGAGAGAGGACCATATCAGGTAAAAGGAATTGATTTCCCCAGGGATGTTTATCTTCAACACAATACTGGACTGCGCTATCAATGCTGTGGAGGAGCGGTTCTCTCAGCTGCAGGAGCACGGGGACATATTTGGAGTGTTGTATGACATTGCATCCATCAAAGAGAAAAACACTTGATGTTCTGCAAAAATGCACAGCACTGGAAAAGGCCCTGACACACAACTTCAGAGATGTCGATGGGCAAGAACTTTTTGCGGAGTTAACCGCTTTGAGCAGACGCGTAGCAGCTGGAACTAAACCACTTGACGCACTCAAATTTATCTGTGACAATAAGATGGAATTAGTTTTCCCTAATGCTTTCATAGCTTTACGGGTGCTTCTTACCCTCCCTGTTTCAGTTGCTTCAGGAGAACAGAGTTTCTCAAAGTTGAAACTAATAAAAAAACTACCTTCGGAGTACAATGAAACGAGAGAGACTGAATGGACTGCCAACAATCTCTATTGAACATGAGCTGGCACAGATGATCAAAATGGAGGATGCAGTGAAGACCTTTGCAGCCATGAAAGCCCGCTGTGTACACTTCTGAAAGGCAAGATACGTTTTTTTGTCTCTAGTGGTTTTAAGCTGTGAATCTGCTGATGATATGCACCTTGCTGCGCGCTTGTGTGTCCGTGTGTTTTACGCACAAGGTTTTGTATATATAAATATTTTCAATATTATTAGTCACTATTTAGATGAGTTGAAATTTGATTTACAAAATAGCTGTGCTGTCATGAATCTGCTGTAAAGGGGTTTGGAACCTATTTGATTTATGATGCTGCAGACCTGGTGTTGGATACACATGGGTGTCATGCATCTACTTGTTGACACTTTGTGTGTTGCACTTGTCTATTTGCGTGATGTGTATATATTGGCGTTTGTTGTTGCTGTTTTTTGCTTATGGCTTGTATTGGCTGCGTGTTGTTGTTGGTGTACTGTAAGTTGAAAATAGAGGGGCGACACAATTGTGTTTCGCCTAGAGCGGCAGAAATGCACGCACCGGCCCTGGGTCTTTGTTAGGAAGAAATGGTCTTGACACAGTTCAACAAGCCAGGCGGCCCAAACTGCTGCACATACCCTGACTCTGCTTGCACTGAACGCAAGAGAAGTGGCACAATTTCCCTACTTAATATTGCCTGCTAACATGAATTTCTTAACTAAATATGCAGGTTTAAAAATATATATACACATCTGTGTATTGATTTTAAGAAAGGCATTGGTGTTTATGGTTCGGTACATTTGTGCAACGATTGTGCTTTTCTCGTGAACGCGTTTTTGTTAAATCATCACCCGTTTGGCGAAGTTGAAGTGGGCATCAACCATGTGTTGTTAACTAGTGATTTGATGTTTTAATAAGATAAGTTTAATGCTAGCTAGCAACTTACCTTGGCTCCTTGCTGCCACAAGGTCCTCTTGATGCTGTACTCGCGTAACAGGTGGTCAGCCTGCCACGCAGTCTCCAAAAAGGCAGATTACCGATTGTTATGACAACTTGTAATCGGCCCTGATTGACCGGCCATGCCGATTTATTATTTTAATCGGTCGACCTCTAGTAGGGAGTGCATGTGTTTTCGTACGGGTGTTGTAGCCGGTCCTTACCATATAAAACTTTTAGTTGTGTCATTTTACACGTGCCACTCTAGTGAAATGGCACGAGCAGCATAAATCATAACATGTTCTCTCTCTCTCTGCACGGAAAGCACGGTGACTATCAATGTGCCATTCGTCACGCTCCTATCTCAAATGGTACCTAATCCCATTTGCGGTGCACCACTATTGACCGGGGCCCATAAGGCTGTGGGCCTCATTTCCCAGGTGCGATGATCGTACCAGATGCGTCGTTATTTAACGAGTTTCCCAAACAAGCGCGCGTAGAGAACGTTCGCTAAGTGTGTCGTTAGACCACGTGTTTATACGAATGGGCTCGAGAGGAAAAAAGCAGCGCTTACTCGGTCCGCTAATACAGGACTAGGAAAGACCCAGTGCACCCCCCAAAAACCAAAAAAATAATATATATAATATGTGTGCATATCATTATTCATTTGCACTGTCCGCCCAACCCCTCTTCACACTGCTGCTATTCTCTGTTTACAATCTATGCATAATCACTAACTATACCTGCAAGTACATTTTTATTTCTTTACCTCTCTTGTTTACATAATACTTATTTTCTACTTAAACTGCACTGTTGGTTAGGGCTTGTAAGTAAGCATTTCACTGTAAGGTCTACACCTGTTGTATTCGGCGCACGTGACAAATAAACTTTGATTTGATGTTGGGCCTATATCAATCCAGTGACGATATACGTAGGCCCCTAACACACTGTCGTTCGAATGACGGTATTATGTGAGCCTGTGACCGCAATCAGTACAAACAAAGTGCTATTGATCTTTCTCGCCATTAAGTGGCAGCCAGTGTGAGGCTACTAGCTGGCAGAACGCCATGTTTGCGGCTTTTTGAACATTTGTAAATTGATGGATTCATGACAAGGATTTTGGATTCCAATTCTCTAACTCTGCTAGGCGTTATGGCTTTGCAGTTGTGTGCAGTCGCGTACTTTCTCACACAGATCTGACAATGTGGGGAAACTCCCTCCAGCCAATGCTTACACCAAATCCATGCTTTTAAATCAATGACGGGAGTGTGCAAGTGCACATTTCTGGAAAAGACGTAGCCTTGGTGACACAGGAGACGAGCGTTGGGCCCCCCTAACAGCATATAGTCACAGCACACTCCAAACAATTCTGGGGTCCCGTCTTTCTGTGCTGCTCCTCAACAAAAACCAAATGCCTCTCCTCTGCAGCTTCTTCTGCTGTGTAATGGCTGAGAGCGTTTTCTGTCTGAGGAGAGGGTGTCTGGCTAATGAATGAAGGAAGGGATGGCTGAATGTATAGAATTAAAAACTTTATTCTATTGCAATGAAGTAACACATTTGGGAACAAATTCTATTTTATTAAACTGCTTAGTTTAAGTTTGAGGCTGGTCCCTTGAAATCAAATCAAATGGTATTTGTCACGTGCGCCGAATACAACAGGTGTAGACCTTTACTGTAAAATACTAACTTACAAGGCCTTAACCAACAATACAACAGGTGTAGACCTTTACTGTAAAATACTAACTTACAAGGCCTTAACCAACAATACAACAGGTGTAGACCTTTACTGTAAAATACTAACTTACAAGGCCTTAACCAACAATACAACAGGTGTAGACCTTACAGTGAAATGCTTACTAACAAGCCCTTAACCAACAATACAACAGGTGTAGACCTTACAGTGAAATGCTGACTAACAAGCCCTTAACCAACAATACAACAGGTGTAGACCTTACAGTGAAATGCTTACTAACAAGCCCTTAACCAACAATACAACAGGTGTAGACCTTACAGTGAAATGCTTACTAACAAGACCTTAACCAACAATACAACAGGTGTAGACCTTACAGTGAAATGCTGACTAACAAGCCCTTAACCAACAATACAACAGGTGTAGACCTTACAGTGAAATGCTGACTAACAAGCCCTTAACCAACAATACAACAGGTGTAGACCTTACAGTGAAATGCTTACTAACAAGCCCTTAACCAACAATACAACAGGTGTAGACCTTACAGTGAAATGCTGACTAACAAGCCCTTAACCAACAATACAACAGGTGTAGACCTTACAGTGAAATGCTTACTAACAAGCCCTTAACCAACGATACAACAGGTGTAGACCTTACAGTGAAATGCTTACTAACAAGCCCTTAACCAACAATACAACAGGTGTAGACCTTACAGTGAAATGCTTACTTACAAGCCCTAACCAACAATACAACAGGTGTAGACCTTACAGTGAAATGCTTACTAACAAGCCCTTAACCAACAATACAACAGGTGTAGACCTTACAGTGAAATGCTGACTAACAAGCCCTTAACCAACAATACAACAGGTGTAGACCTTACAGTGAAATGCTTACTAACAAGCCCTTAACCAACAATACAACAGGTGTAGACCTTACAGTGAAATGCTTCCAAGCCCTTAACCAACTACAGCATATAAGAGAATGTGTGTTATGGAAGGATTCTTATGTGAGGGGTTTTGGCAGGCAGCCCCGGTTCAGGCTCTGGCGGTGAAACTGGATCGTAAAGATGGCCCACTCCGTCTCTCTGAGTCTCAGCCACGTGAAAAGTGTGTCTCAAATGCGTCCCTACATAGTGTGCCACTTTTGACCAGGGCCCATAGGGTGCTATTTGGGACGCAGGCGAATACAGCAGGGAGGGATGAACCCTCCTACAGCTCACTTTCTCTCTGCCTCGTTCACTCCTCTGTTCTTTCAGCCTCTGCTTCCCTACACACGTTCCCTCGTTCACTCCTCTGTTCTTTCAGCCTCTGCTTCCCTACACACGTTCCCTCTTTCACTCCTCCTCCCGCCCCACTTTTCATCACATTCACCTCTCTTCCGATGACGCGACTCCCCCCTCTCCCTCCACCCTGCGTCCCCCTGTCCCCTACACCCCATCCCACAAATGTATCGCCTCGCCCCCTCTCTCACCCCCCCACCCTCACAATCGGAGTCTGGTTTCTCTCAAGGTTTCTTCCTTTTAGGAATGAACACGTTTCTGTGCTGCCGCTTGTCGGGTTACTGGGAACCACTTTGTGTCAAATGTTGTTGTAGGAAGGGCTATACAACTACTCTCTCTCTCTCTCTCTCTCTCTCTCCCTCTCTCCCCTCCCAGGGATACCTGTTCATCTCGGTGCTGGTGAACAGCAACAGTGAGCTGATCCGCCTCATTAACAACGCCATCAAGAACGACCTGTCTAGCCGCAACCCCACCTTCATGTGCCTGGCCCTGCACTGCATCGCCAACGTGGGCAGCCGCGAGATGGCCGAGGCCTTCGCTGGAGAGATCCCGCGCATTCTGGTGGCCGGGTAAGAATGGAGGGAGGCATAATGAGGGAGAGGGGGATGAGGAGGAGGGTAGAGGGAGAGAAAACAAACGTTTTCTTATTGGCCTTTTTACATTTGTCAGAGGGAGGGGTTTGGGAATGGAGGGAGAGGGACTGAGGGCACGGGGAGGGCATGATTTTCTTTGTGTTAATATGCTCTAACGGCACGGTTAGACAAAATCTGCGGTACAGACAATATCTTTCCAGGGCCAGAGTTGCTGGAGACTGGCAGTCCTTTACAGCGAGCACTGTGTTGTTTGTGGCGTGGTTGCCAGGGACACCATGGACAGTGTGAAGCAGTCTGCTGCCTTGTGCCTCCTGCGTCTGTACAAGGCCTCCCCAGACCTGGTTCTGATGGGGGAGTGGACCTCCCGGGTGGTGCACCTGCTCAACGACCAGCACATGGTGAGAGACCAGGCCGTACATTCCTGCTCCAGCCCAAACACTAGCACACCTGGGGTGCGTTCGTTAGGAAGCAAACCGTAAAACCGGGGAGTGACTAAACTGGACATGTCTAATTAGAAACGCTTGCTTTCGTTGCGAAAACGTTTTTCCTTTTGCAAAGCGGTTTGCTACGCTGAGGAATACAGCCGGCGATTTTTCAGGTTGAATCAGGTGTGCTGGTGCGTTTATCTTCCAGGCCAATAGGTGGCGCTAGCCGGCTCTTACAATCCCCACACTAGTCTAGAATGCCACTCTTAGGCTGTGTACTCTTTTTTTACCGATCACGTCAGATCTTTTTCGGAGCTGATCTGATAGGTCAAAATACCAATTAGTGGAAGGAAAAAAAAAAAGAACGTTGGGCTGCCTGTCTAAAAGCAGCCAGAGTAACCTAACGTAGCAAGCATAAAATACATGCATCCGTTTGCTGACCACCCCGCTGAGGGTGATCTCTTAGTATGAAGCAATGCATTGTATATGTATTCTAGGTGGTATGCTGGTGTAACTACTGACGTCATGGAGACCGTAAGGTCAAAGTTCATGTCGTTTAGATGTTACTATTGTTTCTGATTCGGAACCGTGTCTCTCTCTCTCGCAGGGTGTTGTCACGGCAGCCATCTCCCTCATCACCTGTCTCAGCTCGAAGAACCCAGATGAGTTCAAAACCTGTGTGTCGCTGGCCGTGTCTCGTCTGAGCAGGGTGTGTGTGTGCGCGCATGTATACCTGTAAAATCATGTATGTCAGTCCAGCGATCCATCCTCCCTTTGCCCCAATGTCCCTATCACCAGGATTTCAACCAATCTGTCTCTTCCTTCTCCAGATAGTGTCGTCAGCCTCCACTGACCTGCAAGACTACACCTACTACTTTGTCCCGGCTCCGTGGCTGTCCTGTAAACTGTTGCGTCTGCTGCAGTGCTACCCCCCGCCAGAGGATGGCGCCGTGAAGGGCCGCCTGGTGGAGTGTCTGGAGACCATCCTGAACAAGGCCCAGGAACCACCCAAGTCCAAAAAGGTGCAGCACTCCAACGCCAAGAACGCCATCCTGTTTGAGGCCATCTCGCTCATCATCCACTACGACAGGTGAGGGGGCTGTCTGTCACTGTCTCTTTCTTCGTCTCTCCCTCCCCCTCTCTCTCTCTCACAACTACACTGAACAAAAATATAAACGCAACATGCAACAGTTTCAAAGATTTTACTGAGTTACAGTTCATATAAGGAAATCAGAAAATGTTTATAAATAAATTGGGCCCTAATCTATGGATTTCACATGACTGGGAATACAGATATGCATCTGTTGGTTACAGATACCTTCAAAAAAAGGTAGGGGCGTGGATCAGAATGCCAGTCAGTATCTGGTGTGACTACCATTAGCCTCATGCAGCGCGACACAACTCCTTCGCATAGAGTTGATCAGGCTGTTGATTGTGGCCTGTGCAATGTTGTCCCACTCCTCTTCAATGACTGGATATTGGCGGGAACTGGAAAACGCTGTCGTACACATCAATCCAGAGCATCCCAAACATGCTTGAAGGGTGACATGTCTGAGTATGTAGCCCATGGAAGAACTGGGACATTTTCAGCTTCCAGGAATTGTGTACAGATCCTTGCGACATGGGGCCGTGCATTGTCATGCTGAAACATGAGGTGATGTCGGCAGATGAATGACACGACAATGGGCCTCAGTTTCTTGTCATGGTATCTCTGCGCATTCAAATTGCCACCGATAAAATGCAATTGTGTTCGTTGTCCGTAGCTTATGCCTGCCCATACCGTAAACCCCACCACCACCATGGGGCACTCTGTTCACAACGTTGACGTCAGCAAACTGCTCGCCCACACGATGCCATACACCCTGTCTGCCACCTGCCTTGTACAGTTGAAACCAGGATTAATCTGTGAAGAACACACTTCTCTAGCATGCCAGTGGCCATCAAAGGGGAGCATTTGCCCACTGAAGTTGGTTATGATGCCAAACTGCAGTCAGGTCGAGACTCTGGTGAGGACGACGAGCACGCAGATGAGCTTCCCTGAGACGGTTACACATGGTCTGCGGTTGTGAGGCCGGTTGGATATACTGCCAAATTGTCTAAAACGACGTTGGAAGCGGCTTATGGTAGAGAAATGTACATTTAATTCTCTGGCAACAGCTCTCCTGCATCCTTTTTGCAGCAAGGCTGCATCATGTTATGGGTATGGTGGTCATCGGCAAGGAGTTTTTTGGGTGATAAAAAGAAACAGAATGGTGCTAAGCACAGGCACAATCCTAGAGGAAAACCTGGTTCAATCTGCTTTCCACCAGACACTGGGAGATGAATTCCCCTTTCAGCAGGTCAATAACCTAAAACACCAGGTAAATCTACACTGGAGATGAATTCACCTTTCAGCAGGTCAATAACCTAAAACACCAGGTAAATCTACACTGGAGATGAATTCACCTTTCAGCAGGTCAATAACCTAAAACACCAGGTAAATCTACACTGGAGATGAATTCACCTTTCAGCAGGACAATAACCTAAAACACAAGGTAAATCTACACTGGAGATGAATTCCCCTTTCAGCAGGACAAGAACCTAAAACACAAGGTAAATCTACACTGGAGATGAATTCACCTTTCAGCAGGACAATAACCTAAAACACAAGGTAAATCTACACTGGAGATGAATTCACCTTTCAGCAGGACAATAACCTAAAACACAAGGTAAATCTACACTGGAGATGAATTCACCTTTCAGCAGGACAATAACCTAAAACACAAGGTAAATCTACACTGGAGATGAATTCACCTTTCAGCAGGACAATAACCTAAAACACAAGGTCAATCTACACTGGAGTTTCTTACCAAGACGACAGTGAATTTTCCTGAGTTGCCTAGTTACAGTTTTGACTTGAATTGGCTTGAAAATCTATGGCTGTCT
Source organism: Thymallus thymallus (assembly GCA_023634145.1). Lineage (NCBI taxonomy): Eukaryota > Metazoa > Chordata > Actinopteri > Salmoniformes > Salmonidae > Thymallus > Thymallus thymallus. The sequence continues at coordinate 1,947,197 of CM042397.1, forward strand.
AGCAATGATCAACAAGCAACTTGACAGAGCTTGAAGAATAAAACCATGTGTAAATATTGTACAATCCAGTTGTGCAAGGCTCTTAGAGACAGCAATCAATGCCAAAGGCGATTCTAACATTTATTGAATACTGTATTTATTTTTCTAACATTTCTATAAACATGTTTTCACTTTGTCATTATGGGGTATTGTGTGTAGAAGCCTGTAACACAAGAAAATGTGGAATAGGTCAAGCGGAATGTTTACTTTTTTCACACACAGTATATTCCTCTTTCTACTCTCTCCCTCTCTCTGTGAATCACTCTGTCTCCCTTTCTTTAATGGCTGTTGTGGTGTGGCTCACTCACTGTTCTTCTACCTCCTCCTCTAGTGAGCCCAACCTGCTGGTGCGTGCCTGTAATCAGCTGGGTCAGTTCCTGCAACACAGAGAGACCAACCTGCGCTACCTGGCTCTGGAGAGCATGTGTACCCTGGCCAGCTCGGAGTTCTCCCATGAGGCCGTCAAGACCCACATCGAGACAGTCATCAACGCTCTCAAGGTCCGTCTCTGTCAAACACACTAAACACACACTCACCCTGCTCAGACGATACACACGTTTTCTACCTTTCATCTCTCTTTCTCTCCAGACTGAGAGGGATGTGAGTGTTCGCCAGAGGGCGGCTGATCTGCTCTACGCCATGTGTGACCGTAGCAACGCCAAGCAGATCGTTGCCGAGATGCTCAGCTACTTGGAGACAGCCGACTACTCCATCAGAGAGGAGATGGTACGTGTCTGTGTGTGTTTATTGTACGTTTTCCCCCTCTGAGTGCCTCTGGGTGTATGCCTGCATGTGTCTTTTGCGTTTGTGTCTGTGTTAAAGAGTGTGTAACCCAGCGGTTCCCAAACTTGGGGTCGCAACCCCATGTGGGGTCGCCTGATATGAAAATGGTGTCGCGGGAGAATTTCCAAAATCCCCTCCAAAATAATAATGAAATAAAAATATTATATTTATATATAATCGTATCGTCTTTGTATCTCAAAATCATTGTAATGTGGTTAACCTTAAAAATCAAAATGAAATGTTTCTAATCTACAAGATAAAATGAAACTAGAGAGTGCCCTTAGATCAGGGGAAAAGGCTTGACCGTTGCACTTCCGTCATTCCCACCGTGAATGGCTAGGCCCGCTATGCTATGAAACCATACACTATTGAAGACATACCAGCCGCGTTTTCTCTGTCTCACGAATGTATGAAACGGCACCGGGGATGCACAGTGTGATGCGTGGCTATATTGACGAAAAACAGATTCCCTGGGATCAGATTCTGTGGGCTTTTGTTCCATCTATTTCTCCCTCTGCCATATGGACGCATTGTATGATACACCGAGCGCAACTGGCGGCCGATGAGCTGAGCACAGAACTCGGAGATACTGCAGCAGGTAACTTCAATTGTAAACTAAACTCAAATCACATCTACTGCGCACACACCTGTTTTCAGAAACTTCACACGGGTGATGACTGCTCACCTCCAACGCTTGGAAGAGCACTTTGTGACGGACCTACTTCCCAATCCGTTTGACTGTGATCCTGGCTCAGTTGACATGCCGGTTAGGGAAATCAAACGTCTGATAGAGCTGTCATGTGACCGAGTGCTGTAGACAAAGCATTCATGGGTCACTACTGAGGGGTTTTGGTTCTTGACTCAAAGGGAATACCCTGCAGTCTCCCTCTGAGCATGGGAACTCGGAAATCTCACACTTCCGACTTCTGTGCGTTCAAGACAACTGGGAACTCGGAAAGAAATCAGCTCTGACTGGGGTAAAATTGTTTTGAACGGTCATCCAACTCGGAATTCCAACTCGGGAACTTCGGCCTCTTTCTAGAGCTCGGACTTTCTGACCTAAAGATCACTGACGTCATGATCTGAATTCCCAGTTGTCTTGAAAGCACCATAAATCTCATGGTAGGCTACCCTTCGCCAGCTCATATCTGTGTGAAGCTGGATTCAGTGCTTTCGTCTGCATTAAAACCAAATATCGATCCAGGTTGGATGTGATAGCAGAGATAACGTGTGCACTGTCGGCCACGTCCCTTGGTTTTGAGAAGCTCCGACACGACATGCAACAAGCACACCCATCTCATTAGTGGTGGTGAGATAATATACATTTTGACAGACTAATTTGTAATTGACTGCTCCACATTAAAGTATGTGATAACCACCCAAAAAGTTTGGGAACCCCTGGTGTAACCTCTCTGCTCCCTTTCTCCCAGGTGTTGAAGGTGGCCATCCTTGCAGAGAAGTATGCGGTGGACTACTCATGGTATGTGGACACCATCCTTAACCTCATCCGCATCGCCGGGGACTACGTCAGCGAGGAGGTGTGGTACCGCGTCATCCAGATTGTCATCAACCGCGACGACGTGCAGGGCTACGCCGCCAAGACCGTCTTTGAGGTAGGGGTTCCCGGATACGTCTCGATCCAAGGTGCACTTTTTGTCTCCGCTTGGAAATTCTTCAATCATATTCCCTGGTTGAGTACATTAGGGTGAAAACGTTTTTAAAACTTTTGCAAAGCAAATCAAAAACCTGTTTTTTAAATGTTATAAAGTCCTCCCTGTTTGAGTAATTTGTTTCTGTTTGGTGCCTATTGAACACGGCCCTGAAGACCCATAGCATTTGGCTATCAAGAAATCTGTTCAAATTACTTACGTTTTTAACTGCCCCCTCTCCAGGCGCTGCAGGCCCCAGCTTGTCATGAGAATATGGTGAAGGTGGGGGGGTACATCCTGGGAGAGTTTGGAAACCTCATCGCCGGGGACCCCCGCTCCAGGTGACTGGTGGCCTCTCCCACAGCGGTGACATCATCAACCTGAGAGACACACAAAATATGCGGCTGATCTTGTTTTCCCCCGCTTTCTGTCTTTTCTTTTTATGTTTCTACCTTTTTATCATCCTTCTCTCTCCCTCTTCTTCTCCGTTCTCATCCTCTCTTCCTACTATCATTCTAACTCTTTACCTCTCTCTCTCTCTCTCTCTCTCTCTCTCTCTCTCTCTCTCTCTCTATTTTCTCTCTCTCTCTCTATTTTCTCTCTCTCATCCCTCTCTCTCATCCCTCTCTCTCTCTCTCCACCCTCTCTCCAGCCCTCTGGTCCAGTTCAACCTGCTTCACTCGAAGTTCCACCTGTGTTCGGTGCCCACGCGCGCCCTGCTGCTCTCCGCCTACATCAAGTTCATCAACCTGTTCCCAGAGACCAAGGCCACCATCCAGGAGGTGCTTCGCTCCGACAGCCAGATCAGGAACTCTGACGTGGAGCTGCAGCAGAGGGCTGTGGAGTACCTCAAGCTCTCCTCCATCGCCAGCACCGACGTCCTGGTGAGGACTGTGGTTTTTGATCTGTATATATATTTGTAGGTGTTCTGACACTTTATTGAGACCGCTGGGAAGGGTAGGCACAGGGATTGAACACTGGTCTCCAGTGTAGAGTCGTATATGTGATTGTGCCAGGGAGTGTTACCACTGCACCCATCCACTTTGCTCTGACCAACTGTGAGTCTGGATTTGCCGCTCTAGATTCTAGATTTCTAGAATGCTACCATGAGCTTTGTTTATTGACTTGCCTGTTCAAAGAATGGTGTCTCTCCTTCCCCCTCCCTCCTTCCCCCTCTTCAGGCCACTGTGCTGGAGGAGATGCCTCCCTTCCCAGAGAGGGAGTCATCCATCTTGGCCAAGCTGAAGAAGAAGAAGGGTCCGGGTGCTGTGTCGGTAGAGCTGGAGGACGGCAAGGAGAGGGGAGAGCTCAACGGTGGAGGAGACAGGGGGGGCGACGCTGCCATCGCAGCCTCTAACGCTGTGAGCATCCAATTAAATAACACTATCTGAAAAAGAGTGCATTAAAACCCCCTAGAGTCGATGACCGCGCACCTGGCGAAAATCTAATTTGAATAATAAAATAATCTCTCTAATGGGCTGCGTCTCAATCCGCCGCTTGTCAGACCATGAGACATCCCGAAAAATCGGTCTTCTCGCGAAAGCATCTGTAGCGTCCAAACCACTCTACGGAAAGATGAGACTCAAGAACACGACGGTGTTCTCCGTTTTGCTCTGAAGTCGGTATTGCCGAACAGTTTGGGACTACACACTAATGAGACTCTCACGAACACATACACATGTCGGATGTATTGCTTTAGGACGCCCACAAGCCTTACAAGACTCGTCTCAAGGTACCAGTTAAAAACATTTATGGAAGTAAATATGAAAGTAGTTTAATGCCGAAAAAACGTAATAAATAAAAAATCTGCATCTTTCTGAAAACAGCTACTGCAGCATTTACACTATATATACAAAAGTATGTGGACGCCCCTTGAAATTAGTGGATTTGGCTATTTCAGCCACACCCGTTGCTGACAGATGTATAAAATCAAGCACACAGCCATGCAATCTCCATAGACAAACTTTGGCAGTAGAATGGCCTTACTGAAGAGCTCAGTGACTTTCAAAGTGGCACAGTCATCGGATGCCATCTTTCCAACAAGTCAGTTCGTCCAATTTCTGCCCTGCTAGAGCTGCCCGGGTCAACTGTAAGTGCTGTTATTGTGAAGTGGAAACGTCTAGGAGCAACAACGGCTCAGCCGTGAAGTGGTAGAACACACGAGCTCACAGAATGGGACCGCTGAGTGCTGAAGCGTGTAAAAATTGTCTGTCCTCGGTTGCAACACTCCCTACCGAGTGCCAAAATGCCTCTGGAAGCACAATAACTGTTCGTCGGGAGCTTCATGAAATGGGTTTCCATGGCCGAGCAGCCGCACACAAGCCTAAGATCACCATGCGCAATGCCAAGCGTCGGCTGGAGTGTTGTAAAAATGGGCGCCATTGGACTCTGGAGCAGAGGAAAAGCGTTCTCTGGAGTGATGAATCACACTTCACCATCTGGCAGTCCGACGGATGAGTCTGGGTTTGGCGGATGCCAGGAGAACGCCCTAATCGGCCAACATCAGTGCCCGACCTCACTAAGTCCCTGCAGCAATGTTCCCTTATCTTCCCAGAAGAGTGGAGGCTGTTATCGCGGCAAAGGGGGGACCAACTCCATATTAATGCCCATGATTTTGGAATGAGATGTTCGATGAGCAGGTGTCCACATAGGACAGAAACGTTGATGTATTTTTTGACTACCTGTTTTTCCATGTATGAATCAGTTATTCAATGTGTTTCTATAGGATAATAGCAGTAAGGCCAAATTCAATGTTATTGATTGTAGGGACGGCAGGTAGCCTAGCGGTTAGGGCGTTGGGCCAGTATGTTCGAATACCCAAAACGACAAGGTGAAAAACCTGTCGACGTGTCCTTGAGCAAGGCACTTAACCCTAATTTGCTCCAGGGGCCGTCATTGTAAATAATAATTTGTTCTTAACTGACTTGCCTATTTAAGTAAAGGTTAATTAAAACATATATATATATATATATATATATACACAGTGGCAAGGAAAAGTATGTGAACCCTTTGGAATTTCCTGGATTTCTGCATAAATTGGTCATAACATTTTATTTGATCTTCATCTAAGTCACAACAATAGACAAACACAGTCTGCTTAAACTAATAACACACACATTATTGTATTTTTCTTGTCTTTATTGAACACACCGTGTAAACATTCACAGTGCAGGGTGGAAAAAGTATGTGAACCCTTGGATTTAATTACTGGTTGACCCTCCTTTGGCAGCAATAACCTCAACCAAACGTTTCCTGTAGTTGCGGATCAGACCTGCACAACGGTCAGGAGGAATTTTGGACCATTCCTCTTTACAAAACTGTTTCAGTTCAGCAATATTCTTGGGATGTCTGGTGTGAACCGCTCTCTTGAGGTCATGCCACAGCATCTCAATCGGGTTGAGGTCAGGACTCTGACTGGGCCGCTCCAGAACAGTATTTTCTTCTGTTGAAGCCATTCTGTTGTTGATTTACTTCTGTGTTTTGGGTCGTTGTCCTGTTGCATCACCAAACTTCTGTTGAGCTTCAATTGGTGGACAGATAGCCTTACATTCTCCTGCAAAATGTCTTGATAAACTTGGGAATTAATTTTTCCGTCGATGATAGCAAGCTGTCGAGGCCCTGAGGCAGCAAAGCAGCCCCAAACCATAATGCTCCCTCCACCGTACTTTACAGTAGGGATGAGGTTTTGATGTTGGTGTGATGTGCCTTTTTTTCTCCACACACAGTGTTGTGTGTTCCTTCCAAACAACTAAACTTTAGTTTAATCTGTCCACAGAATATTTTGCCAGTAGCACTGTGGAACATTCAGGTGCTCTTTTGCAAACTTCAGACGTGCAGCAATGTTTTTTTTGGACAGCAGTGGCTTCTTCCGTGGTGTCCTCCCATGAACACCATTCTTGTTTAGTGTTTTACGTATCGTAGACTCGTCAACAGAGATGTTAGCATGTTCCAGAGATTTCTGTAAGTCTTTAGCTGACATTCTAGGATTCTTCTTAACCTCATTGAGCATTCTGCACTGTGCTCTTACAGTCATCTTTACAGGACAGACACTCCTAGGGAGAGTAGCAACAGTGCTGAACTTTCTCCATTTATAGACAATTTGTCTTACCGTGGACTGATGAACATCAAGGCTTTTAGAGATACTTTTGTAACCCTTTCCAGCTTTATGCAAGTCAACAATTCTTAATATTAGGTCTTTTGAGATCTCTTCTGTTCGAGGCACGGTTCACATCAGGCAATGCTTCTTGTGAATAGCAAACTAACATTTTGTGAGTTTTTTTTATAGGGCAGGGCAGCTCTAACCAACATCTCCAATCTCGTCTCATTGATTGGACTCCAGGTCAGCTGACTCCTGACTCCAATTAGCTTTTGGAGAAGTCATTAGCCTAGGGGGTTCACATACTTTTTCTTGCCACTGTATATACCATAAAGGCGTCCTGAAATTAGAATTCAAATAGCTAAATGATCCTTGGTATGATCATCTTAATAGATTATTAGACTCCCTCACCCTTGTCGTCTTTGTTGTTGTATGAAAAGGAAATTGGTTTGTCGCAGTCACAAGACACAGCACAGTGACATAAATCATTCGAATTCAAAGACTGGCAGCAGTTGAAAGAGATGGTGATTGCTTTGGAAAAAACACACTCACTGTCTGTGTAATGGGTTTACTTTAATACTGAGTCAAATTCTCAAAGCACTGCTATTATTATACAACAGTTGTTTCTCTCTCTCTCATCCCTCTCCCTCTGTTTTCTGTCCACCTTTGTCTTCCAGTCCACCCCCTCTCCTTCAGCGGATCTGCTTGGCCTTCGTTCGGCCGCTCCCGTTAGTGGGGCCGCTCCCAGTGCAGGCAGCCTATTGGTTGATGTGTTTTCAGAGGCGGGGCCTGCTGCCTCCTCTGCCGGCGTGAACGACGACGGCTTCCTGAGGTGAATGTTCACCCTGTGACTAGAAGACTCTCATAGACACAGATCTGGGATCAGCCTAGATTACCCCCCCCCCCCCCAAGCCTACCCTTAGTGGGAGAAATTCTAAACTGACCTAAGATCAGTGTCTAGTGGCAACTTGACGTTTGTGGTGTGCTTGTTATGCGTCTTAGTTGTCCAGATGCACCATGGTAGAATATGAAGCTGGCTCTTGAAAAAGTGTTGCTGTTGTATCCTTGTGGTGCTTGCTGTCTGTGATATGCACTGGTCCTCTGTCTCCGTGGTTCTGTCAGTCGTTCATCTTGTTTCCTCTACGTCTTCTATGTAATCTTGTCTGTTCCTGTTTTATCTGACTGTCTTTCTCTTTTCTTACTTTCTCCCCTTTTTCTATTTCCCTTTCTCCGTGTGTGTGTGTGTGTGTGTGTGTGTGTGTGTGTGTGTGTGTGTGTGTGTGTGTGTGTGTGTGTGTGTGTGTGTGTGTGTGTGTGTGTGTGTGTGTGTGTGTGTGTGTGTGTGTGTGTGTGTGTGTGTGTGTGTGTGTGTGTGTGTGTGTGTGTGTGTGTCTCTTGTCCTCGATTTGTGATTGGACGTTGGCAGCGCTCTTCACGCTCCCGAGGCCTCTGACTCCCCATTGGTGGAGGGTCCTGGTGACTCGGAGTAAGGGGCCAGTAATAAGATGTCTGACTGTCATGTCGCACTCGAACACCGTTGTTCTTCTCTAAACTAAAGCCATTTAGTGAGGCTGCATGGACATCGCAACCTTAGACTAGTCACATGGACACACATACCCTATATTGCATGTGGGTTGTTGGATGATGTTATTGTAGCCTACCTATGCTGTATATTTATTCATACATACATGTTCCACACTTTTTGTTTATGTCTATTCTTCTCCTTCCTCCATTTTGTTTGTACTGCCTCACTGCTTTGGGTCTCCCTCGACACACTCACCCTCTCTCTCTCTCGCTCTCTCTCTCTCTGTATCTCTCTCTCGCTCTCTCTCTCTCTCTTTTTTCTGTCTGTAATTAACTTGGACCCTTCAAAACACATTTGACATTCTGTCACCCCCCCCCCTCCCCGCCTTTTCTGTTGATGCTGTAATCCACCTCTCCTTATCCATCCTTTCCCCATCCCTCCTTCCTCCTCTCAGCTCTGCTCCCCCTTCTGCAACCTCAGAGGATCCGGCCCCTCCTCTGCCCGAGTCAGACGAGCTTCTCAACAAGTAAGAGCTTTCTCTCGCTCCTCCTCCTCTCTCCCTAGCCATCTCTCTCTCTCTCTCTCTTTTCTGGCGGGGCTAGCTTGTGTTTGGTTCTATCACTTCTGAGCAAACCTCCTGGATTGACCCGAAACATCAAACTGACATCTGTTGTGTTAGGTCATTCACGTGTGGTAAGATACATCTCATCTGTTGTGTTAGGTCATTCACGTGTGGTAAGATACATCTCATCTGTTGTGTTAGGTCATTCACGTGTGGTAAGATACATCTCATCTGTTGTGTTAGGTCATTCACGTGTGGTAAGATACATCTCATCTGTTGTGTTAGGTCATTCACGTGTGGTAAGATACATCTCATCTGTTGTGTTAGGTCATTCACGTGTGGTAAGATACATCTCATCTGTTGTGTTAGGTCATTCACGTGTGGTAAGATACATCTCATCTGTTGTGTTAGGTCATTCACGTGTGGTAAGATACATCTCATCTGTTGTGTTAGGTCATTCACGTGTGGTAAGATACATCTCATCTGTTGTGTTAGGTCATTCACGTGTGGTAAGATACATCTCATCTGTTGTGTTAGGTCATTCACGTGTGGTAAGATACATCTCATCTGTTGTGTTAGGTCATTCACGTGTGGTAAGATACATCTCATCTGTTGTGTTAGGTCATTCACGTGTGGTAAGATACATCTCATCTGTTGTGTTAGGTCATTCACGTGTGGTAAGATACATCTCATCTGTTGTGTTAGGTCATTCACGTGTGGTAAGATACATCTCATCTGTTGTGTTAGGTCATTCACGTGTGGTAAGATACATCTCATCTGTTGTGTTAGGTCATTCACGTGTGGTAAGATACATCTCATCTGTTGTGTTAGGTCATTCACGTGTGGTAAGATACATCTCATCTGTTGTGTTAGGTCATTCACGTGTGGTAAGATACATCTCATCTGTTGTGTTAGGTCATTCACGTGTGGTAAGATACATCTCATCTGTTGTGTTAGGTCATTCACGTGTGGTAAGATACATCTCATCTGTTGTGTTAGGTCATTCACGTGTGGTAAGATACATCTCATCTGTTGTGTTAGGTCATTCACGTGTGGTAAGATACATCTCATCTGTTGTGTTAGGTCATTCACGTGTGGTAAGATACATCTCATCTGTTGTGTTAGGTCATTCACGTGTGGTAAGATACATCTCATCTGTTGTGTTAGGTCATTCACGTGTGGTAAGATACATCTCATCTGTTGTGTTAGGTCATTCACGTGTGGTAAGATACATCTCATCTGTTGTGTTAGGTCATTCACGTGTGGTAAGATACATCTCATCTGTTGTGTTAGGTCATTCACGTGTGGTAAGATACATCTCATCTGTTGTGTTAGGTCATTCACGTGTGGTAAGATACATCTCATCTGTTGTGTTAGGTCATTCACGTGTGGTAAGATACATCTCATCTGTTGTGTTAGGTCATTCACGTGTGGTAAGATACATCTCATCTGTTGTGTTAGGTCATTCACGTGTGGTAAGATACATCTCATCTGTTGTGTTAGGTCATTCACGTGTGGTAAGATACATCTCATCTGTTGTGTTAGGTCATTCACGTGTGGTAAGATACATCTCATCTGTTGTGTTAGGTCATTCACGTGTGGTAAGATACATCTCATCTGTTGTGTTAGGTCATTCACGTGTGGTAAGATACATCTCATCTGTTGTGTTAGGTCATTCACGTGTGGTAAGATACATCTCATCTGTTGTGTTAGGTCATTCACGTGTGGTAAGATACATCTCATCTGTTGTGTTAGGTCATTCACGTGTGGTAAGATACATCTCATCTGTTGTGTTAGGTCATTCACGTGTGGTAAGATACATCTCATCTGTTGTGTTAGGTCATTCACGTGTGGTAAGATACATCTCATCTGTTGTGTTAGGTCATTCACGTGTGGTAAGATACATCTCATCTGTTGTGTTAGGTCATTCACGTGTGGTAAGATACATCTCATCTGTTGTGTTAGGTCATTCACGTGTGGTAAGATACATCTCATCTGTTGTGTTAGGTCATTCACGTGTGGTAAGAGTTAGAGTAACTTATAGGTAATGTAAGTACCGCCACATGATTGACATGTTGGTGATAAATTATTATAAACCCTAACACTTTCATTCTCCCTCCCTCCCGCCCTCCCTCTCTCTGTCCTGTCAGATTTGTGTGTAAGAACAACGGTGTGTTGTTTGAGAACCAGCTGCTTCAGATCGGCATCAAGTCTGAGTACCGCCAGAACCTGGGTGAGTTTGGGCTGCTAGACAATGCGGGAATACGCTTCGATCCTAAGTCACATTTGCCACATTGATTCGAGTCCTGGGAGATTGCATTATGTGTGGGTCTCAAGTTAGGAGTCTTCGCTTGCAGGGTTAACCCTTTTCATACAGATAAGTCCCATGTGAAATACATGAGCCTATATGCTGTAACCTTACTGAACTGATGTCTGTATTGTTCTGTCGTTTTGGTAAGTATGTCTGAGCTTGGACAGAATGTAATAGATGGTGTCATTTAGTGTTTGTGTTCACATCTTAGCTTTGTCATGTCCATGTTAGTACACAGAATGTTTTATTCAGTGGTTAGGTACGCTTCAGTCTCTATAATTCATTAGATGCTGGGTGAGTGAGCAATGATGCATAACTTGGCTGCTGGATGGGTGTATTTGCACGTGTGTTTATTTACAGTACCAGTCAAAAGTTTGGACACCTACTCATTCAAGGGTTTTTCTTTATTTCTACATTGTAGAATAATCGTGAAGACATCAAAACTCTGAAATTACACATATGGAATCATGTAGTAACCAAAATAGTGTTAAACAAATCAAAATATATTTTATATTTGAAACTCTTCAAAATAGCCAGCCTTTGCCTTGATGACAGCTTTGCACACTCTTGGCATTCTCTCAACCAGCTTCATGAGGTAGTCACCTGGAATGCTTTTCTAACCGTCTTGAAGGAGTTCCCACATATGCTGAGCACTTGTTGGCTGCTTTTCCTTCACCCTGCGGTCCAACTCATCCCAAACCATCTCAATTGGGTTGAGGTCATCTGATGCAGCACTCCATCACTCCCCTTCTTGGTCAAAATAACTCTTACACAGCCTGGAGTTGTGTTGGGTCATTGTCCTGTTGAAAAACAAATGATAGTCCCATTGAGCGCAAACCAGATGGGAAGGCGTATCGCTGCAGAATGCTGTGGAAGCCATGCTGGTGCGCCTTGAATTCTAAATAAATCACTGACAGTGTCACCCGCAAAGCACCATCACACCACCTCCTCCATGCTTCATGGTGGGAACCACACATGCGAAGATCATCCGTTCACCTACTCTGTGTGTCACGAAGACAGTGGTTTGAACCAAAAATATCAAATTTGGACTCATCAGACCAAAGGACATATTTCCACCGGTGCACTTGAAGAAACGTTCAAAGTTCTTGAAATGTTCCGTATTGACTGACCTTCATGTCTTAAAGTAATGATGGACTGTTGTTTCTCTTTGCTTATTTGAGCTGTTCTTGCCATAATATGGACTTGGACTTTTACCAAATGGGGCTATCTTCTGTATACCAACCATACCTTGTCACAATACAACTGATAAAATAACATCATATTGATCAGAAATACAGTGTAGACATTGTTAATGTTGTAAATGACTATTGTACAGAGGCCCATTATCAGCAACCATCACTCCTGTGTTCCAATGGCACGTTGTGTTAGCTAATCCAAGTTTATCATTTTAAAAAGGCTAATTGATCATTAGAAAACCCTTTTGTAATTATGTAGAACAGCTGAAAACTGTTGTGTTGATTAAAGAAGCAATAAATCATAAACAAAAACATCCATACGCATTGTACTGTATGTATGAATGATGAATTATAATGCATTATAAACGGGAATGAGTTGGTGTGTAATGCTGTGTATGTATGTGTGTGTGTGTATATATATATATATATATATATATATATATATATATATATATATATATATATATATATATATATATATATCCTGAATAAGGGAGTATACATAATGCATTATAACATGTATGTGTTCTAAATGTGTCCACTTGACATAATATCTTCTAACGTGTGTGTTGTGTTGTGTTTTTCTAGGGAGGATGTATCTGTTCTACGGCAATAAGACCTCGGTGCAGTTTGTCAGCTTCAGCACAACAGTCAGCTGCCCAGGGGAGCTACAGTCTCATATCCTTCAACGCATTCACTTACACACACACTATGGGTTAGTGTTGTCACGATAGCAGAGTTTTGACTTCGATACTGATACCAGGTTTAGTATCACAATACGCGATACCATCACGATACTCGATACCACAGCAAAGATAAGTCACAAAATGTCAGTTGATCCAGACCGATAAACTCTGCTACTGCCCCGTTAAGTCTTTGGGCATCTTTTAAGTTCAATATCCTTACATGTATTTTTTTACGTCAACATTTTTCAGAGACAGACATGTGTGTTAAAGGGGTATTGAAACAATTGGCTTCAGAACACCAGCTAAATGTAAATTGGAATTTTGCTGCATCACTGGCAGGAATTTCTGAATTTTCTGAGACCATGACCTCTGTGTGCCTTAATAGATAGATAGATAGATAGATAGATAGATAGATAGATAGATAGATAGATAGATAGATAGATAGATAGATAGATAGATAGATAGATAGATAGATAGATAGATAGATAGATAGATAGATAGATAGATAGATAGATACTTTATTGATCCCCGGGGGGGGGGAATTTAATTGTCAAGCAGCTACAACAAAACACAGGGCAGGTGCAAAATGCCACAACGAAAGTACACAAAAGACAGATACACGGTACATGATACATAGAGCGGCAGTATGAAAAAGTATAGAAATACAAGAAGTCTGGATGCAAAAAGAAAAGCTATAAAAAAGACATAGCATAGTATGAGTGGTTGGCTGAATATGTACACTATACATTGTTGGATGGTTAACTATACTATACAGGTCGATGGCAGAGAAATACTTCAGTAGCTAAAAATGTGCATGATATGAGCGAGGGTAATAATAGTTTACTTAATAGACAGACTGGTTAAATGAACAGGTAAGTGAATATTTTGCATGGTTACATTAACTGTACAGGTAAATATACAGTTATATTTACAGATAAGTGAATACTTGCGTGGTTACACAAACTGTACAGGTAAATGACAGGAAGAGATACTTAAATAGCTAAATGTGTGTATGATATCATTTGGGGTAATAATAGTAATTCCCTTAAAATACAGTCCATAGTGCGCAGGGTTTAATTACAGACAACTGCACGTATTGCACATTCGATATACTAAAAGCAATGAGAAAAGGTGCAATTGACAGGATACTAATATGCATTCCTGAGTGAATGCATCATTTGCTGGTGTCAAACCATATGAAAACGTTATACGTATTTTTAAAGCAGAGAAACATTCCTTTTAAATGGCATACATTAGCACCACAGCGATCAAATGGTAAGTCGAGGAAAAACACCTGTGACACTGACGAAAATCTATGTTTTTTCCCCCTAAACAACTACCATTTACACAGCTTCCTCATGAAGCTAGAGAAAAACGTATCTGAGTCTTCCTTGTTTTTTATATGGATTGAAAATCAGAATAGTCATTCATACCTTTTACTGTGAGTGAGTTACAGCTGTTTTAGTGAACAGTGATATTTTTCTAGAATTCAATAGATGTTCTGTGATCAGATGTTCTGTGATCCTTTATCTGGATAGTATATTAAACACATGCATGCACCAAAACATATTACAAATGGCATTTAGTCGTACATATGATGAGGATAGACATTCACAAGTGATATAACTTTTATTAAACAATAACTTTATTGAAAGAATAAGGTTAGGGGAATTCATTCAAACCTGAAATAAATCAAGTTTACCAAAACATTACAGCATTAATTTCCAGGATATTGTCATCAATATTATAAGAATAAGTCATATAGAGACAATAATTGGCTCTTATAACTTCATTTTCTTCTTACATACATTGCACTAGGCCTATAGCTTAATACACGAAGAGTCAGAGTAGGAACAAATCAAAAGCATGCAAGAAATGATCAGTGACTTTAATAGTGCCCGTGTCCGCAATTAATTACCAGCCTGAGACCAGCCTGAGATAAAGTAATTATCAAGTTAGTTAGCTAGATATTCTCATAAGGGTTAGGCTTCAGGCTTAGGCTACATTAATTCTTGCAATCAACAGCCAGCAGGCTTAGCTACTAATTTTAGGAATTATATCACAGATAAACAGACACCTTAGTTAGCTAGCTAGCTAGCTAATAATTATAGCTATGGGGATTGGGGATCATACCTGGTTAGCTAGCTACATTTTACTGATGAAAAACTATCCTGTAGCAGTCCTCTCTGGCTGGCGGGCGGGCGGGCTGGCTGGCGGGCTGGCTGGCGGGCGGGCTAGCTAGCTAGGTACATATCGAATGACACAAGCCAGTTTGTTTTAGCTCAAAATGCTCATATTGACCAATGCACTTTGTCAATATTAGTGTTATTTTGTACAGCTATCAAATAAAACATGAGCATTAAAAGACTAGACAAGAGAAGCGCTACATCAGTACCTTACCTTAATGTGAGCAGTGGTGGAAAAAGTACCCAACTATCATACTTGAGTAAAAGTAAAGATACCTTAACAGAAAATGACTCAAGTTAAAGTCACCCAGTAAAATACTACTTGAGTTTAAGTCTACAAGTATTTGGTTTTAAATATACTTAAGTATCAAAAGTAAAAGTATAAATAATTTCGAATTCCTTATATTAAGCAAACGGTGCAACATTTTATTTTATTTACGAATAGGCCGGGGCACATTCCAACACTCAGACATAATTTACAAATAAAGCATTTGTCTTTAGTGAGACCGCCAGATCAGAGAGAGTCGGGAGGACCAGTGATGTTCTCTTGATAAGTGTGTGAATTGGACCATTTTACTGTCCTGCTAAGCATTCAACATGTAACGAGTAGTTATGGGTGTCAGAGAAAATGTATGGAGTAACATTTTATTTATTTTCTTTAAGATTGTAGTGGGAGTAAAATTAAAAGTTGTCAAAAATATAAATGGTCAAGTACAGATACCCCAAACAACTACTTAAGTACTTTCAAGTATTTTTTACTTAAGTACTTTACACCACTGAATGTGAGGTCTAGTGGAAGCAAGGCAATTCAAAAAAAGCATTCACTTTCCCATGCCAAAACTCACAATTTGCTCAAACGTGTCAATGACGCATAGTCGTTACTATGGTAATTCAAGATGGCCTACCTAGGGCTGTTAAGGTGACCGTATTACCGCCACAATTCATGACAGCAGTCAAATTCCACGTGACCGTTTTTTCTCCAAGCTCTGATGCTACTGATCATTAGTAGCTTGCTAACTGCCTGGTACTCGGCACTCTATTGTCCCTCTAATCACTCTGTAATCAATGCAAATGTATTCAAAAATCTAATCAAACACTTCATGAGAGCCCATGAGCTCATGTTGCACAACATTTCTATAGGCTATGCAATTACTAGAGAAAACAGAGTGATGGCCTCTAATAAAAAGAGGAGGATTCCATCAGCTTTCTATAGGCTAGGCCTACTATATTTATTTATTTCTCAACTTTCCTGATACTAAGCACATTGCTTCTCTTTACAACAGCCTATCACTTGTGAATTAGTATATTATCATGTGTGAATTAGTATATTATCACGTGTGAATTAGTATATTATCATGTGTGAATTAGTATATTATCACGTGTGAATTAGTATATTATCATGTGCAAATTAGTATATTATCACATGCAAATTAGTGTATTATCACTTGTGAATGATGCCCAGCTGTTGCGCTGTTGTCTATTTCCAAATCATAGTTGCATACCTCATGTAGCCTAGCCCATAAGCCTATGTTTTGATAAGGTTTATATCACAAATAAAGTGGCTAAATTATTTCTTAAAATGAAGCACATTAATCCGCATTACAACGGGTGTAGAGCCTAACTGGCATACATACGCAGCGCATGAGTTTCATGTTTGGGGAAGATAACTTTCACCATAAAAATGCACCTTTGTAATAAAAGCATTACATGCAGAAATCGCATTTGCGGTCACTTTTGAGAATGGTGTTTTCCTACTAATGGAACATTTGTGCTTATAACCTACTGCCGTGTGCGCATTGCTGCACTTATAATGTGAAGAAATAGCCTAATAGTTTATCAACATTTTAAGCTAAACGTTATCATCTGTTGCATTTATGCTCATGGTTGTATTAATTTGGGATCTATCGCATCCCACATCTATCCCAGACTATGTATTTATTTTCTCACAGAATAGTATAGGTAAACTTTTGTACTATGGTAGATAATAGATTGACATAGGCTAGTGCTTAAATGTCGACAGCTCTTCCAATATCTTCAATATGCGCCTCGGAGTTGGTCTTCACTTGTAGCCTGTGAGAAAGACCCGATCACGAGGTCACGAGACATATGGTATAGTCAGACCAGGACCTAACATCAGGACAACTCTAAATGAACTAGTGTAGCCCACAGACATATGGTATAGTCAGACCAGGACCTAACATCAGGACAACTCTAAATGAACTAGTGTAGCCCACAGACATATGGTATAGTCAGACCAGGACCTAACATCAGGACAACTCTAAATGAACTAGTGTAGCTCACAGACATATGGTATAGTCAGACCAGGACCTAACATCAGGACCATTCAGAGTATGCTATTCTGCTCTTCTGAAATAGACTACCTTTTCTTCATATCATGTTTCTTTAGACCTGTCTAAAATAAATAATGGATTTATTGTGAAGGTGTAGGCTATATTACATGGATTTATTAGACTTTAAAATGTAGATGTTCCAACGCTCTGCATCAGTGGTTTGTAGGCTGTGTGTTGAAGCCAGGAGATGATAAATGTGAGACGTTTCTATGTTAAATGCAGATGTTTGGTATTAGGGGTGTTTTCA
>CM042397.1:1969827-2032327 GCA_023634145.1 Thymallus thymallus
TGTAGGGGTGGATGTGATAGTGTGTGTGTGTTGGGGTGGATGTGAGAGTGTGTGTAGGGGTGGATGTGATAGTGTGTGTGTGTTGGGGTGGATGTGATAGTGTGTGTGTGTGTAGGGGTGGATGTGATAGTGTGTGTGTGTTGGGGTGGATGTGAGAGTGTGTGTGTGTTGGGGTGGATGTGATAGTGTGTGTGTGTAGGGGTGGATGTGATAGTGTGTGTGTGTTGGGGTGGATGTGAGAGTGTGTGTGTGTTGGGGTGGATGTGATAGTGTGTGTGTGTTGGGGTGGATGTGATAGATAGATAGATAGGTAGGTACTAGATAGATAGATAGATAGATAGATAGGTAGGTACTAGATAGATAGATAGATAGATAGATAGATAGATAGATAGATAGGTACTTTATTGCTCCCCCGGGGGGGAAATTTCATTGTCAAGCAGCTACAACAAAACACAGGGCAGGTGCAAAATGCCACAACGAAAAGTACACAAAAGACAGATACACGGTACATGATACATAGAGCGGCAGTATGAAAAAGTATAGAAATACAAGATATCTGGAGTGCAAAAAAAAAAAAAAGCTATAAAAGGACATTGCATAGTATGAGTGGTTGGCTGAATATGTACACTATACATTGGTGGATGTTGGATGGTTAACTATACTATACAGGTTGATGGCAGAGAAATACTTCAGTAGCTAAAAATGCGTATGATATGAGCGAGGGTAATAATAGTTTACTTAATAGACAGACTTGGTAAATTAACAGGTAAGTGAAAATTTTGCATGGTTAAATTAGTTAAATTAGCTGTACAGTTAGGTATACAGTTATATTTACAGATAAGTGAATACTTGCATGGTTACATTAACTGTACAGGTAAATGACAGGAAGAGATACTTTAATAGCTAAATGTGTGTATGATATCATTTGGGGTAATAATAGTAATTCCCTTAAAATACAGTCCTTAGTGCGCAGGGTTTAATTACAGACAACTGCACTTATTGCACATTCGATATACTAAAAGCAATGAGAAAAGGTGCAACTGGCAGGATACTAATATGCATTCCTGAGTGAATGCCTACGTCCAATAATTACTTACAATATTGCATGTGATATAATATAACAACTGTACATGAGTATGTATATACAGACCTGTATGAATAAATAGGTCCTGAGTGGATGAGTGCTGACGGACCAGAGTTACTCACGGATGGATGCATAATTGTTAAACTAGGTCCTAGCACCCCAACAGTTCCAGATCTATGTTGCCGACGGCACGGCACCCCGGTGAGGCATTATATAGTCTCATAGCCGCCGGCAGGAAGGACCTCCTGTAGCGCTCTCTGGCACACCGTGGTGGGATCAGTCTGTGACTGAAAGTGCTCCTCTGCGTCATAACCATAGTGTGCAGAGGGTGGGTGACGTTGTCCATGATGGCCAGCAGTTTGGCCAGGATCCGTCTCTCCGCCACCTCCTCTAGAGTGTCAAGGCTCATCCCCAGAACAGAGCTAGCCTTCCTGATCAGCTTATTTACCCGAGAAGCATCACCGGCTTTGATGTTTGCTCCCCAGCACACCACTGCAAAAAAGATGGCACTGGCCACCACAGACTGGTAGAAGGTATGCAGTAGTTTACTGCACACGTTGAAGGACCTGAGCCTCCTCAGAAAGTAGAGTCGGCTCTGGCCCTTTTTGTACAGGGCCCCGGTGTTACCAGCCCATTCCAGTCTGTTGTCCATATGGACACCCAGGAACTTGTATGACTCAACCATTTCCACATCCGTCCCCTTTATAGGGACTGCAGTCAGTTGTGCCTTGGTTCTCCTGAAGTCCACCACCATCTCCTTAGTTTTGCTGATGTTGAGCTGAAGGTGGTTCTGCTCACACCACAACACAAAGTCACTGATTGTGCTCCTGTACTCCTCCTCCTGCCCACCCCTGATGCACCCTACAATAGCAGAGTCATCCGAGAACTTCTGTAGGTGGCATGTCTCAGAGTTATATCTGAAGTCTTGAGGTGTAGAGGGGTGGATGTGATAGTGTGTGTGTGTTGGGGTGGATGTGAGAGTGTGTGTAGGGGTGGATGTGATAGTGTGTGTGTGTGTTGGGGTGGATGTGATAGTGTGTGTGTGTTGGGGTGGATGTGATAGTGTGTGTGTGTAGGGGTGGATGTGATAGTGTGTGTGTGTTGGGGTGGATGTGAGAGTGTGTGTAGGGGTGGATGTGATAGTGTGTGTGTGTGTTGGGTGGATGTGATAGTGTGTGTGTGTAGGGGTGGATGTGATAGTGTGTGTGTGTTGGGGTGGATGTGATAGTGTGTGTGTGTAGGGGTGGATGTGATAGTGTGTGTGTGTTGGGGTGGATGTGATAGTGTGTGTGTGTTGGGGTGGATGTGAGAGTGTGTGTAGGGGTGGATGTGATAGTGTGTGTGTGTAGGGGTGGATGTGATCGTGTGTGTGAGTAGGGGTGGATGTGATAGTGTGTGTGTGTAGGGGTGGATGTGATAGTGTGTGTGTGTTGGGGTGGATGTGATAGTGTGTGTGTGTAGGGGTGGATGTGATAGTGTGTGTGTGTTGGGGTGGATGTGATAGTGTGTGTGTGTTGGGGTGGATGTGAGAGTGTGTGTGTGTAGGGGTGGATGTGATAGTGTGTGTGTGTTGGGGTGGATGTGATAGTGTGTGTGTGTTGGGGTGGATGTGATAGTGTGTGTGTGTGTAGGGGTGGATGTGAGAGTGTATATTTCTGAATGTTTTCTTGTCTTTTCAGACCGCAGCAAGAAGCACAAAAGATCTTCAAAGCTAGCCATGGCATGGACACAGACGTGCTAAAGGCCAAGGTACACACACACACACTCTCTCTGTAGGCATATTAATTCCCTTGCCTTCTGAATGTTTACCACATCCTTCTCTCTCTGTCTCTCTCTCTGTCTCTCTCTCTGTCTCTCTCTCTGTCTCTCTCTCTGTCTCTCTCTGTCTGTCTCTCTCTCTCTGTCTCTCTCTCTGTCTGTCTCTCTCTCTGTCTGTCTGTCTCTCTCTCTCTCTCTGTCTGTTTCTCTCTCTCTCTCTCTCTCTCTCTCTGTCTGTCTCTCTCTCTCTCGTGTCTCTAGTTGCAGGGCCTTGGGACAGCCCTGTTGGAGAATGTGGATCCTAACCCAGAGAACTATGTGTGTGCCGGAGTCATCCAGACCAAGGCCCAACAGGTCGGCTGCCTGCTGAGACTAGAACCCAATGCGCAGGCCCAGGTACACACACACACACACACACACACACACACACACACACATGTACATGCATATATACACACACAGTCCGTCTGTCTTTCTGTGTGCTGCTCTCATTGCATCACTCACTGCTGTCTGTGTCTTTCTGTGTGCTGCCGCAACTCAAGCCTGGCGAGCAGGTAACACACATCTGTCCCTGTTCTCTCTCTCTCTCTTTCTCCTCATCCCCCTCTTCTCTCTTTCACACCCTTTTTTCACTTTCTCATTCACTTTTCCCTACAAGTTGATTCTTGCACACTTTCTCACTGACACCCCAAAATGTAACACTTGAATCTCCGCTCTCTCTCCCTCCCTCTCTCTCTCTCTCCCTCTCTCTCTCTCCCTCCCTCCCTCCCTCCCTCCCTCCCTCCCTCCCTCCCCCTCCCTCCCTCCCTCCCTCCCTCCCTCCCTCCCTCCCTCCCTCCCTCTCTCTCTCTCTCCCTCCCTCTCTCTCTCTCTCCCTCCCTCCCTCTCTCTCCCTCCCTCTCTCTCTCCCTCTCCCTCTCCCTCTCCCTCTCCCTCTCCCTCTCCCTCTCCCTCTCTCTCCCTCTCCCTCTCCCTCTCCCTCTCCCTCTCTCTCTCCCTCTTTTTCTCTCTCTCTCTCTCTGCAGTGTTAGACTCCAGGTTGATAATGTGTCATCATTGTAAATCCATTCTACCCTCCTCTCGTGTTAAACTTTTAGATGATCCAATATATACAGTGCCTTCAGAAAGTATTCATACTCCCTAAATTCAAAATGGATTTGGGGATTTTCTCAAGCTCTTAAATTTGATGGGAGCAGCGGTGAACAGCAATCTTCAAGTCTTTCTACAGATGTTCAATGGGATTCAGGTCTTGGCTCTGGCTGGGCCACTCAAGGACTTTCACATTCTTGTTCTGAAGCCATTCCAGCGTTGCTTTCGCTGTATGCTTGGGGTCTTTGTCCTGTTGGAACATAAATCTTCGGCCCAATCTAAGATCTTTTGCACTCTTGAAGCAGGTTCTCATCAAGGATTTGCCTGTATTTGGCTCCATTCATTGTTCCATCTATCCTTACCAGTCTCCCAGTCCCTGCCGCTGAAATGCATCCGCATAGCATGGCGCTGCCACCCACATGCTTCAACGGCAGGGATGTTGTTAGATGGACGAGGAGCTGTGCCTGGTTTTCTCCAGACATAACGCTTTCCATTCAGACCAACGAGATACATTTTTGATGAATCAGGATCATCTTTTGCCGTATGATCTCAGTCTTTCACGTTCCTTTTTACAAACTCCAGGTGTGCTGTCTTGTGCCTTTTTCTCAGGAGTGGCTTCCGTCTGGCCAATCTCCCATAAAGCCCAGATTGGTGTAGCGCTGTAGAGGCTGTACAGTCGTGGCCAAAAGTTTTGAGAATGACACAAGTATTGGTCTCCACAAAGTTTGCTGTTCTTAGATCTTTATGTCAGTAGTTACTATGGTACACTGAAGTATAATTACAAGTGTCAAAGCCTTTCATTGACAATGACATTCAGTTTATGCAAAGAGTCAATATTTGCAGTGTTGACCCTTCTTTTTCAAGACCTCTGCAATCCGCCCTGGCATGCTGTCAATTAACTTCTGGGCCACATCCTGACTGATGGCAGGCCATTCTTGCATAATCAATGCTTGGAGTTTGTCAGAAGTTGTGGGTTTTTGTTTGTCCACCCGCCTCTTGAGGATCGACCACAAGTTCTCAATGGGATTAAGGTCTGGGGAGTTTCCTGGCCATGGACCCAAAATGTCGATGTTTTGTTCCCTGAGCCACTTAGTTATCACTTTTGCCTTATGCAAGGTGCTCCATCATGCTGGAAAAGGCATTGGTCGTCACCAAACTGTTCTTGGATGGTTGGGAGAAGTTGCTCTCGGAGGATGTGTTGATAACATTCTTTATTCATGGCTGTGTTCTTAGGCAAAATTGTGAGTGAGCCCACTCCCTTGGCTGAGAAGCAACCCCACACATGAATGGTCTCAGGATGCTTTACTGTTGGCATGACACAGGACTGATGGTAGCGCTCACCTTGTCTTCTCCGGACAAGGTGTTTTCCGGATGGCCCAAACAATCGGAAAGGGGATTCATCAGAGAAAATGACTCTACCCCAGTCCTCAGCAGTCCAATCCCTGTACCTTTTGCAGAATATCAGTCTGTCCCTGATGTTTTTCCTGGAGAGAAGTGGCTTCTTTACTGCCCTTCTTGACACCAGGCCATCCTCCAAAAGTCTTCGCCTCACTGTGCGTGCAGATTCACTCACACCTGCCTGCTGCCATTCCTGAGCAAGCTCTGCACTGGTGGTGCCCCGATCCCGCAGCTAAATCAACTTTAGGAGACGGTCCTGGCGCTTGCTGGACTTTCTTGGGCGCCCTGACGCCTTCTTCACAACAATTGAACCTCTCTCCTTGAAGTTCTTGATGATCCAATAAATGATTGATTTAGGTGCAATCTTACCAGCAGCAATATCCTTGCCTGTGAAGCCCTTTTTGTGCAAAGCAATGATGACGGCACGTGTTTCCTTGCAGGTAACCAACAATGATTTCAAGCACCACCCTCCTTTTAAAACTTCCAGTCTGTTATTCTGACTCAATCAGCATGACAGAGTGATCTCCAGCCTTGTCCTCGTCAACACTCTCACCTGTGTTAACGAGACAATCACTGACATGATGGCAGCTGGTCCTTTTGTGGCAGGGCTGAAATGCAGTGGAAATGTTTTTTGGGGATTAAGTTCATTTTCATGGCAAAGAGGGACTTTGCATTTAATTGCAATTCATCTGATCACTCTTCATGACATTCTGGAGTATATGCAAATTGCCATCATCAACACTGAGGCAGCAAACTTTGTGGAGACCAAAACTTGCCACTGCTCTTGGAAACTTTCAACACTGGAAATAGTTTTATACCCTTCCCCAGATATATGCCACATCACATCGGAGCTCTAAGGACAGTTCCTTGGGCATCATGGGAAAGTTTCCTGTCCAAAGGCCACGGGTGGACTCCAATCACGTTGTAGTGACATCTCAAGGATGATCAAAGGAAATGAGATATTTCTGTATTTAATTTGCAAACCTCTCTAAAAACGTTGTTTTCACTACATCCTTGTGTGGTATTGTGTGTAGACGGGTGATAATTTTTGGAATCCATTTTGAAATCGGGCTGTAGCACAACAAAATGGGGAATAAGTGCTTTCTGAAGGCACTGCATATAGTATGGGTATGTTAATTCATGTTTAAGGGTGTGTGTGTGTGTGTGTGTGTTCACCCATGTTAAACCTGTGTCCCCTCTCTCTGTCAGATGTACCGGCTGACTCTGCGTAGCAGCAAGGACACCGTCTCCCAGCGCGTCTGTGACCTCCTGGCAGAACAGTTCTAAAACCCTGAGTCTAGAACCCACCCAACGTGCCCCAGGCCGTCATCACCATCACGCTCTTGACACCCAACACACTGAGACCAGCGTTTCACCCCCCCCTACATAAAATACCTACATAAGGGAAAGAAAAGCAGCCGTAGCCATGACTACACGACTGCCCTATTATTATTATTATTATTATTCTGATTTTTATTGTTATTACAGTTTATTATCAGCAGCGCTACAATTCTTGTTTTTTTTCGGCGTTTACCTGTGAATGTAAGTGTGTGTGTGTGTGTGTGTGTGTGTTCTTCGACCAGATACTCTCACATGTAGGCACATACATGTGTATATTTGTACATGCTTAAGTGTCTGTGTAAAGTATCTGTATAGGGTCCTCATTTAGTTGGAGGGAAGGGTAATATTCCATAAAAGAATTCCGGCACATTCCCAAGTCTACAGTTCCAGCTCTATTCCAGTGGAAATGGCCAGTGCACTTTAGACCTCAGTCCATCAATACCCCTCAAACACACACACACACACACCACTTCCCCCATCTTTCTGGCATGTAACCATACTTTATATATAAACTCAAATGATTATGTACCTGTTCATGGAATATATATATATATATATATATATAAAAAAAAATGTAATTAATTATCCCTTTTTACCTTTTATTTTTTATTGTCTCTTCTTTCCTTTTCTTTCCTTTTATTAGTAGTGGAGTTATTGAAGTGTTTGTATGTTTCTTTAATGGTGTGATGTTGTGTTGCTTCTGTTCTGTTCTGTTTGTGTGGGAAGGTAGAGAGGGTAGGGCCAGAACTGTGTACCCTGCAAATAGGGTACAGGGGTCAGCTAGAAGGAGAGAGTAGGGCCAGAACTGTGTACCCCGCAAATAGGGTACAGGGGTCAGCTAGAAGGAGAGAGTAGGGCCAGAACTGTGTACCCTGCAAATAGGGTACAGGGGTCAGCTAGAAGGAGAGAGTAGGGCCAGAACTGTGTACCCCGCAAATAGGGTACAGGGGTCAGCTAGAAGGAGAGAGTAGGGCCAGAACTGTGTACCCCGCAAATAGGGTACAGGGGTCAGCTAGAAGGAGAGAGTAGGGCCAGAACTGTGTACCCCGCAAATAGGGTACAGGGGTCAGCTAGAAGGAGAGAGTAGGGCCAGAACTGTGTACCCTGCAAATAGGGTACAGGGGTCAGCTAGAAGGAGAGAGTAGCAGGGTAGTTGGTCTTGTTTACAGTGTTAGTCAGAGAGTGGAGAGGTTGACTCTTGACTTAAACCTATCATAAAGCCTACTTAAAGCCTACTTACCACCATCATAAGCGTGACATAACAGATAAGGAATTATAAGACGTGAAAAAAACGTTTTTATTTTATTTCAGATTAGCAATGTTTTTTACTCTTGGTTGAGAGCTGACATGGGGTGTTTCACGACAGTTTATGACATGTTTCTGTCGTGCGTAAGTAAGCATTGAGCAGGCCCCGCTGATGGGGAGTTCAGGTGGATGTTGGAAGGGGTTCGAGGGCAGTGGGCCAGTCCGTGTTCACATGAAGAGTGAAGAAGCAGAGCAGAGGCCTAGTGTTTGTTATTTTGTGCTGAAAAAGATGAATGGGATTTTGAGAGTTTAGTGCTGCTTGACACTGTGATTTGACTGAAAAAAGATGAGTATCTCAGAGCTTGATCTCTAAACACGCACAGGCTTGTGCACGCTCACACACACGTCACAAATACTCACCGTATGGTATTAATTGGGAGAAGATTGCAATCTGCAGATAGATTGATTATAATCTTTGAAAACACAGCCAACCACAGACACTGGACAGCACTTGTCTGTAAACTCACATTTCAGACACACGCACCCACATGTCCATTCTTAGAGACGATAGGGTGGAGAGAACTCAAAGACCAACTGTCAATCACAACTACCGGGATCGAGTCATCGGGGTGGGCATTGCGCGTGTGTGTGTGTGTCGTGTACCACGTGATAAAAATATTCTAAATGATGTTTGAGTCATTAGTTTCAACAGGAGTCACATGCAGAATTGGTAGAACAGTCATCATTTGTAGTGGAAACTGTAGAATCATTGTGTGTGTGCGTGTGTGTGTGTCTATGCAGTATCCGCTAGTTAATGCAGCCCTGTGTATCGGTGTTAAACCTGTCAGATACCTGTGTTAGATTTAAGACTTACTCTGTACTGAATAATGTGAATGTAAAACTATGCCATATACTCCACACAACCGGCTCTCTCTTTCTTGGTGGGAAAGTGTGTCTCTGTGTTGATGATGATGATGTTAGTCGAGGAAGTTCTTTCCAAAGCTCACCGCAGTTCCACGTCTACAACAAGAAACTGATGTTATGTGTTAGTGCTGGGTTGGAACAAAAGCCCGTACACCCAGCAGCTCTCCAGAACGGTAGTTGGATGCATCACATAGTCCTATCAATTAGAACTAACTAGTAGTAGATGTAATGTGATTTTGCTCATTGAATTAAGATCTTGCTAAAGAGCATGTTGGGGAGTAGTGAACTACATATAGTTCAACCAGTATTTTAATTGTCTTTTCCAGTAGCTAGGTGGTAGTTGAACTAAATTCAAATCTAGGTAGCGTTTAAACTTTTTTGCTGTGTAGCTAACTACTGGAACTACACACTACTGTTTTTGCAAAAATAAAATGTGGGTGAAGTAGGCAATGAGTTCCTTTCTTTTTTACGAGATCAGACCTGCCTAATTCTCACTTTGAAACGCTTTGTGTTTAACAGGCACATTATGTTAACACATGACCCCAAAGTGATCTGCTGTTACGGTTAGTAGTCTGACATATCAGGTTTAAATATGATGCTTTATCGTGAAGTAGATTGGATGTAGTGGGACTACGTTTTCAAAGTAACTTGAGGGTAGCATTTAGTGTAGCTTAAATTCCTGTGTGAAGGTAATTGGTAGCTTGGTAAACTATATTTTCAGAGTAGCTTCCCAAACACTGCGTGCTACCAACCTGTACCTCTGACCTAATGGCTGAGGATTACTTTGAAGCGGTGATGAAAGGGGTGATGTCCCAGTGGGCCTTAACAGATCATTTAGGCAGAGTTTACACAGGCAGCTCAATTATTGGTCTTTTGACCAATCAAATCTTTTGCCCAATTCAGAATTGGGCTGCCTGTGTAAACGCAGCTCAAGTGTGCAAAGAGAACAGATTCCATCCTCACTGTCATCTTGACATAATATAACTTTGTTCCTGGACCCAGATTAATCCTAGTCCTTGACTAAAAAGCATGATCAATGGTGATGTGTTTGGGAAACCGACCCTCAATCCACATATAATTTACATTTATGTCTTCTGGTGTGAGATGAGATGATGTCGTCCCCCTCTGACCTGTTCATAGAGGAAGATGTCCTGATTAATCAGAAAGGAACTCCTGATTTGGTATGACATCCTCCTCTATGAACAGGTCAGAGGGGGAGGGATAGTAACCCAAACCCATTATTCACCTGTTCACGGTTTTTTTATCACTCAATAATCAAAACAACAACAGACAAGTTCATATCTGTATTTTTCTAATTCAACACCAGGTTAGGATGGCCCTCAAGCACAGGTTCAGGATCAGCCAATCTTCCCCCAGTCATAAACCTGAACTGTTACCAGGGGTAAACGCAGAACTGGAATAAGATCAGATTGGATTAATTCTTTGTTAGTCTTAATTTGACCCGAATGGGAATATTGGGCTTCAGGTAGAGAGGTATTAGGTATTACGGTATTATATTAGAGGTATCATTCAGGTATTGGGGCTTTTGCAGCTGTGGGTCACTAAATATAGGCTATGGTTGAATGATTTCATTATTTGTATTTGCATTAAGATCCCCTGGGGTCCAGCAACATTAAGGCTGTTATATACAATTTAAAATATTACATGACATTACATTTCATAACAGTTTTCACAATACATTAACTGTGTGCCCTCAGGCAACTACTCTACCACATTTCTACAATACAAAATCTATGTGTGTGTAGAATGCGTCTTATCGTGTATGTGTAAGCGTTTGTCTGTGTGTGTGTGTGTCTTCTCCACAGTCCCTGCTGTTCCATAAGGTATATTTTTACCTGCTTTTTAAATCTGATTCTACTACTTGCATTGGTTACCTGATGTGGAATAGAGTTCCATGTAGTCATGGCTCTATGTAGTACTGTTCACCTCCCATAGTCTGTTCTGGACTTGGGGACTGTGAAGAGACCTCTGATGTCTTGTGGGGTATGGATGGGTGTCTGAGCTGTGTGCCTGTAGTTTAAACAGACAGCTCGGTACATTCAACATGTCAATACCTCTCCTAAATACAAGTAGTGATGAAGTCAATCTCTCCTCCACTTTGAGCCAGGAGACATTGACATACATATTAATGTTAGCTCTCTGTGTACATCCAAGGGCCAGCCGTGCTGCCCTGTTCTGAGACAATTGTAATTTTCCCAAGTACCTCTCTGTGGCACCTGAACACACGACTGAACAGTAGTCCAGGTGTGACAGAACTAGAGCCTGTAGGACCTGCCTTGTTGATAGTGTTGTTAAGAAGGTAGAACAGCACTTTATTATGGACAGACTTCTCCCCATCTTAGCTACTGTTGTATCAATATGTTTTCACCATGACAGTTTACAATCCAGGGTTACTCCAAGCAGTTTAGTCTCCTCAACTTGCTCAATTTCCACATTATTCATTACGAGATGTAGTTGAGGTTTAGGGTTTAGTGAATGATTTGTCCCAAATACAATGTTTTTAGTTTTAGAAATATTTAGGACTAACTTATTCCTTGCCACCCACTCTGAAACTAACTGCAGCTCTTTGTTAAGTGTTGCAGTCATTTCAGTTGCTGTAGTAACTGACGTGTATAGTATTGAGTCATCCGTATACATAGACATACAGTGCATTAGGAAAGTATTCAGACCCCTTGACTTTTCCCACATTTTGTTATGTTACAGCCTTCATCTAAAATAGATAAGTTTAAAAACTGAAATATCACATTTACATAAGTATTCAGACCCTTTACTCAGTACTTTGTTGAAGCACATTTGGCAGTGATTACAGCCTTGGGGAGTTTCTCCCATTCTTCTCTGTAGATCCTCTCAAGCTCTGTCAGGCTCTGGCTGGGCCACTCAAGGACATTCAGAGACTTTTCCCAAAGCCACTCCTCCTCATCAAGGATCTCTCTGTACTTTGCTCCGTTCATCTTTCCTTCGATCTTGACTAGTCTCCCAGTCCCTTCTGCTTGAAAACGTACCCACAGCTTGATGCTGCCACCTCCATGCTTCACCGTAGGGATGGTGCCAGGTTTCCTCCAGACGTGATGCTTGACAGCCAAAGAGTTCAAGCTTAGTTTCATCAGACTAGAGAATCTTGTTTCTCATGGTCTGAGAGTCTTTAGGTGCCTTTTGGCAAAATCCAAGCAGGCTGTCATGTGCGTTTTACTGAGGAGTGGCTTCCGTCTGGCCACTATCCCATAAAGGCCTGATTGGTGGAGTGCTGCAGAGATGGTTGTCCTTCTGGAGGAACTCTGGAGCTCTGTCAGTGTGACCAAGGCCCTTCTCCCCCGATTGCTCAGTTTGGCTGGGCGGCCAGCTCTAGGAAGAGTCTTGGTGGTTCCAAACTTCTTCCATTTAAGAATTATGGAGGCCACTGTGTTCTTGGGGACCTTCAATGCTGCAGAAATGTTTTGGTACCCTTCCCCAGATCTGTGCCTCGACACAATCCTGTCTCGGAGCTCTATGGACAATTCCTTCGACCTCATGGCTTGTTTTTTGCTCTGACACGCACTGTCATTTGTGGGACCTTATATAGACAGGTGTGTGCCTTTCCAAATCATGCCCAATCAATTGAATTTACCACAATTGGACTCTAATCAAGTTGTAGAAACATCTCAAGGATGATCAATGGAAACAGGAAGCACCTGAGCTCAATTTCAAGTCTCATAGCAAAGTGTCTGAATACTTATGTAAATATGGTATTTCTGTTTTTTATTTTTAAACATTTGCTAAAATTTCTAAAACCTGTGTTTGCTTTGTCATTATGGGGTATTGTGTGTAGATTGATGAGGAAGCAAAATAATTGTATCCATTTTTAAAAAAGGCTGTAACGTAACAAAATGTGGAAAAAGTCAAAGGGTCTGAATACTTTCTGAATGTACTGTACATGCTTCTGCATTGCTTGCTGTTTGGGGTTTTAGGCTGGGTCAAAAGCCACATGGAAGTCTAACAGAACAGCTTCACAATCATTTTATCATCAATTTCTCTCAGCCAATCATCAGTCATTTGTGTAAGTGCTGTGCTTGTTGAGTGTCCTTCCCTATAAGCTGCTGAAAGTCTGTTGTCAATTTGTTTACTGTAAAATAGCATTGTATCTGGTCAAACACTATTTTTTCCAAAAGTTTACTAAGTGTTGGTCACAGGCAGATTGGTCAGCTATTTGAGCCAGTAAAGTGGGCTTCACTATCCTTGGGTAGAGGAATTACTTTGCTTCCCTCCAGGTCTGAGGGCAAACACCTTTGTGAATTAGATTGAAGATATTTCAAATAGGAGTGTCAATATCATCCACTATTATCCTCAGTAATTTTCCATCCAGATTGTCAGACCCAGGTGGCCTGTCATTGTTGATAGACAACAATACTTTTCCACACTAACTTTTCAAGAAATCAAAATTACAATGCTTGTCTTTCATAATTTGGTCAGTCATACTTGGATGTGTAGTGTAGACATTTGTTACTGGCATGCCATGTCTAGGTTTGCTAATCTTGCCGAGTAGTTGGCAATATCAGTGGGTTTAGTGATGAATGAGCCATCTGATTCAATAAATCATGGAGCTGAGTTTACCTTTTTGCCCAAAATTGTATTTAAGGTGCTCCAAAGCTTTTTACTATTATTATTTATATAATTTGTCTTTGTATCATAGTATACTATCTTCTTCTTTTTATTCAGTTTAATCACATGATTTTTCAATTTGCAGTACAGTCGTGCAGCTAGACTCCTTTTACCTCATAATTAATCCATGGGGATTCAGCAGTTTTTTTTGTCATTTTCTGAATAGTTGCATGCTTATTAGTAACTAGAAAAAGGGTTTTCTAATGATCAATTAGCCTTTTTAAAATGATCAACTTGGATTAGCTAACACAACGTGCCATTGGAACACAGGAGTGATGGTTGCTGATAATGGGCCTCTGTACGCCTATGTAGATATTCCATTAAAAGATCAGCTGTAATCTCTAAGTGACCCTAAACTTTTGAACGGTAGCAGCATCTGCTTGATTCTTATTACAAACCACAGACCAGCAAATACTCTTTACATCAACAACATATGAATCAATACAGAACATATTGTATGACCTCTTATACACTATATTAGACCCAGCCTTTGGAACTTTGGTTTTCCTAGATATGGATACTATATTGTGATCAGTACATCTGATGGATTTGGATACTGCTTTAAAACAGATTTCTGCAGCATTAGTAAAGATGTGATCAATAGATGTTATATTTTATTCCTGTGCTGTTTGTAAATACCCTGGTAGGTTGACTGATAACCTGAACCAGGTTGCAGGCACTAGTTACAGTTTGAAGATTTTTCTTGAGTTTGCAGCTTGATGAAAGCCAGTCAAAATGAAGGTCACCCAGAAAATATACCTCTCTGTAGATATCACATGCATTATCAAGCATTTCACACATGTACTAGATCGCCACGGATCGCAGCTGCATGTGTGTGTGTGTGTGTGTGTTTTTAAACGCCTCTGCAACAACAGCCTCAGAAAAGGTACGATTCATCAGGATAAAAAAGCCGAGGTTTTCAGGCGAATTGATGACGATGAACAAATAGAGCGCGTGCGCACGCGTCAGAGTCCGCCATGGGCGCTGATTGGTTAAAAATGACATCACATACAATTGTACTATTCTTAGCTTGTAGAAACAGCATTACCTCATCCTTGTATAGACACACAACAACAAATAATGTTACAGTCGCAGACAGGACGAGGAAGAGGAAGAGAGTAGAAGTCAAGAGAGAGAGAGCTCTTATACTCTACTGATTATTAATTAAGCATAACATATCCTTTTGGATTCTTCCATCTAATTTCTTTGAGACTATTCGGTTGATTATATCGAGTTATTTGGTGGTCAAGTTAATTTGAGCGATATTTCCAGTATCTTCGTTTTGGAGCGAAAATCGTCACTGTAAGTACAATGTAATATTTTTTGCATTTTGCTTGCATTATTTATGTCTGGTTTTATATTCTCTTATGATCACCAAATGTATGTGAACTTGCAAAATGCATGACGTAATGCAAAGAGAACGTCATTCCGCAGCAGCAATAGACCAAAATAATAGTTGCTTAATTAACATTCATGGCAACAATGGTAACATATTCCATGCAACTGTTAAAATGATTGTTAAAAAATGCAAGTTCCAATGCAGTATTTTTTCGATTCCTATGTATTGTAGCCTAACACATTATTGTAATCCCTTGATATTGAAATGAATGTTTCGGTACCATACACAAAGGACAGAGATGGTGTTCTACCGGGAGAGAGAGTACGGGACACCGGAGCGGCCACCGCTGTCTCAAATCCTACCGCAGCTTTACCTAGGCGCAGAGACTGACGTTACCCAGGTAATAATGTTTCCATTCAGTAGGTCAGTCTCTCGTCGTTGGCCAAAGCGTTGTGTTTTTCACAATGCACCGAAAATGCACCTCTTCCAGAAGACTAGAAGGTATTCATATTGCCTGTTCTCCGTCTCTCGTTTCCCCGTGCTCTCCCGGCTGCAGGATTGTCTGGGCGCCCGCGGGATCTCCTACGTGCTAAGCGTGAGCCGCTGCAGCCCGCAGCCTACTTTCCTTCCACGTTCCCAGTACCTTCGCATCCCCATCGACGACTCTCTCCGAGACGAACTGCTGCCCCATATCCCGGAGGCACTGCGTTTTATCGGTGAGAATAATGATGAGCTTGGGTTAGTCCTGCAGGTTTAGTTAATAGGACATTTCTGCATGTCATCATGGATGCATTACACACTGACGACTGTCTGTCTGGAATAAACACAGGTGACTCCGTTCAAGTCAGGAGCAGTTATTGATCAGGGTTTCATGCAGGCCAGTTATGCTCCTATGGTTTCAGAAATATTGAATGCTGTTACAGCCCATTCAGTACCACGGACAATTGATACAAGCCTACTGTCGCAGGAAGCCCATTCATGACAGTTGATATAAGCTGTGTGTCCTTTGTACAGTTTGCATTCTGGCTGAAGTGATGTCATTCAATACAGTATATATCTCTTCTCTCTCTCTCTCAGATGGAGCTATATCATCAGGTGGATCTGTGTTAGTTCATTGTGCTTCAGGAATCTCTCGCTCCCCTGCCCTGTCTGTGGCCTACATTATGTACAACCTGGGGATGGACCTTGACCAGGCCTACAGGTGTGTTTGTCTGTGCTTTTATGCGTTCATGCATTTTATGGATTGTGTGTGTGTGTGTGTGTGTGTGTGTATAAAGCATCCAACACCTAATCTTGTCTGTTTGTCACTTTCAGGTTTGTGAAAGAGCGCAGGCCTTCAATCTCCCCAAACTTCAATTTTCTGGGTCAGCTACAACACTTCCAGGGAACCCTCGCTCAGAAGGCCTCGAATGGCAACCCCGCCATCCAGCCAATCAGATCACTGGACACAAGCCTGCAGTCAAGCAATGAAAAAATTAGCCGCGGCTCCTCTGTCCCCCTGTTAGCCAATCAGATCATGAATATTCCGGACAATGTCTATGTTGCTAAGGACTTTTTAGAGGTTGCTAAAGTACATAATATGTACAATGATAATTCCACGTGTAACACAGAGAACAGAGAGCAAAGGTTCTCGTATTCAGGTGAAACTCAGAGTCTATCAGAGAAGCCACAGCAAGACCAGAGGAGCGTGCCGTCACAGCTGACGCTGTCTCTCTCCAGCAAACTCAGAACGCTCACGCTCAACCTGAACCATAACCACAACCACAACCAGAGGGAGGCCCAGAGCCCGTGTGGAGCAATGACTCCAAGCCCCAACGAGCCAGCGACACCAACAACAAAGCCCAACACACTACAAATCCCAACAGGCATTGCGTCTCTCTCTGAGAAGCGTAAAAGCCTCGCCCTCTCCCTATCTCCCGTTGGTGCAGTTCCCCCGACTCCCCACCAGAGTGAGCCAGAAAGCAACAACGGGGAACTCGTTAGCCACAAGCCAAAGCACTCTAGCGCTTCCAACACCATCCACAAGAGGGAGTCAGGAGGCACCAGCGATTCAAAAAGCCACGGTAGGAAGCCTTCGACGGTGGCCCTTTCCTCCTCGCAGACAGATGTACGACAGAGAGAGAGGAGCACATCCTGCGTCAAAGCAGCAGGTCGGCCCAATCGCTGCTCCTCCCGAACCCAGGCGAAGGGAGAGAGAGAGGGGAGAGGCCAGGGTAAAAGAGAGCCCAGCCACTGTCAGAGTGTGGAGAAGGGGAGGCCTAACTCGACTCCAAAGACAGGGAAGGACCACAGCAAGGGAAGAGCAGAGAGGGGGACACTAACAGGGAGCCTGAGCACCATTTGTGTTTTGAACCAGCACAGTATGGTAGTTGAGCAGCAGGTGTCGCCAGCAGCTAAGCTGTCTGCATCTGCAGTGGAGGCTGAGGAAGGAGTGGATGTCGAACAGGGCCTCTTGTCTCCTCTCAACCTGACTGTCAACAAGCTGCTGGGCTGGGGGGAGAAAATGCTTCTGGGGGTGTTGCTCGGCCCCCGGATCAAAGTGGGACAGGCTGTTCTGCCCTATAGGTGCTGATGTGGTAAGAGACCACTGGCGAGGACAGAGAGAGGACTGATGAATCCCAGGAGATTTGTGTATGTGAGGAACTGAAGAACAGAGAACTGAACTGCATGTATAATAATTTGTGAATGCTTTGTCCTTTAAATGCCAATGTATTGTTAACTTCCTTCAAAAGCACTATGTATATTACATATAGGAGAAGTTTATGCTTCAATGCACATGGATTAAGGCTTGATTATGTTGATTTTTATTTATTGATTGACGTGAATCGAGTTGTTGTTATTTATAAAATGAATATTTTGAGGATGGTATTTCGGCACTGTTGTTTGTAATGGGATCACAGTGTTCACTAAATGTTATTTTACCTCTGTTCTGACTCATCTCCCATGTATTTCACCATACATTTACAATAATGTTTTGCCTATGAGGCCAAAAATCGGATTCACAATTTCCGATATGGAATGGTTATTCACTTATTATTTTCTAAAATATTACAAGAATGCAGTCTTGAAAATAAAGCTTTTATTATTTTAACTTTTAGATGACAGCCTGCCCTTGAACATCAACAAATTGTTTGGGTTAACAAGGATGGGTTTAGGGTGAATGTGGGTGTGGTGAAAAATGAGCAACATGCCCATGTAAATGAGTCACATCCGGTTGAGGGGAGGGGCAAATCAGTGACGGAACGGGAGACAAGAATGCTTTACCTGGCAAGAACTATGAGTATTAAATACTGTATGCTAGGAGTTTCCCCTCCAATATCTCCTCATATTCTCAACCGGTAGGCTAAAGTCGTTTGAGGGTAATCATACAATACTCTCAAATGCATAGGCTAAATAACTCAACGTGGGGAAAAATAGTCGAAATAAAGGGGTTTTAAAACATTCCATGTGTCAAGGATCAATACACCCTCCCAATAAGTTGCGAAATAACCTTTAAAGGTCTAACTACCGCTGTAGTTATATACACCCTGCTGTAAAATGCCCTATTAAACAGATGAATGACTAGACCTACATGCAACTGGGCTCAATGGCCATATAAGGTAGTAGACATAAGGTGTGAATACTACACGCAGTTCACTCATAGAAAATCTGGTTAGTTATCTGGGGGGGGTGAGAAGATTTCTACAATGAGGAAACAGTGTCGTCCAAACCCGTTTCTACATACGCATGAGATACCCTTCTTGGTTGAGGAAGAAGAAGAAAAAAGTTGCCTCGGAGCGACGGAAAAAAAAAAGTCAGTGAAGACGAGGGGGAGAAAAAAAAAATGAAGACATCGTCGAGAAACCCACCCCCCCCCCCCAGCGGACATCACAAAAGGTGTTGTGTAATGAGTCTGCACAGATATGCAGACGGATCGATCTGGGGATAATGAACGGTGGACACGCGCGTCGGAGTTTTGATGGGGTCGTTGATAATCAATAGGTGATAATCAAGCGTTTAGAACAAAAAACGGGTTTCTCTCCCGGAGTTACAAAGTTGCCATCGATAGTCTGATTTACTGAAGGCGGGTGCGGAAGGCTTTTCACTCGACAGAAAGTATGAGAGAGAGACGCCGATAAACCGTTAGATTTCAACAATACTGCGCTGTTTCTGTTGTAACCG
Organism: Thymallus thymallus; assembly: GCA_023634145.1. Classification (NCBI taxonomy): domain Eukaryota; kingdom Metazoa; phylum Chordata; class Actinopteri; order Salmoniformes; family Salmonidae; genus Thymallus; species Thymallus thymallus. The sequence goes on from CM042397.1 coordinate 1,988,823, forward strand.
GGTTATATAGCGACCTTTACATGTTAAGAGCGGTGATCCGAAACTTCTGCGGGTCGTTTACAGTAATGGGCCAGACTAAAACCGTAAGCTTTTCAATGTTATGAAATATTATCTGTAAACTAACTGATATTTATAACCTATCGTAGGTCATTCATGTTAAATATATTTGCGTAATACCGAGGTAAAAAACCCAAATCTTCTACCTTCTCGCATTATTATTTAACCTACGTTACCTTCATAAAAGTAGTGGACTTTTCATTCCCACCCATCATTTACCTTGCGGATCAATAAACTGCACTAAATCAATAGTCTATCAGTTTGATCATTTCGTGTTTTAAAAGACACACTACCGTTGAAAGTGTTTTACCGAGCTAATCATGTCTGCTGAGGAGGAGAGATTCAAACTGGTCGTCGTGGGCGGCGGCGGTGTGGGGAAAAGCGCCTTGACCATACAATTCATTCAGGTGAGAGACCCCCAACTGTTTGAACATTGTCAACTGTGTGTTGTTTGTCTTCTGATATGATGAGTATGTTGTAGTGGTAGTTGAATATGTGCATGTTAACCCATCTAGGCCAAATAGTATAGGCTATTCTGTCTCTGTAGTCTATTTGGTTAATAAAAACATTGCTTCGGTGGTTATGAGGAAAGCAATAATCACCACTTTTACCAGACTTCTTCACCCATGCTCTCCCATCTCTTTCGCAGTCATATTTTGTATCGGATTATGACCCCACCATCGAGGACTCCTACACCAAGATATGCACAGTGGATGGGAAAGAGACACGATTAGACAGTAAGTCACACTGTAGGTTTACTGACGTTCTTAACTCCAAGCATAGAGGGAAAGAGTGAGTGAGTGAGTGAGTGAGAGAGCGAGCGAGCAAGGCCATCTCTGTCGGTATGATTCACCCACATCTGCTCTGTTATGACTTGCAGTTGGCAGATGTTGATGCTCTAAGCCAAGGTGTAGTCATTTCACTATGCCATAACAAAAGTGTTTCTGTCCTGTGTTCATACAGTTGATGTCGGAAGTTTTACATACACTTAGGTTGAAGTCATTAAAACTCATTTTTCAACCACTCCACAGATTTCATGTTAACAAACTATAGTTTTGGCAAGTCAGTTAGGACATCTACTTTGTGCATGACACAAGTAATTCTTCCAACAATTGTTTACAGACAGATTACTTCACTTATAATTCACTATATCACAATTCCAGTGGGTCTGAAGTTTACACACTAAGTTGACTGTGCCTTTAAACAGCTTGGAAAATTCCAGAAAATTATGTTATGGCTTTAGAAGCTTCTAATAGGCTAATTGACAAAATTTGATTCAATTGGAGGTGTACCTGTGGATGTATTTCAAGGCCTACCTTCAAACTCAGTGCCTCTTTGCTCAACATCATGGGAAAATCAAAAGAAATCAACCAAGACCTACAACATTTTTTTTTTTAGGCCTCCACAAGTCTGGTTCATCCTTGGGAGCAATTTCCAAACGCCTGAAGTTACCACGTTCATCTGTACAAACAATAGTATGCAAGTATAAACACCATGGGACCACGCAGCCGTCATACCGCTCAGGAAGGAGACGCGTTCTGTCTCCTAGAGATTAACGTACTTTGATGCGAAAAGTGCAAATCAATCCCAGAACAACAGCAAAAGACCTTGTGAAGATGCTGGAGGAAACAGGTACAAAAGTATCTATATCCACAGTAAAACGAGTCGTATATCGACATAACCTGAAAGGCCGCTCAGCAAGGAAGAAGCCACTGCTCCAAAACCGCCATAAAAAAAGCCTGACTACGGTTTGCAACTGCACATGGGGACAAGGATTGTACTTTTTGGAGAAATGTCCTCTGGTCGGATTAAACAAAAATGGAACTGTTTGGCCATAATGACCATCGTTATGTTTGGAGGAAAAAGGGGGAGGCTTGCAAGCTGAAGAACACCATCCCAACCGTGAAGCACGGGGGTGGCAGCATCATGTTGTAGGGGTGCTTTGCTGCAGGAGGGCCTGGTGCACTTCACAAAATGGATGGCATTATGAGGAAGGAAAATTATGTGGATATATTGAAGCAACATCTCAAGAGATCAGTCAGGAAGTTAAAGCTTGGTCGCAAATGGGTCTTCCAAATGGACAATGACCCCAAGCATACTTCCAAAGTTGTGGCAAAATGGCTTAAGGGCAACAAAGTCAAGGTATTGGAGTGGCCATCACAAAGCCCTGACCTCAATCCTATAGAAAATTTGTGGGCAGAACTCAAAAAGCGTGTGCGAGCAAGGAGGCCTACAAACCTGACTCAGTTACACCAGTTCTGTCAGGAGGAATGGGCCAACTTATTGTGGGAAGCTTGTGGAAGGCTACCCAAAACGTTTGATCCAAGTTAAACAATTTAAAAGCAATGCTACCAAATACTAATTGTGTATGTAAACTTTTGACCCACTGGGAATGTGATGAAAGAAATAAAAGCTGAAATAAATCATTCTCTCTACTATTATTCTGACATGTCACATTCTTAAAATAAAGTGGTGATCCTAACTGACCTAAAACAGGGAATTTTTACTAGGATTAAATGTCAGGAATTGTGAACAACTGAGTTTAAATGTATTTGGCTAAGGTGTATGTAAACCTTAAACTGTAAGTATTCAGACCCTTTGCTATGAGACTCTAAATTGAGCTCAGGTGCATCCTCTTTCCATTGATCATCCTTGAGATGTTTCTACAACTTGATTGGAGTCCACCTGGGGTAAATTACATCGATTGGACATGATTTGGAAAGGCACACACCTGTCTATATAAGGTCCCACAGTTGACAGTGCATGTCAGAGCAAAAACCAAGCCATGAGGTCGAAGGAATTGTCCCTAGAGCCCTGAGACAGGATTGTGTCGAGGCACAGATCTGGGGAAGTGTGCCAAAAAATGTCTGCAGCATTGAAGATCTCCAAGAACACAGTGGCCTCCATCATTCATAAATGGATGGAGTTTGGAACCACCAAGACTCTTCCTAGAGCTGTCTGCCAGGCCAAACTGAGCAATTGGGTGAGAAGGGACTTGGTCAGGGAGGTGACCAAGAACCCAGAGTTCCTCTGTGGAGATGGGAGAACCTTCCAGAAGGAAAACCATCTGCAGCACTCCACCAATCAGGCCTTTATGGTAGAGCGGACAGACGGAAGCCACTCCTTAGTAAAGGCATTTGACCGCCTGCTTGGAGTTTGCCAAAAGGCACCTAAAGACAAACAAGATTCTCTGGTCTGATGAAACCAAGATTGAACTCTTTGACCTAAATGCCAAGCGTCACGTCTGGAGGAAACCTGGCACCATCCCTACGGTGAAGCATGGTGGTGGCAGCATCATGCTGTTGGGATGTTTTTCAGCGTCAGGGACTGGGAGACTAGTCAGGATCGAGGGAAAGATGAAAGGAGCAAAGTAAAGAGATCTTTAATGAAAACCTGCTCCAGAGCGCTCAGGACCACAGACTGGGGGAAGGTTTACCTTCAAACAGGACAACGAAAAACCTGTTTTTTGCTTTGTCATTAAGGGGTATTGTGTTTATTTATTTTTTGTTTTTCCTCATCAATTTAATTTTAGAATAAGGCTATAATTTGGAAAAAGTCAAGGGGTCCGAATACTTCCCGAATGCACTGTCTCCATATTTCTCCCTGTGTACGTACATCTGAATCTCTGTGTGTGTGTGTGTGTGTGTGTTAGTCTTGGACACAGCAGGTCAAGAGGAGTTTGGGGCAATGAGGGAGCAGTACATGCGCTCAGGAGAAGGCTTCTTGCTGGTGTTCGCTCTGAATGACACTGGCAGGTAAGAATCGTGTGTCTGTCTGTCTGTGGATGCATGTACACAGCCTATCTCGAGTCACGGACAAACTGTAGATTCAAACCAGTGTTCCCAACTACCCAACATAGTCTGAAGCCCTCAGAGCTAAAGCATTTGTCAGGGTGACCGTACTCAAGGTTACAGGAAGGCAACGTCACAGTTTGTGGTTAGGGATGCACATTTCGGTAAACTTTGCTGCAGACCCTCATTAACCTGTCAAAGAACGGTAAACATTTTTCCAAGCAGTTAAATGACGTGACCAACAGAAAACACTATCAGAGATTTGTATATAATGACGAGATGCTTATTTTTCCTCTCTTAACAATTGGAGTCGTCCCAAGGCGGGAAGGCAGGCCACAAGCTTTGGCCCAAGTTAAGCCTGTAGGAACGCATTGGACAATATTTTCCTCTCTGATACTGTGAATGGATACAAGGACCGGACATTTTTCATTAAGAGTTTATGGGAGTCGAGCTTTACGATTTGAGATTTTTTAATCGTGGCTACCAAAGTTTTTTTAATACGCAGTTGCATTTAGAATTGTTATTTGTTGCGCAATGACTGGGCTTACAAAAGTTTCACTCCGGCTACTCTCGCGCTGTCTGGTAGGCAATTCCTCTCCTCAAAACAGGCTCTCTGTATGCTGTGCACGTGTGATGAGTAAAATGTATGACGACTACTGAAAATACACGTGGCAATTGAATTCCCGAAAATTATGCAAAGTAACCTATCGACGGACCAGGGTTCCCCATCTGGCGGCCCGGATTTGGCCTGTGGGTGGATTTATTAGAATTTTCATTGTTGGACATAAGACACCAGGAAATCAGGTCCAAGTGATTTTAATATTGGAAATCTGTTCCCAAGTATTCCCACGCATAAGAGAGACACGTGATCGTATTCAAATAATAATTGATTGGATTTATATAGCAAATTCCTACCAACTGAGGTACTCAAAGTGATTTAAATAGTAGGGGGAAACGCACCTCAGTGATGCACAGCGACCATTTTTGTGCCAGAACTCTCACTACACATCAGGTGGAGAGGTGAGGACTGATATATGGCAGTTAGGAATTAGGGGATTATTTGGGGGCCATGATGGAATGTGGCCAGGTAGAACATTTTGCCATGACACTGGGTGAACATGACACTGGTGAACACACTACACATACAATAAGCGCCATGGGATTTTGAATAACCACAGAGTTTTAACGTCCTATCCAAAAGACGGCACCCTACACAGGGAAATGTTCCCAAATGTAGTCAAGGTTTGAAAATATTACTTTTGGCAAACATTACATCTGTTTTAGGCTTCTTGTGGTTAATTTGCGGCCTTAAGTTTTTAAAAAGTACTTTTTTGACCCCCTGACCAACCGCTTAAAAAATATATATGTGGCCCACGGCTGAATCTAGTTGATGAACGCTGCTATAGGCCAATAAGCATGACTGGTCAAAAAAGTGAGACTTGTTGTAGGCGTTCACCTCTCATAAGTCGCATTCATGACATGGTGTCAAATACAGGCAGCATATAATGACCTGCTGTGGAAGTTCTCCGTGAGTTGAAAGGTGGGTGTGTGTGGGTGCAAGTGCACCAACAGAGTTCATGTGTGCCGTTTGGTTGCGAAGCTCCCATGAATTGCAACAGACCCTTTCCTTCTCATGAGCTGTAGAATGCGTCTCATAGGTGCACTGCAGATGTTAAGTACGAACACAACATTCTAAGAACCTATGTGAACCTGTTGTAATGTTTGTTGTCACTATGCTGTTGTTGTCTTTGTAAATGTAATGCCTCTTCATTGCTTTAAGGGGACATATACACTCGCAAAGAGCCCCTGACAGTCCTCCACAAAGCTGCTTTTTGTCACAGTAAATTGAACAAATGGATTGCACCTTTTAAGGACACAACGCACTTATGATCAGTTCCTAATGTGTTCTCGTTTCCCCCTTTTACATTTTTTTCTTTAGTTACAATGAGATCCACAAGTTCCACACCCAGATACTGAGAGTGAAGGATCGTGATGACTTCCCCATGGTGCTGGTGGGGAACAAGGCTGACCTGGACCAGTCGAGAGTGGTACTGGCCTTCACTGTCACTCTCATTGTCATGTTAGAGGAGGTCTTCTACTGACTACAATAATGCCAATTTAGATCCTACTGGTTCAAAATCTCAAGCCTCGAAAAGACGTTTGAGTTGCCAACAGGTGGCAAGTGTTTCTTTGGCTAGATCTAATTCTAACTTATTTTTCTTACTCAGTTTACCGGAATAAGGAAGTGAAACCGCTACTGGCCTGGTGGGTGCTTTTAACCTGAGTTTATCAACCTCTCTCTGTCCTGTCTGTAGATCTCCAGAGAGGAAGCCCAGGGCTTTGCTAGAGAGAACAGGATCCATTACATGGAGGCCTCGGCTAAGAACCGCCACAACGTAGACGAAGCCTTCCTGGAGGTGGTGCGAGCTATAAGGTAACGTTAACAGCTAGCTGCAGCGTAGGCTGTTTTAAATATATAATTATATTGCAGAAAGCTGGAAGGTACTTTGTAATAAGTCATCATGTTTATAGCTCGATGATTATAGAGTTGGTGGCCAGAGGCAGAGTTGAGGGACAGACATTGTGGTGTCCATTTTAGCCTACTCCTGAGAAAGTATCCAATGCTCTCTCCCTCACTCTCTCTCTCTCTCTCTCTCTCTCTCTCTCTCTCTCTCTCTCTTTCATTCTCTGTTTTTTTTTAAACACAGAAAGTTTCAGGAGACTGAGAGCCCCCCTCTACCAGCAAACCACACAGGAAAACGGAAGAGCGGTGGCTGCCCCTGCACCCTCCTGTAACTGTCCCCTCCCCTGGCATAGCACTGTTGTCACAGAGACCAAAACCCCCTCACCTCACCACTGATGCAAATCTTGTCTGACTTACCTGGAGGGAAACGGGAAGATTTGGCAAGGGAGGGGAGAGCTATACACTTGGAAATACATCAAACTGTATGGTGAGATTTGGGGAATGGGGCAGGGTTGTCTGGGAGTGGTTGCTTACGTCAATGGTGGGCAAAGTGGTGCATTGTTACATTTTTATATATGGTTTCATTCACACTTAGAAATTAGCATCTTCAAGCTTTTTTTATTATAATTTTTTTAATATACTTTTTCTTGTGTTTTGGGGGTTTTGTTATTTCATCATTGAGCAAGGGTGTAAAGGGAGAGGCCTTGAGCTGGATGAGATGAGTCCACAGAGGGAGATCTCACGGTGTTTTGGTTAGCTTCATACATTGGGTCAATCTGATGGAAGTCACTGGTTTGACGTTGCTGGAAGGAACGGATCATTAAGAAAGTAGATGGCGCTGTCGTTCATACGTCCAACAGAAAAAGGAAGGGATTTTTTGAGATTTTTGAAAAGACTGCACGGAAAAGAGTGAGGGAGAAAGAAGAAGCTGAATGAGAGGGAACGGATGTGTTTAAAACACTGGTACTTTTTCACAGTGTAGTATCCATGACCACACAATATATCATATTTTTTTTGCACAACTTCAACTTATGGCCTGGTAGGAAAAAGGTAGTTTGACACTAAAGTTGTTTATTTTAAAATGACTGTGGATGTTTAGGTGTGTCCCGGTACTTTTGTTTATACGTACAGGTTTAGGCCTGCTTTTTAAGGCATTTTTATTAGAATGCTGTTTGCAAATAGTTTTAATGTCACACGGCTACCAACCATGCATCAAGGCATTCATTTATGAATTGTGTTAAATGAATGAGTCAAAGTGAATGAAGATTGTTCCGCACGTGGCTAATAGGAAGAGAAGATGATGCGATACTGATGATAAAACGGTTGTATTCGTTCACACTGCCCCTGTAATAGGATGCGGAGTAAATGATGTTATGTTTGGAAGTTAAATGAGCATTCGGAACAGGCTTCCTGATTGAACTCCGTAAACGACATTTGTATGGGAGGATATGTAGCACTGGTCCTGCAAACCTTCATATACTGTAGATGTAATTAACAGATGACTTTATCCCCTGGGTGATATTTCACACACAGCAGGACTTGCCTAGTTAAATCAAACATAAATACAAAAAAATAGCCATATAACTTTCTGGAAGATTCTGAATCTGCTCCATATTTTTGAGTTGAATCGGACTCAACTCTGTGACCCTAATAATACTTGAGATGTTTTGAGTTATTGATGAGTGGTTCTCAAAGCTGGCTATCTTGTTTTCTTTGTGATATAGAACCCTGTTGATGATGTAACTTCCACATTTGTCCACCGTTGTTCTTCACCTATTTCTAGAATAATGCATTGTGACTGTTATTACTGCAGTGGAATAAGCCACGAAAAATAATTTTTACTTCAAGTCGGATATATGTAATTATTTTTAACAGCAAAAAGCTGTTTGTCGTCTAACTTGCACCATGTAATCTGCCAGTATCTGTATTTTGTACTGAAATAAACCAAATACTTTTTGTACACGTTACACTTTTTATACATTATTACTCATCTTGAGTTTTTGCTCAGAACGTGTCAGAATGGAATAGGGCAGCTGGTTTGTCTGGATACACTACCATTTCTATTTAACAGCATTGGTGAACGCTTGGTGACAAGAAAGTAGTAGTGAGAGGAATGCAGTTTGGCCGAGGTGAAATATGATTTTTATTAAACTGTTGAATGCAATGAGAAAAATAATCATGTAAATGTACAGATGAATAAAAAGGATTGTTTGAATTGGGAATGTGAAAATGCAATGTAATCAAACATGCTCTTATCTGATGTTCATGTTCAAAGATATTATGTATTGTGGCCTGTGTGGTCCAGTGGTTACAGCCGGCATGGGTTCAAATCCGGCCCACTGCCCTTTGATTCACCTTCCCCTAGCTTCAATATAAGCTATATATATATATATATAAGGAAAAAAAAGACCTTTTAAAAAGGTATTCTGGGGTTGGGGGACCGCCACATGAGGGCAGCACAATACCAAATTCCACAACCCTAAGGGTTATCTCTTTGACCATCATACATATGAATGGATAAGGTTCATGTTTCAATGACAGAGGCCAGGGGTCACATATTCCTCAGCTTACCTCCCTGTGGCTATAGCATAGTATATAATGTCATTACAGTAGTAAACAAAGGTCTGTAACGTTTTAATTGAAAGACAATTCTAGTTTTATCATGGCACTTACTCGGCTAAGTAAACTTGATAGCAACTGTTTGCCTATGGACATTATTTATTTGTGTACCCAAGATCCTGGTTGAAACCTTTATCTCGGTGTTGATCTCTCTTTCACACACAGGCAATGTCAGAAAACTCCCCCTTTCTGCCCTCACCCCTATTAGCATAAGGTATGTTGTAAAACAGGTATGTGGTGTGACGTTTTAGGCAGGGTAATTGCCTATGGGAAAACAGGTACACATATGTTTTACCTGTTGTAAATGAACACACAACAACTTTACAATATCAACAATTGAATTAGCAAATAAGAGCTCATAGTAATGGTTTAAGTTGAGGAAAGCCTGGGTGAGCGAGTTTTAAATAGAGGATTACATCTTGTTTTTCATACGTTTCGAGGCGGAAACACACAGAGGACATAAGGTAAGAATATGATTTACTCGTTTTAATGAACGCTAAACTATCAATTATTTTCAGCCAAAATCATTGGGCAGGCATCATACTGCCGCTCTATGTATCTTGTATCGTGTATCTGTCTTGTGTATTTTCGTTCTGACATTTTGCACCTGCCCTGTTTTTTCGTAGCTGCTTGACGAATAAATTTCCCCCAATCTATCTCTCTATATCTCTATTATAGATATAACTATAGCTATGCTCATGAATTATCGTTAAGCTTTCTCTATTCCCAATACAACCAAACTCATATTTTGTTTAGATGATAGAGAAATGATATTTTCTTTCTTTATTTTTCTTATCGTGTATAAGACAGTATCTACGATAAGTAGACCTACGATACGCTACAATGGTATTTATTTCTATGTGATTACATTTTATTACGTCGAAAGATTCTAAAAGTAACTTTTGTTTCGTTTTAACTTCCGCCTCTAGGGGGCGACATTTTCAGGATCACCTTTTTTCTGTATGTGGGTTCCCTTTTTACATTATCTTTTTTTTTTTTTTTTACTGAATAATGTTTTGAGTATGGCATATTTATTTAGAGCAATTTATGAATCAATAAATCCATTTTGTTGCAGTTGTCTCTCCTGCTTGAGAAATGCCAGGCTTGGCAGGGATATGTATTGGCATGCTGTCGCTGCTCCCGCTAGCTTGGGCCAGAGTTGTCTACAGTCACAATGAAGGTAAACACACATCTGTTCAGAATCACTGGGGAAGCCAAGACAGAAAAAAAAAAAGCCATATTATAACCTCTGTATTGTGATAATTGCGTTGTTTTCTCTATAACCTGTCAGTTCATATGCCTTGACAACGTGATAAATAGACAATAAAATGACAAGAAGTAAATTGAACCACACCTTTGTTTCATCACAAACCCGGAGAGAAACCTCTGTCCGATGAAGTCCACAAAGCATATTACAAACAGTTACATGACCTACAGCAAGTAAATTTTTCGGACATTTTTGGACCACTAAACATCTATTGATATAGAACCATGGAGAGTTACCGCAAGTCTCAAAGAAAACAGGAGCTTCACTATTCCAGCAGCATTTCAACTTCAACATTTCAACATCATCAAATCACCTCTGCTCAGTCTAATACAGTGACAACTAAAAGATACCAAAAATGATTAAATATGATGTGGCTGTCCATTGTACTGATTCCTGTGTGTGTGTGTGTTTGTGCAAGTAAAAGAAACACGTTGACTCACCCTACTTGTAGAGAAATGCCATCCTCCTCTCTTTCATGTTGACAAAACGGTCTATGACTCTGTCATACAGTACACACTTTTAGTTGTTGTTGTCCTAGGATACCTGGGTAAATTTCTTGCTCGCTAACTTCCTTTCATGGCCAGCTAGTTAACATTAGCCTTCTACATTAGCTAAATATATTGAACTTCCATCCTCTCAGGCCAGGGGCACAATGTATGAATTTATGGCTGGATCAGAATCTCTGTTATAATAATTGGCCAGTATGGAGAATTAAGTCAAACAAGTCCAAATCCCTATCTCCATCCATGGGTAATTTAGGAAAGGGACAATTTTAGCTAGCTAGCAACCGGAGGAAAACGACACGAGATGCAACAATAAAATAAAAAAAATCTGTCAATGATTGGTGTGAAGCCAAATCCAAACTATAGTAAAATGCACAATGTGTCATTGGATAGTGAATTAATTTTCCTCTTGTCATGTCAGTCATTGCAGACTGTTTATTTACAACTTGTCAGAAATGTTTTTTAGCCCATTGATTTTGTTGTAATGTTTGAGTCACTCAGTTATCACATGAACACATATAAGACATGGCAAAATGTGTAGAATTGCAGGAAATTTGCTTTAAAACTGCTAAATGTTTTCTCCACCACATGGCAAAATGTGTAGAATTGAAGAAAATGTGCTTTAAAATGTCAGAATAATTACCACCCCATGGCAAAATGTATAGAATTGCAGGAAATAAGTTTGAAACCTGCAAAATGCTCTCCTCCAACAAGAGGCGTGTGACCAGTTTGTGTCATGGACAGTGTGGGGGGAGGGGTGTTTCCCCAATGATGGAAGGGGCCCGAGTTTAAACGTTTGCGAACCACTGTTAGGCAATTATTATTTTGCTTCATTGTTTCTATTTCGATCTGATGGTTATCTATTCAATACTGAATTTGATCTTTTGTCTGTCGAGGTCAGACTTGTGATCAATGATTGCTAGTGTGTGTGTGAGAAAGATCTCTGACTCCAATGGGATCATATCAACCTCAATCTCATGGCCATGAATATCCTCTTTCTCTCTGTATGTCTTATTCCTTCTTTGTCTCTCTGTTTCTCTCTCTTTCTGGGTCCAGTGTTCCTGGGACAACAGTCTGCGTCTTCGTACCTGTCTCGCTCGCTGCTCTGGAACAACTGGGACCTGGAGCTGGTGACGCCAGGCAACCTTGAGAGGGAGTGTATGGAGGAGATATGCACCTACGAGGAGGCCAGGGAGGTGTTTGAGGACATACCCCAAACGGTGAGGGAAGGGGGCAGTGAATGTGGCGGTACCTTTCATGAAAGTCTGTTGGAAATATGTATTATTTACGCACATTAAGCATACTGTAAGCTTTTTCAATGAATTTACTAATTGGCTACCAGAAGTTTACTTGGAATTCATTTTCTATTTTCCCCAGGATGTATTTTGGGACAAATATACCAACAGTCACCGTAAGAACACTTTTTGGGGGGGCTTTTAATAAAACTATACTAAGTCAATGTTGAAATGTACATTCTCACTACTGTCCTCATGTTTCTCTATGGATGGTGTTATCACACAGGCTGTAATCTTAATGTAATGTACATTGCAAATGTATTTATTGTGTTTGTTCTATAGAATCAGCGCCCAGGGTGGATGTGTCGGGTCTAGTGGCAGGGATAGTTGCTGTTCTAGTGTCTGCTATCATAGCCACGGTGCTTGGCTGTTACTGTTACAAGAACAAGGCTGGTAGGACGGCAGGCAGGTAATATTGACTGTGTGTTGTGTCTATGTATGTTAGTGTGTCGATCTTAGAGTGCAAGTATGTACAGTATAGCCCTCCTAACCTAAGGCATCTATTGCCTGGTTGCCTTACCTGTCAGCAAATGTAATATGATAAAGTAGGCCTATGTAATCCCTAGTAGCTCTACATTGTAGCAACATATGATAAAGTAGGCCTATGTAATCCCTAGTAGCTCTACATAGTAGCAACATATGATAAAATAGGCCTATGTAATCCCTAGTAGCTCTACATAGTAGCAATATATGATAAAATAGGCCTATGTAATCCCTAGTAGCTCTACATAGTAGCAATATATGATAAAGTAGGCCTATGTAATCCCGGCTAGCCCTACATAGTAGCAACATATGATAAAATAGGCCTATGTAATCCTGGCTAGCCCTACATAGTAGCAACATATGATAAAATAGGCCTATGTAATCCCGGCTATCCCTACATAACAGCAACATATGATAAAATAGGCCTATGTAATCCCTAGTAGCTCTACATAACAGCAACATATGATAAAATAGGCCTATGTAATCCCTAGTAGCTCTACATAACGGCAACATGTGATAAAATAGGCCTATGTAATCCCTAGTAGCTCTACATAACAGCAACATATGATAAAATAGGCCTATGTAATCCCTAGTAGCTCTACATAACAGCAACATATGATAAAATAGGCCTATGTAATCCCTAGTAGCTCTACATAACAGCAACATATGATAAAATAGGCCTATGTAATCCCTAGTAGCTCTACATAACGGCAACATGTGATAAAATAGGCCTATGTAATCCCTAGTAGCTCTACATAACAGCAACATGTGATAAAATAGGCCTATGTAATCCCTAGTAGCTCTACATAACAGCAACATATGATAAAATAGGCCTATGTAATCCCTAGTAGCTCTACATAACAGCAACATATGATAAAATAGGCCTATGTAATCCCTAGTAGCTCTACATAACAGCAACATATGATAAAATAGGCCTATGTAATCCCTAGTAGCTCTACATAACAGCAACATGTGATAAAATAGGCCTATGTAATCCCTAGTAGCTCTACATAACAGCAACATATGATAAAATAGGCCTATGTAATCCCTAGTAGCTCTACATAGTAGAAACATATGATAAAGTAGGCCTATGTAATCCCGGCTAGCCCTACATAGCAGCAACATTATTCCAGAAATAAGCAATGGACCCTGAGTCTTCCCATATTTTGTCTTGTGTGTGTGGCCAACATTACTTGCTTGTAGCCTAACCTAGTATTAATTTTATGTCATCTGTTCCAGTGCTCCAGTGAGGATGGTTGTGGATGGCCAACCTGCCCCAGAGACGGTGCCTCTCACTGAGATCGTTGCCCCAGGACTGCCCTCGTACGGCGAAGCCCTGACCCGCAGTGGGCAGCATGACGCGCCCCCGCCACCTTACTCTGGGTAGGCCTGTGTGTGTGTGTCTCACAGGAGGTTTGTGGCACCTTAATTGGGGAGGACGGGCTTGTGGTAATGGCTGGAGCGGAATAGGTCAGACACATGGTTTCTATGTGCTTGACGCCGTTCCATTCCCTCTGTTCCAGACATTATTATGAGCCGTCCTCCTCTCAGCAGCCTCCAGTGGAGTATATGTATGTTCCACCATAGTTGAAGATTGTGTACTGTGCGTAAATGTATTCCACCTTTGTGTAGTATGCATCTTTCATTCATGTCACAACCTATTTCTGTCCACAGGGGGGTGCCATCAGAAGCTCCTGGCCCGGCTGACAACACTGAGATTACTGCGACTACTGGACACTGAGTGAAAAGGACATTTGAAAAAGGGCCTTTCATGTGTGTTACAAGCTTCAATTTGAGTTCTGGACTGTTATAAGTGAGCATAGCTGTGAACATTTCCATTTCAATTCCTGTCAGTTGTTGAAACAGACGTGTTATATGTCGATATAATAGGAGAGAATTTCAATCCCTGCACTGATTGAAATTGGGATGGAATTGAACCATTTCTAGTTGTTAGGACTTGTTTTTTCGGGGGAAGAGGGGAGTTCATAGGGGAGCAAGGCTGAAGGATGTTATAGAGAGAGAAATGAAGGGAATGGGATGAAACTTGTTGAGAGGTTACCTGTGAGAAAGAGAAGCAATCCCTTGAAATATTATGCTTAAAGGAAAACGTATCTTTTGGTATTTGTTTCATTAGTCTATTGTTGACATAGTGCGTTTTCAAGATATGCAACTTTAAAAAGACAGAAATCAACATTTTGAGACTACTGTATGTCAACAATGGACTAATGAAACTAGAATTGTCCTTTTAAATATGTATAAACTAGCAGCTGGTATTTAGGTCAACATGTTGGCTAATTTTCATCTTATCTCAGTTGTTTCTATCTGTATTGGTGCATGACAGTGACTCTAAACCGAAGTCTATATTCATACACATTTCTTATTCAAAACATTTTAATAAAAAAATGTACACCTGGCCCACTGGTCAATCAGACAGTCATCTAGACTCCATTGAATTGCTCGTTTTCAAAAACGTTTTCAAATATGACTTGGTGTTAGAAGGGGCTCCCAAGCAGTGCAGTGGTCTAAGACACTGCATCTCAGTGCTAGAGGCTTCACTACAGACAACCTGGTTTGAATCCAGACTGTAACACAACTGGCCATGATTGGGAGTCCCATAGGGAGGCGCACAATTGGCCCAGCGTCTGAGAATGGTCTCTGTGTATATGACTAAAGGCTCTGCATGGTCAATCCGATTTCTGCAGTGGCTGTACAGCATTTACTACAGACACCACAGAGCTTTCATACTTTGTGTGCTTAGCTGAGCAGAGCTATTGTGAAGGAATTTGTCAAGGAAGTGAGTTAATGTTTATACTGGACCTTGCGCCCCCAATGATGTCAATGCGGAGCTATACAGAGCCCTCTGCTTTGTTACACATTTTGAGAGGCGCATGGCGTTGAGGTACAGAGCTTTATTTGGCCTCTGCATTCCTCTGGTGGCTCTGCCTGCAGTTGCGTCACAACATCCATACAAAGCGATCACATTGTAGGATCAAGCATAAATTGGCTTTTAGCTAGAGTTGGTGTAGCAGACAGACTGCTGTGTGTGTGTGTGTGTGTGTGCACACTGGAGACGGAGAAAAAGTGAGTGAGTGAGAGGGAGGGAGTGTGCTAACATGCCAGCCAACCAGCCGCTCTCAAAAATGGCGTCCTCAGAAGAGAATGATGTGAAACCTACACATCAAGATTCTAGTACGGCCGCGAAACCTCTCTTCAATTCTCTCTGGTCTATTTATAATTGTGTTTACAAAAGAACGCGAGGACTAATACAATAAATTTTGATGCGCTGTACCAATAGTGTGGTCGTCACTAGTTACCACAGCCACAACGTCAGAAGACCCGCCTACTCGACCAATCAGACGAGGGAGTGTGATGACGCGTATGCTGACCGGATTGATTGGGCAGACGAGAGACATGCATTTATGCCGCGTTTAAATACTAGTCGGAACAAGGAAACGGACATTTCCGACTTTATAACTGGTTATAGACGAGCCGCGTTCAAGTCGGACATTTCAGAGTTTCCTAATTCCGACTAGGACATTTGATAAAGTTATCCATCAGTGATTGAATGATTTATTAGCTATAATAAAACCAACCGTTGTGGTAATCGGATGTATTTTTGCAAGCTTATAACCATGTTTGCCCTAACTCAGTTACTTGTCTTAAACCAAAATAGTTTTACTCCAATACCTGCATGAATTTTTTAAATGGCATGTAGACAAACACACATTAATTTTAGATTTTTATTTTCAAAATCCACAAGTAAAACGTACACAGCTTAACAGAAATGTTCAAATAATTGTTTTTATTTTAAATGTGCTTATTTTTGTCTAATTTTAAGATCAACTTCAACTCTGTTACTTTATTTGGCACGTAGAAACTTACTTTATTTATTTAAAAGTACACCTTTTTGGTATTTTGTACCAGGTTTCGTCTCTGTACAAAGGCATGGTCTTCAAGCATTGGAAGATGGCAAAAACATTTAATAATAATGATTAATTGGACTGACATGGCACTTTTATAGACACCCAAAGCTCTTTACAGTGTAAGGGGAAACTCACCACACTAACCCCACTTACAGTGCTTTTCAGAAAGCATTCAGACCCCTTGACTTATTCCACATTTTGTTGTGATTTTTTTTACATTATTTTTTTTAACCCATCTACTAACATGTGCCCTCCTTTGCAAGGCTTTGGAAAACCTCCCTGGTCTTTGTGGTTGAAATTCACTGCTCGACTGAGGGACCTTACAGATAATTGTGTGGGGTACAGATATGAGGAAGTCATTCAAAAGTCATGCTAAACACTATCAATATTTTGTTCTATATACACTATTCATAGACTGGTCATACATGGTCATTTTATACACAGTATTACATGATAGGAATACAGTTTTATACACATTACACATAAAAATGAACTCATCATTACATACTCTTGCAATAAGTGCCATGGGATCTTTAATGACCACAGAGTTAGGACACCCATTTAAAGCAATATTCCATTGTTGGTTGGTACTTTAACATTATTAAAATGAAATGAATGATGTAAAAGTGTATGGTATCAATTACAGTGGTCGGTCTTTGAACTTACTGCCTTCATGTTCATTTCACCAACATATTTATCTTTTGTTTTTCTGTCTTTCTCCTGGTGGCATTCATACATCTTTGTGCCCACAACTTCAAGCTGGGAGACTTTTACTCTCCCAAATGCGTTTTTTTCCCCTGCCAAAGGCTGTCGAAGGTCAAGAATACGATATATGACTATTAGAATGAAAGGCTTGCAGGGAAACTAACAACGTTGCTCTATCAAATATAATAACTTCTCTGTGCTTGGAATGGAATCCCTTATGCTTTCTAGCATGAGGAGCAAAAGTTCGATGACACTCAATGGTATGAATTTGAGTGACGTTCTGTATAATGTCATTTGGTCATCACACTCCCTCGTCTGATTGGTCGGGTAGGCGGGCCTTTAGAGCCGGCTAGAGGTGATCCAGTCGCTGATTAATTATTATTTTTTTTCAACAGTCTCAGACTGAAGTATGTAGCGAACACAGAGCAGATGAAGAATTCAGTTTGAGTCTTCAGGCAACCACGGGGGATACGAGTGTTTTACCCGTGTGGGCACGTCAATCATATACAATAGTGCAGATCTAGTGCCTACTATCGGCTGCCTAGGCTACCACTATTGGGGAGGGGGTGTGTGCAAATGCATTTTGGAGAGGGAACTGGCAAGCCAAAATATAAACAATAGACACTGTTGCTATAATAGAATCGCCCCATTTTATATATATATATTCCAAATATTTTAGAAGTGCAATAATTCAACACCGTAGGGGAGAGGGGATGGTAAGAGATGGCGCGCTTCATTCTAGTGATAAATGGGCATCACATATGTTGCTGTGCAGACTAGTTTAAGCTACGCTCTAGCATCAGTTGAATCGCTGGTTGTGCCTAGGAGGACAATAGACCTAGAAATATATAGGGGCTGAAGAAGGAAGGGAAGGAAGAAACCGGATTTTTGTGGTGGTGGTTGGCGTGACCCCCCCCCCCTCCTCCCCTCTCTGTATCGTCCATATCCCCCTCCTCCTTCTCCTCCCCTCCATTCCTCTCCCCCTCCGTGCTGGTCTCAGTCTTGAGGACTTGCTAGTGAATCGGGAGAAATAAACAGACACTGAGCAGAGGGGGAAAAAGGACACAGGGAGTGATAGCGTGCGAGAATTTAAGACATCTCCTCCCTCCCCTACCCCCTCACTATCTCTCCATCTTCATCCCTCGTCTTTTCTTTAATGGAAAGAAATTACCCTGGTACAGGGTTCGGTGATTTGGGCGCTGGTACGGGATGGAGTTACGAGAGATCGGCCAAGGCAAGGTAAGCATTTGTACCCGTACATGTGCGCCCTCATACACTGGATGCATAAATATGCTTAGCTTGCTGTAACAATGCCCATGCCGATAGAGGCAATGCAATCCGTGCTCCCTCTATCGCTCCGTTTATATAGATTACGGTGTTTGCAAGCGCCAGGTAGGCTATATGAAGGTTATCAGTATTGTCATTAGCAAGACTGGGGGGGTGGTCTTGAAAATGCAAGGAATGCGATTGAGAGTTAATGCGTGATACGGAAGGTAGACCGAGACAGAAAAAAGAGGGGGAGAGGGGCGAAAAGAGGGGGGATGGGTTGGACTTGGGTGGATACAGCTAGCTTTAGCTGGCTAGTGTATAATCAGAAATGGGAAAAAAAACCGATATGTAACGATATCTGCAGAGATCGTTTACATTTTTCACAATATTCCATCATTATATTAATGCATACTGGGTTGTCTTTACTAATGCATTGGTTGCGTAATATGCTTGTTTACAAAGCAATGGTTGGTGCTAATTAGGAATACAAACCTAATGCATTTGACGATGCAAAATGCAACGTTTGTAGATTACTGTAGCTAGCCCACTGTCTACAAATTAAATGGCCTTTATGCTAGAAATGGTGGTGCTGCGGGGTTGCTTTCCTCAATTCTCGCTAATACACTGTAGGATGAGTGTATGCTAAATCAAATCAAAATATGCAACTATCATCAAACAATTAGAGTAAACAGTTAACATAACTTAGGTAATAACAGTGGACATTTAGTGACAGCTAGCTAGTGAACTGTAAGGTATTTTAATTAATTCTGCAAGCACGAGTACGTTACATCACATTATTAAAGCAGCAGCAGTATGGTCGTTAGTGCAAATATTTGTCTATATTGGTATAACAACCCCTAGATAGCTTTAAGTCTAGCAAGTGTATTGATGGAAACTTGGATAAATTGGTAACGTTACACAGTGTGTAGTAACATCACTCTCAGGCTTACTTTGATATGCGTATTATTAACAGGTGTAGGATTTTTTGGGGGGTCACCAACTGCATTTTTCATTCATGCGAGAAAAACCTCTACTAGGTAACGTTAGACATTTTGGGGTAAAGCTAGCTAGCTAGCTTGTAACCGTTGTCCTTGCTAGCTAACGTTAGCTGTTCAGTTCACGTTACATGATTCGGCATATTGACTCAATGCTGCCGGTCTTTGGCTACAAAGTAAAACCACAAGAATCGACAATAAACACCAATACATGCCATTAGTTAAAACGCTGACAAGGGTGACGTTCACTAGAACTCGCTACCCGGCTAGCTAACTCATGTTAGGCTAACTCTAGCTAGCTAGCTAAATCATGTTCTGCTGTATTGAGAGACAGTTGGCTAACTCTAGCCACCTAGCTAGCTAGCTAACGTGAACGCGTTAGCTAAGCTTACGGGCGTACTGGTAAAATATCTCAATAATCTTTCGTATCCGTTAACGTATGAATTAAAACGGGCATGGTATACTGTAAGAACGTTATTAATGTAACCAAATGTTACACATTTTTGTGTCTTGACATGCCTCGTATCTGTGTTTTGATGAATTGGGGCCTACTTACATTTCAAAGGCTACGCACATTACCAGTCGTCGCCGGGACAACCAGATCAATCTCGAGACAGTGCGCGCGTTACTAAATCAATCTCGAGACAGTGCGCGCGTTACCAAATCAATCTCGAGACAGTGCGCGCGTTACCAAATCAATCTCGAGACAGTGCGCGCGTTACTAAATCAATCTCGAGACAGTGCGCGCGTTACCAAATCAATCTCGAGACAGTGCGCGCGTTACCAAATCAATCTCGAGACAGTGCGCGCGTTACCAAATCAATCTCGAGACAGTGCGCGCGTTACCAAATCAATCTCGAGACAGTGCGTGCGTTACATTGTAGCATTCTGACTGAATTGTTGCTTAACTGCTGCAAGTCACAAAGCCCTAAACCATGTCCTCTATTACAGTGTCATTCACTGGTAGTGTCACGTATTATATTGTCTTTATAAAGTGTTACCGTATTTTTTTTTCTTTTAATTTTGGGCCTGAATACTAATTGGTTCAATCAAATATGCAAATTATCAAATAACTGCACAAACAAATTAAAATCACAGTAATTATGCAGAATAGGCTACTGTATGTAACCTTGGCAACTGGCAGTGTTGAGATACATACAATACAACATTGCATGTAGCCTACTTCTGTATCTTTGATGAACCAAGGAGTATTTAGGCCCCAAATAAAACAAAATATAACACTTTATGTTCTTTTGCTGGTCAGCTGATCTAGCCTAGCCAGCAGTCTTTTTATGGCTGAATCCCAGAGTCAAGGGCATCTCCAAGCCCACAGGCAGATTGATGTAGTCCAGGTGTTCTTATGATGACCTCATGCTCCCTAATGTGGGATTGGCTCGCTGCCTTTTTTGCCAACGTTAAAGGAACAGAAGCTACTACTACTGTACTGTTCTAGGGGAATGGACCTAACCCACAATAATTGATTGTATGAAGCTGTATAGTGGTTGCACCTATTTTGGTGTCATACCTGTACATGCTTGCAGGTAGCCTTGACACCATTTTGGTAGTCTGGCCCATTGGTAGTCTGGCCCATTGGTAGTCTGAATCACATTGTATTGTAAAGTTCCATAATATGCCCACTGCTGCACTCAACTAACTATAGCAATAATACAAGTAGAATACATTTGTTTAGCTCAGAATCTCCATACCAAGCTCATACCAGCACCAGGCATGTCTGTAGAGGAGAAGTGTATTAAACTATTGTTTAAAAAAATATATTATTTAACCTTTATTTAACTAGGCAAGTCAGTTAAGAACAAATTCTTATTACCAATGACGGCCTACACCGGCCAAACTCGGACAACGCTGGCCCAATTGCGCGCCACCCTATGGGACTCGTGATTCGAACCAGGTTGTCTGTAGTGACGCCTCTAGCGCTGAGATGCAGTGTCTTAGACCACTGAACCAGGTTGTCTGTAGTGACTCCTCTAGCACTGAGATGCAGTGTCTTAGACCACTGCGCCACTCAGGAGCCCCAGCTAGTGAGTGTATTATCATCATACACCTGCTCGGATGGAACGTCGGGGTGAAATGAACAGTGGTTGATTGTGAAAGCAGTCCTATTGAAGGATTAATAGCTCCCCCTCCTTTATTCATCCCCTCGTTTACAATCTTGAGGACTGAAGCTCACTCCATCCTGGTTATATGGTCCGACAGAGAGCTGGAGGGGAGGGTGGGGGAGAAGAGATGTCGTGACAGTAGAGGAGAGGAGAAAGAAGGAATGGCTGAATTTGGAGGAGAGGAGATGTAGGGAGGAGAGGCGAGAAGATGACAGGTTGAAGAAGGAGGAGAGGAGATGATGGAGGGAGAAGAGGAGTGATAAGGAAGGGAGGGTGATTGAGGAGTCGTTAAAGAAGTCTGGTAGAAGGGGAGAGAAAAGATTTGGAAGAGATGTGTTGTGCGCTCATTTGAAAATTGTATCTGAGCAGTACCAGAGATTACACTCAACTAAATACATTCTATTGGTTTATTTGCTTAGCTCATTGAATTCTTAATTTACATATATTCTGGGAAAGTGGAAGTACTGAACCTGACTGCGTCTGGTTCTAGTATATAGTGTCTAGTTCCAGGACCATTCATTTCAATGGAACCAATTTCTTAAACATAGAAATCCACATTTAGGGATTAGGGTTTAGTTAGATATTTTTGCATTTCGCTATATGGATGTGTCAAACTCAAGAAATCTGAACGCACTGACAGGGGTCATATTCAGAGAAGAATTAAACCCCCACACACACACACAGTGGAGTATGCTAACCGAGCCGTGGCTAAACTTAGCACGGCTGCTACTGTGGAGGAGTCAGCCACCGGCACACTCAGACAGTCACCACCGCTTTTATCAATGAAACCACTATGGGTCTCGCCTCACCACTTTGTTGTCCGTCTATAACCACTTGCCTCAGCTGCTAACTGTCTATGCATGATTGGGGAACAGCATTGCTAATCAGCTAAGGTGGCTAGCCACAGTTACACGATTGGTTGATTAGCAACAGAGTGGTGGCCAATCAACATCCTATTACACCGAAGAGAACCAAAGGGTGATATGGCGGTTTCCTCGTTTGAGCATAAGACCATCCTCCATTCTCTCTCCTCCGTGACCTGGAAACCGATGAGTGGTCGAGGAGTGTGTCAATTTTTTAGTAGACCAACAGAAGACAGTTCTCCCCTCCTTGATAGCCTCCTATAGCGAGGAAGCACAAGTGTATCCTACCTGAGTCTTTCACAGAGAGTTTTGAAATCTGCCACACCCCCTTTAAATCAGCTATTGTTTTATCGAAGTAGAAAGCATGCAAATATTTAAAAACAATATGCTTCTTTTCCTTTGAGCTTTAAAAGGTCTTGCACTGGCTAAATAGTTATTATTTTATGCATTTCGTTTAAGATTCCACCCTGTAAACTTAATTTGCCTGATGACGCTCAGTTGGAGATGGAGAGTCTCATTTCTTACAAGCCATTTTTCATCCACTTTCCCTCTCCTCGCCGCCTCTCCTCAATTACCTTTGACCTTTTTCAAAAGGAGGGAGAGAGAGGACAGAGGAGAGAGGACGCAGGAGGTGAGCAAATCTAATTGATAAAAGGCCATTGTTATCGGGCATTTCAAAAATAGAACCACAGGACTTCATAAGTAAACAGTTAATAATACCTCTTTATGCATAATAGTTTTGAGTGTATTCCACATTAATGAATGAAGGAATTAATATAATTTAAATGTACAGACTACACTGCACGGTAGTGTGGTGACTTCATGACCCGTGCCCAACTTTTTATTTCTTGACTCTGTGGAGATATTCTGTTCTCTGAGACTCTGGCTTTGTCCCAGATGGCACCCTATTCCTACATAGTGCCCTTCTTTTGACCAGGCCATTTGGGATACAGTCTTTATGTTTGGGTGTTATGTTTTTCCCCTCTGTAAGTGATGGAGGTGGGGGTGATTGTTACAAAATTTTCTTTTCATTCAGACTTTAATTCAAATGTTGCTCTCAGTTCTATTTAGTGGCTGATATTGATACCTTCTATTGAGTGTTAGGTTACCCTGTTTCAGATTTGATATGGTGTGGGCTGGAAGTGACAGTCTTGCCCTTAAACCGTATGGAGTATACCTAAGTAAACAACTCTACATGAGAGTATAGGCAATCCATCACCAAAGCCTGGGAGACACTCAGCCGGGACCAGAATGCATTGTTGTTGTTGAGACTGTGCTTAGAACAGGATTTTATCTGAAGTCGGTGCAGAGAGCCTTGCAGTTGCTGACTACCTCACACTACTACTAATGAAAGGACGCTTTGGACATTCATCCATTTGCCATGCCATCACCATTTCCTTGGATGTTTACAGTTGTTTTGGTTGGGAAATGAACTATTAGTTATTTGATTACAGGAGTTGTTATGGAAAATGCTGTAGGCTTTTCAAGAAAATAGCCGTATCTAGGCCTAATTGACGATGATGGGTTATCAGTAATATTCTGTATGCACAATGCTTCTCTTGCCTCGCTATTCGTATACAACCCTCAAATTCAAATATTGACCTCAAAATCAGTTTCACCGCTTTTTTTGGATCTCCTAGTAATCAGGTACTGATTTAGACCTGGGACATCAGACCGGTGCAATCATAAAACCAGCAGTACTCTGGACTGCATGAGTATCCTAATTCGGATGTAACAAGTCTGCAGCACTTCTGGTTTTCATAATTGATTGATTGGTTGAAGGACCGTTTGACGATTGAAAATAAATATAAACCCAATGCTGCCTGAGACAGCATTACATACAGTCACCCTATAATCAGAGACTGATTCAGACCTGAGACACTAAGTGAGTGGACTCTGGCCAATCAATTAGGCTACATTAATCAATAAGGTAGAAACCTGAGAGAAAAGTCAAACCGCTGTACTGCAGATCTTGATACCAGGATTTAGATAACCCGATGTAGAAGAATAATGAAACTTTTCATGAATGAATGATTTCCTCCCTCCTTTCCTCAGCCTGGTGTATGGGAGTTCTAGGTCCTCCCATCCGGACTCAGAGCTGCTCCATCGCCAGGCTTATGGCACACCCCACCCTCTGCAGGGCTACGCAGCCAATCACCAT
Source organism: Thymallus thymallus (assembly GCA_023634145.1). NCBI lineage: Eukaryota > Metazoa > Chordata > Actinopteri > Salmoniformes > Salmonidae > Thymallus > Thymallus thymallus. The sequence continues at coordinate 2,013,335 of CM042397.1, forward strand.
CCAGGCAGCTCTGGACAGGGCGGGGCATGGGGGGCTGGGCGGAGTCTAGGTAAGGGGCCGGGCTAATATGAACCTTGATTCAAATTTAAATGTCTCTGCATGATGCCAACAGATTGTCATATATAGATATTGATCTATCCTATACACACAGTCAGGGAGCATGTACATTTTTCTATCTATCTAAGTTTTTTTTGTTTAGATTAGACTTTTTTTTAGATGAGTCAATAAAAACAGAAAAATGTGCGTGGTTGAGTAAATGCTGTTGTGTCTATGTCCTCTAGGATTATCTGGGCTGTTTGATACTGGGCTACACCATGCCAGTCCCTCTGGTCCAGACCCATCTGTCATGAACTTGATTTCAGCACTGGAGTCCCAGGGTCGGCAGCCACCCCCCTCAGCCTCATCCCTCCTCTCCCAGTTTCGATCACCCTCCTGGCAGACTGGTGAGTGCAGGAGCCAGTCGTGAGTCGTGTTCACCATTTTCTAAGTGTTATGAAGGACAGCAGCACATTTCTAATAATCTCTTTATCTCCATTTCCCATAGCGATGCACACTCAGCCAGAGCTCTTCATCGGGTCTGGCTCCTTCCCCTCCTCCTCTCTCTCGGCCTACCAGCACCCAGCCTCCTTCTCCGGGCGGTCCTTCCCTGGCACCTCGCTCTCCCTCCAGGACTCTCCCACCTTCAGCCCCACGTCCAACGGCCTCCTGTCCCCCCACGACCCCCTGCTGCACATCAAGACGCCCTCCCAGTCCAGCCTTGGTTTCGACCGCTTACTCTCCTCACAGGGCGCCTCCTACCGAGGGTCGCAGGACCCCACAGGCCCGCCGCAAAACTCCTCCTCATCAGGCCGCCACCTTCCTCCTCCCCAATTTAACCTGCTGTCCTCCCAGCTCCAGGACCAGTCCTCCCAGTTGTACAACGCCTCTGTGTTCTCATCTGCACCCACCCCCCAGCCACCCCAGGAGAGGGCCATCCCCCGGCAGGACAGCGTGATCAAGCACTACCAGCGTTCCTCTCCGGCTCAGTCGCAGCTCTCCTCCTCAGGCCCCCACCCCCTGCAGCACTACCTCAGCTGTGGGGCATCGGGGTACCAGCAGATCTCCCACCACCGGCATGGAGGGGTGTCCTGCAGCCCGCTGGGGGAGCAGAGCCCTTCAGCAGACCCCAAACCATCCCCGCGGTCAGACCAAGTGTACCGCCCCATCATCCAGACTCCGTACACCTCCTCAGCCGCCTCCTCGTCAGGGTCAGGTGGAGGTCTAGGAAAGGGGGCTAAGAATTCCAGCTCCAGTAGCGGCTACTCCTCCTCGGGCTCCTCCTCGTCCCGAACCCCCCACACCCCGCCCTCAGCCTCCTCCACCTCCTCGTCCTCCTCAAACTCCAACCCTAACCCTTCCTCCACCTCCTCGTCGGCCCCCTCCAGACAGCAGCCCCCACCTCAGTCTGCGCCCCCTCCCCCACCCCCCCCTCCGGTCTCCTCTGCCCCGGCCCAGCAGCCTCCTCCTAAACCCTGCATGTCAGCATACGGCTCTCCTGTTGCCCCCGTCAAGCCCACCACAGGCCTCTCTGGACAGACACCTCCACAGCAGCAGTCCCAGTCCTACTCCCCCAGCCAGCCCCCTCCCTCACACCTTCCCTCCCACCAGCCCTATGGGGGCTTCAGCTCCCCACAGGCCCAGGACCTGACCTCTGGCCCTGGGGGTTCTGGGAAAGGGTATGGAGGACTAGGGCCAGGAGGCCGCTCTTTCTCTGCCGAGGTGGTCTACGGGACGGACTCGGGATACGGCTCACTGCCTGCCGCCCTTGGTGGAGCAGGCAGTCCCTCGTTGGGGTACGGTGGCCCAAGGCACTCACCTGCCCTCCTGGGGTCTGGAGGGGGTGGAGGGTCAGCCGGCAGCGGGGCAGGGTCCGGGGCTGGTGGATCAGGAGGTGGGGGTACAGGATCAGGTGGTAGCAGTGGAGCTGGAGGAGGCAGCTCATACCACCTCCCTGACTCCAGCCCTTCTCCCTCCAGCAACTCTGGCATCATTCGACCTGGGCTGCATTCTCCTGCTCCCGCCCACCCTGCCCAGTCCCCCGGGGGAGCCGGGGGGAACAAATACCTCTCCTCCGCCTTCCTGTCCTCTCCACAGGGCTACCCCGACACCCGAGGCCCCCAGCCTCAGTCCTACCACCCCACGCCCCCCAAGCCCAAGCCAGACACCGACATGCTGGGAGTGGAGCGCTCTCAAGACGAGGAGGATGACGACGATGACGATGACTTCCTGATCCAGCACTTACTGCATGCCCAGAGCCCTGCGCCCCACCCGTCCCAGCACCCCCCCCAGCAGACCCAACAGCAGCCACCCCAGTCCATCCCTCAGGCCAGGGATGGGGGTAAAGGTCTGGCCTATGACCTGAACAAGGCCTCTGAGGAGCGTTACCACCTCCAGAGCGTCATCCGCACCAACAGCGCCACCAACAGCACAGGCCCCGGTACTGCAGGTAACGTCAGCGGAGGTGGCCTGGAGAAACAACAGCAGGCCAAGAACGAACAAGGAAGAGTGGGGTCAGACTCCCTCTCACACCCCAACCCTCACGTCCCCTTTCCGCACCAACACGACTCCCTCGGCTCAGTGGTGCACTACGGCAGGGGCGACCCTTACTCCCAACACCCTCACGCCCAGCACCCCCACCATCCCTCGCAGGCCCCCTCACACCCCCAACACACCCAGCACTCCCAACACGCCCACCCCCACTCCCACGTCCACCCTCACATGGAGCTCAAAAAGCCTCCCGACCCATCTGAGCTGGCATACCTGCGGAAGACCCCCGAACTGCAGCAGCCCCGACAGTCCCAGTCCTCCCTTTCCCTCATGGACTCCCCCCCAAACCAGTCTCAGCAGCCTCCCTCTGCCCACATGCTCCAGTCTGTTCTGTCCCACACTACCCGCAACAAGATGGACACCCAGCAAGCTGCTTCTCATCAGCAGCAGCAGCACTCCATGAGTCAGCAGGCCATGATGGGGGCAGGTGGCGAGGCAGAGCCTGGGGGACAAGCGGGGGTGGATCCCCAGCCCCAGTCTCAATCCCAGCTGCAGCTCCAACTCCAGTCCCAGGCTATGGAGGCCCACTACGGCCAGAGCCAAGCCAGCCAGAACTCGGTCTCTCCGCTGGACATGCTGGAGCGCACCCTTTCTCGGGCCAACAGCAGGGACAGTGGAGGGGCAGCGGAGAGAGGTGGGGTGGGTGGAGGAGATGGGGTCAGTAGTGACGGACACAGACAACAACAGCAGCAGCAGCACAGGCTGCCGTCTCATCGCCACTCCCAACAAACTGCCTCCAAGCTTCACAACTTCCTCTCCGAGCCAGACCTGGGCATAACCACGCCCTCCCACCTGCATCACCTCAACCCACACCACCCCCATGTCCATCACCAACAGCAGACCCACCCGCACCACCCCCTCCCGCACACCCATGCCCACCCCCACTCCCACCACCTGGCGACCAACGCAGGGCCCCAGCGGCAGCCGCATCAGAGTGACCAGGAGCCCCAGCTCTGTCAATCCCAGTTGGACCAGCTCAAAGAGCACCAGTTTGACACTGTGAGCCCCGTGGAGAAAGCGGGTCAGAACCAAGGCCAGCAGCAGCAAAGGTTTGTGCCTCTGACTTCAATCTGTTTCCCAGACTCCCTCTTACAGGATGAGGATCGCTCCTTCTTCCCCGGCATGGAGGATATGTTCTGCTCTGATGACTACTCCAAGTCGAGCTGCACCGGGGGTCCTGGGGCAGGCCAAGGGGTGCAGGAAGGTATGTCCGAGGCACGTGGACAAGCACCAGGCAGCATGGAGGGCGTCAAGACCAGTGATGGAGGAGGTGGCTATGACATGATGGGCCACCATGGCGACCACGGGTATGGGCAGTACTGCCACGGCCTCACGGAAACAGAAAATAGCACCATGCATCTGGACCTGGACTCCCTGAAAACCCACGAGCTCCCCTCCACTGTGAACACAGAGCAGCTCGGCCTAATCCAGTCCCAGGCCCCGGGCCTTGGCTTGGGGGGTACAGGGGGAGTTCCTGGGGACGGCTCCGCCAACAAGATGATTGCGGGAACGGGCGTGGGCGGAGGTTCCGGTCTGGCCGGCCTGACGTCGCCCATCTTCTGCTCCTCCCGACCCAAGAAGCTGCTGAAGACCAGCTCCTTCCACCTGCTGAAGCAGCGCCGCGACCCGCAGGCCAAAAAGAACTTTGCCCAGGAGTACGAGTTTGAGGATGACGAGGACAAGGCTGATGTTCCCGCTGACATCCGCCTGAATAGCCGGCGGCTCCCTGACCTCCTCCCCGACCTGGTGTCCAGCTGCAGAAAAGCTGGAGGAGGAGGGGCCTCGGGGGTGGGCTCCCTCAGCCCTCTGATGGGCGACCTGGACTTCTGCCACCCGTCCGGATACCCCTCCCTTGGGCCCCCTCCCCAGCTCTTACCCCACGACGGGCCCAAGAAGAGGGGCAGGAAACCGACCAAACCCAAACGTGAGGGGCCGCCTCGGCCCAGAGGGCGCCCTCGAATCCGCCCGCTCCCGGAGCCGCCCTACTGCAGGGGCCTGATGGGAAATGTAGGCGGGGAGACCCGCAGGGGTCGTGGGCGGGGTCGGGGGCGTGGTAGGAAGGAGGAAGGGATGATAGAGATGCACAGAGACATGAACAAATTACCCGACCTCCAATATCAACAACAGCAACAACAACAACAACAACAGCAACAACAACAGCAGCAGTTCCACCAACAACAGCACTTTCAACAACAGCAGCACCAACACCATCACCTCCAACAGCAGCAGAATCTACAACCTCAACATCAACAGCACCTACAACACCTTCATCATCAACAACATCAACAACAACCACAGCATCCAGAGCACCAGAAACCTTTCAAGCCTATCAAGGTAAGGGACACATGAGCAGAGTGATATCATGTTTAGATAGCTTACAGCGCCTTCAGAAAGTATTCGCACCCCTTGACTTATTCCACATGTTGTTGTGTTACAGCCTGAATTCAAAATGGATGAAATATGATTTTTTTCTCGCTCATCTACACACAATACCCCATAATGACAAAGTGAAAACCTGTTTTTAGAAATCTTATCAAATGTATTGAAATGAAATACAGACATATCTAATTTGCATAAGTATTCACACCCCTGAGCCAATACATGTTAGAATCACCTTTGGCAACGATTACAGCTGTGGGTCTTTCTGGGATCTTTCCACACCTGGATTGTACAATATTTTATTATTTTTAAAATTCTTCAAGCTCTGTCAAGTTGGTTGTTGATCATTGCTAGACAGCCATATTCAAGTCAAAACTGTAACTAGGCAACTCAGGAACATTCACTGTCTTCTTGGTAAGAAACCCCAGTGTAGATTTACCTTGTGTTTTAGGTTATTGTCCTGCTGAAAGGTGAATTCATCTCCAGTGTAGATTTACCTTGTGTTTTAGGTTATTGTCCTGCTGAAAGGTGAATTCATCTCCAGTGTAGATTTACCTTGTGTTTTAGGTTATTGTCCTGCTGAAAGGTGAATTCATCTCCAGTGTAGATTTACCTTGTGTTTTAGGTTATTGTCCTGCTGAAAGGTGAATTCATCTCCCAGTGTAGATTTACCTTGTGTTTTAGGTTATTGTCCTGCTGAAAGGGGAATTCATCTCCCAGTGTCTGTTGGAAAGCAGACTGAACCAGGTTTTCCACAATTGTGTTTCTTTTTAGCCCCCAAAAAACTCCTAGTCCTTGCCGATGACAAACATACCCATAACATGATGCAGCCATCACCATGCTTGAAAATATGAAGTGTGTTACTCAGTAATGTGTTGTGTCAATGCAACTTGTTATGTGACTTGTTAAGCACATATTTACTCCTGAACTTATTTAGCCTTGCCATAACAAAGGGGCTGAATACTTGTTGACTCAAGACATTTCAGCTTTTGGATGTTTTATTAAAAATGTAAAAACGTCTAAAAACACAATTCCACTTTGACATTACGGGGTATTGTGTGTAGGCCAGTGACACAAAATCTCAATTTAATCCATTTTAAATTCAGCCTGTAAAACATTTCTTTTTTAAAAAGGCCCTGTAGGTGTGTGTCTGTAAATAATCAGTTGTGTTATTTCCTGTCTTACCCCACTCTCTTTCTCTCTCCATTTATTTCTCCTTATATCCCCTCACTTCAACTATCCCTTTCTTTCCGTCACCATTACCTGCCGTTGTTCCCTCCCCATCTTCCTCGTTTCCCTCCGCCCATCACCCTCCTCCACCCCATCTTTCCATCTCTCAGATCAAGCTGCCTATCCCCTCTATGTCTCCCTCGGACTCCTTGCTGAGGACAGACTCCCTGTCCAGCACCGACCCGGTTCTCTCTGACGGGTCAGTGGGCTCGGCCCCCTCCCTGGGCCTAAGTCCTGGACCCACCGCTGGGATGGACATGAACTTGACCAGGAGTCAGGAGAAGATGAAGCAGAAAGCTCTAGCCCAGGAGGTGAGTGCATCTATCATTAACCCCTTCTAACAGCTGGACCTTTTTGAAGGCAAAGAGCAAGGAGTTGGCGTGAATACCGTTTACTCACCGTTTTATCTGGTAAATAGTACATATTATGTTATTAGTGTTGGCGTTAGTGTTTACGCCACTCACCAGCTGTAATTTTGACCGGTTTTCAGCTTTACCCCAACTTATTTACCCCTACATGTACATCTCTGGGCAAGGGGATATAAGTCATTAAGGGATAGTTTCACAGAATCACTAGTGATGCATTGCTATGAAACGAGGATAACATTTTTGAATATTTCATCAGCAATTATGTTTATTTTGTATATTTTTCTACTGAATTTGCTGGTCATTCCTTCACTGTTGATTTGTTGTTATGCAGTGTAGCTACAGTATCTGACTGAGATTCCTTCCCATTAGTGGGTGCACCTGATATCTTTTTAAATTATTCATGTTCGGCAGAGCTTCTCACTTCAAAGTGGTGAATTTGGGATTCGTCTCTGAGAACGACAAAAGTATTTGAAGTGTAAATCTGTCTGTCATGCACATAGTGTAGGAATTGTCTTTTTTTTTTAACTTATAAAAAGGGTTGGGGGGTGGATCACATCAAATCAGTAATAATTTTACTATGCATAATTTTGGGGGATTGACGCTCTGTGGCGTGTGACCAAAACTGAGAGTGTTCTCCTCTTTGCTACACACCAGACCTGGGAGGGAGGGATCACTTGTCTCTCTTTCTGAGGGGAAATTACTTGGACATCTGCTAAATATGATAACGAGTATGTTTTTACATCTGACTTTATATATTTAAATTAATTATGTATAGTATTCAATATTTATGGTGCTTTCAGAAAGTATTCATGCCCCTTGACTTATTCCACATTTTGTTGTGTTACAGCCAGAATTCAGAATGGATTATATATATATTTTATTGTTCTCCCCATTTACATACAATAACCCATAATGTTTGCAAGTGTATTGAAAGTATTCACACCCCTGAGTCAATACATGTTAGAATCACCTTTGGCAGCGATTACCGTCGTGAGTCTTTCTGGGTAAGTCTCTAAGAGCTTTGCACACCTGGATTGTACAATATTTGCACATTCTTTTTTATTTTTTTATCGTTCAAGCTCCTTCATGTTGTTTGTTGATCATTGCTAGACAGCCATTTTCAAGAATTGCCATATATTTTCAAGCTGATTTAAGTCAAAACTGTAACTCGGCCACTCAGGAACATTGTGTCATCTTGGTAAGCAGCCCCAGTGTGGATTTGGCCTTGTGTTTTAGGTTATTCTTCTGCTGAGAGGTGAATTTGTCTCCCAGTATCTGTAGGAAAGCAGACTGAACCAGGGTTTCCCCAAGGATCCTGCCTGTATTTAGCTCCATTCCGTTTATTTTTATCCCCAGAAAATCCTTAGTCCTTGCCGATGACAAGCATACCCATAACATGATGCAGCTGCCACCATGCTTGAAAATATGAAGAGTGGTACTCAGTGCTATGTTAGATTTGCCCCAAGCTTAATGCTTTGTATTCAGGACATAAAGTTAATTTCTTTGCCACATTTTTTGCAGTTTTACGTTAGTGCCTTGTTGCAAACAGGATGCATGTTTTAGAATATTTTTATTCTGTACAGACTTCCTTCTTTTCACTCTGTCAATAAGATTAGTATTGTGGAGTAACTACAATGTTGTTGATCCATCCTCAGTTTTCTCCTATCACAGACATTAAACTCTGTAACTGTTTTAAAATCTCAACCGCACGGTGAAATCCCTGTGCAGTTTCCTTCCTCTCCGACAACTGATTTAGGAAGGACGTCTGTGTCTTTGTAGTGACTGGTTGTATTGATACATCGTCCAAAGTGTAGTTAATAACTTCACCATGCTCAAAGGGATGTTCAATGTCTGCTTTTTTTTTACCCATCTACCAATAGGTACCCTTCTTTGCGAGGCATTGGAAAGCCTACCTGGTCTTTGTGGTTGAATCTGTGTTTGAAATTCACTGCACAACTGAGGGACCTTACAGATAATTGTATGTATGGAGTACAGAGATGAGGTAGTCATTGAAAAATCATGTTAAACACTATTATTTCACACACAGTGAGTCCATGCAACTTGTTATGTGACTTGTTAAGCACATTTTTACTCCTGAACTTATTTAGGCTTGCCATAACAACAAGGTGTTAAATACTTGTTGACTCAAGACATTTCAGCTTTTCAATTTGTATTAATTTGTAAAAATGTCTAAAAACATAATTCCACTTTGACATTACAGGGTATTGTGTGCAGGCCAGTGACCAAAATCTCAATTCAATCCATTTTAAATTCAGGCTGTAACACAACCAAATGTGGAAAAAGTCAAGTGGTGTGAACACTTTCTGAAGGCACTGCATATATATATTCGGTTAATATTATTATATTCGGTGGGAATCTCATAGGTAGTCATTAATATGGTATATATAATGACACATTTTCCTAACCTTTACATTGCCCTTTTCCAGGAGCACTTAAAGTCACCTCATCCTCTAGAAATATGGGATTGTAGTCTGAGCGGTACAGTGTAGCAGCAGCCAGCCATGTATGATATTAGGTGGAGGGGGGGGATTGATAAGATGGAGTCTTTTTTGTGTGAGTTTGATGTTCTGGATTCCATCTGTTGATGTCTGCTTGTTGGTCGTGGTAAAAGTAAAATGGTGCCTGTTGTCTCAGCAACAGGGAGAGTGTGAACACAGGAAAGTGGCCAATGAAATGAACAGTGTAGATTTCTGTGCGATATACAGGGGTTGGGGGTTATGGGAGTGAGGAGCGGGATCCCCCATCTAATTCAAACCCTCCCTAACTCTCGTCACTTGCCTGTTACTCATTGAAAAGCGGTTGTAATTGCACAAATATACTGGCGTCAATTGACTGTAATGCCTTTTTAACATAATGCAGGAAGTTTAAATGATGAGATGATACAATATTTTCACAGTGGTGGAACAAAGACTGTTGTTTTGTATTAATCAAGTGTGTTCAGATGTCCAAATTGATTATAAGCACAGGTGTTGAACAGCCAAAACACTCTATAGAACATGGAATATAACCTCAACTAGACAACAATGCAAAGTCAATTAGTCAATCACCAATTGAATCATTAATTCAACCTCTCTTGTAGCACATAGCAGTGGCGATATGCCTAAAATGTAAATGTTACCCCATGAAGGAAGCGGGCTGGACACTGCTCTTGATTGAATATGGGTTTAGTTTTTTGAACATATGAGTAATGTCTTTGCTTTGTGTCCACCACAGATGACCTGGGAGAGGGATATGGATGAGCAGCTGACCCCAGAGGCCTGGGCTGCCATGCAGAAGCTCTCCAACACGGTGAGAAACCCTAGCTACACCTTCAGCGCTGGGTAACTCGCCAGGCAGGAAGGCTGCAGGGCAGGCTCTGCCTCAGTCGGAACAGTGGTGGGATAACGTAGACTGCAAAAGGAGGTGTGGTTAGAGTTTGTGGTTAGTGTGGCATAAAGTTTGAGGGGCTGGGCTCCACAAGTGAGTAAAGTCAGGAAAGACAAAAGAGAACGCATTGGTGTGTGTGTCACTTTGGTGCAATTTTCACAAGTATGTGGGTCATTTTCACAACTCTTAAACATTTTCGATGGACTGAGTACAACAAAGACCTTCACAAAGTCACTTATTCACTGCACCAAATCAAATTGGATACATTCAATCTAAGTATCTGGTTTTCAAAATGTAATATTCATTTTACTTTAGATATGATTTTCTTGTCATTTTTTAACAATACAACTATCACTTAATCAAACTTCTCCAAACTGATAACTACTGAACCAAAAGTATGCAATACCTAGTTACTGTAACGTGTATATATTGTTTGAAAACTACTGAACACCACATTTCTATATAGTTCCCTCATAAATGTATCAAATTGACATACATTTATGTTGGAAGGTGAAACCATATTTTTGTCATATTTTTTGTTATTTTGTCTCTGTACTCCAGCACTTTGAAATACAATGACTATGAAGTGCTGACAATCAGCTTTAATTTGAGGGTATTCATCCATATCATGTGAACCGTTTAGAAATCACAGCACTTTTTGTACATAGTCCCCTATTTAGGGGACTAAAAGTATTGGGACAAATTCACTTATGTGTATTAAAGTAGTCAAAAGTTTAGTATTTGGTCCCATATTCCTAACACGCAATGAATACATCAAGCTTGTGGCTCTACAAACTTGTTGGATGGTGCTGAATGAATTGTGAGTAATGGGCCAAGACATGTTAACCTCTCACCATTACAATAACAGGGGAGGTTAGCATTTTTTTTTATATGATATATGTGTGTCTAACTTTCTCACTCATTATTCACAATTCATTCAGGATTATCATGGTAGCATCAGTATTAATGTAGATGTGTTTATTTACCATTTATTTATATTGGGCACAAATAGAAATTAAACACAATATCCTCAAATTAAAGCTGACAGTCTGCACTTTAACCTCATACTCATTGTATCATTTAAAATCCAAAGTGCTGGAGTACAGAGCCAAAACAACAACACGTGTCACTGTCCCAATACTTTTTGGAGCTCACTGTATTACACTCATTATCTTAATTTCATTGATACTCTGTAAGCTGATGAATTTCAAGCAGACAGGCGATACTGTATCAGTTGACAAGTCACGTAGAAATGGCATCACCGTGCTACATTTTTACAGTAGCCAACTGCTTGTCAATACCCTATTTCTGATGGTCTATCCTATGTATGTACTGTATAATGATAATGAAACTGTTAGACTGACATGCACTACATGGCCAAAAGTATGTGGACATCGAACATCTCATTCCAAAATCATGGGCATTAATTCAGCCACGAGCATTAGAGAGGTCTGGAACTGATGTTTGGGCGATTAGGCCTGGCTCGCAGTCTGCGTTCCAATTCATCCCAACTGTCTTCGATGGGGTTGAGGTCAGGGCTCTGTGCATGCCAGTCAAGTTCTTCCACACCGATCTCGACAAACCATTTCTGTATGGACCTCGCTTTGTGCACGGACGCATTGTCATGCTGAAACAGGAAAAGGCCTTCCATAAACTGTTGCCACAAAGTTGGAGGCACAGAATTGTTTAGATTGTCATTGTATGCTGTAGCGTAAAGATTTCTCTTCACTGGAACTAAGGGGCCTGAACCATGAAAAACAGCCCCAGACCATTATTCCTCCTCCACCAAACTTTACAGTGGGCACTATGCATTGGGGCAGGGTTCTCCTGGCATCCGCCAAAACCATATTTGTCCATCAGACTGCCAGATGGTGAAGAGTGATTCATCACTCCAGAACACGCGTTTCCACTGCTGCAGAGTCCAATGCTGGGCAGCACCTCCAACTGGAGAATTGAGTTACCCTCCCATCCAAAGTTTTAACAAAGCCCAGCTATTATATTTGTCACTGACTAGCAAAGTGCTATTGTGAGAATTATTGTTGAGAGATCTTAAAAACAAAATAGAGTCACTGTTGCTATCATTTCAAAGGGTAGGTTTAACAGCAAATACGTGACCATACTTTATCAATCATCAGTGATGCTTTTTGCGAAGACTTTAACAGCAATTGTTTTAATTCAACTAAGAATAGACAATACAACAGGCCTAGGGTATCAAACTCGGGTTGATTTTCAAATGTTGTCAACGCAACCAAATATCAACATTTGAAGAAGATTTTGCTTGGATAGTTCCATCTGTGCCACTGACTTAGTCTGGCTTGAATTCCTGTTTGTCTACAAATTTTAAAATGAATATGTACGATTAAAATCTCCATCTCAAGTTAAATCAAATCAAACTGTATTTAAAGTCATTTTAATAACTATTCTATAACGTTGATTTTTGGTTGAGATGGAGATGTGACTCCAACATATCAATAATTAATTTGTAGACAAACAGGAATTCAAGCCAGACTAAGTCAGTGGCACAGATGGAACTATCCAAGCAAAATCTTCTTCAAATGTTGATATTTGGTTGCATTGACAACCTAACACAATTCAATATCACTTTTGAAATACAATAATATGAGTATCACATCGATGGTCAAATTTTAAGGTTACTGTGACTATACATGTCTTCACATGTAATTATATAAAGCGTGAATATTCGCAGGTCTGTGGAGATTGCTGTAATAATCTCTGCAGAATCTCGATTTGGTTCTGCTATTAGATGAAGCACAGTGATAACACATTAATCTATTGTATAAATACAACATATATGACTTTGTATTCCCATTTGAACTTTGCTGTGCATTTATATGGTTGAGAGCGCAGTGATAGACATTTGGGTGAATATAGGCTGTAATCTCATTGATCAACGTCTCATCCAAATATTAGCCAATTAACCGTGTTGAAATGACGCAGTGTGCCCAGAGGGATACCGCTTACATCTGAAAAATGTGCCAAAGTGATTGAAAAAAACAACTGTCAGGACAGCCAAAACAGATGACGTGATGATGATGGTGTGTGTGTGTGTATCTACATAGATCTGTGTGTGTATATCGGCAGCCTATAGAGGGCGACGTGAGTCTGAGGTGATTGACAGCCAGCCTCTGACTGACAATAAAACAGAGAGAAAGGAGAGAGGAGAGAGAGGGCTGTTGCCAGGGTAGCTGTTGCCACGGTTACCCAATTATATTTTCTTACCCCCCCTGCTGTTGGTAAGGTGAACTACCTCTATTCAGAGGAAGAGAAAGGTTTCTAAAGGTACACCCCAACACAAAACATGGGAAAAACTGTTCTATAGCATTTAGGGCGATATTACCATTGGTTTCTGTCCTTCATTATAATAATATATACACATTTCCCTCCTATATACCTTTTTTTTCTCTTTCCCATTCACACCCTTTTCCTCATTATTTCTCCTGCCGTTAATTTTCTTGTTATTTCTTTCCTCCTCTGTCTTATCTGTACCTCACCTTTCCTCTCTCCTTTCCTCTCTCCTCATCTCCTCTCACCTCTTAGACGGAGGACAAGCCCCCGGAGCTGAAGTCTAATTTCATGGCCTCCTTCCTGGACTTCCTCAAGACGGGGAAGAAGCAGCCTGAATCTGGACCTGGTGGACCACAAGACCTCGGAGGGCCAGTGGAAGGAGCTGAAACCACAGACTCTTCCTCCCTGAAGGGTAGGATCCTGCCCCTGTCCCTGTCCCCGCCTCCCCCTCCACCGCCCCCTCCTCCACCCCCTCCGTTTGGGGACAGTAGCGAGGGTGAGGACGGGCTGAGCCCCTGTAAGCGTCTGGACGACGAGCTGAAGAGGAACCTGGAGACGTTGCCGTCCTTCTCCTCCGACGAGGAGGAAGACTCTGTCAGTAAGAACCAGGACCTGCAGAAGAGCATCTCCTCGGCCATATCTGCCCTTTACGACACGCCTCATTCGCTGGCTGCAGCCGTGGCACTGCCCCCACCCAGCCCATCTCCGCCCCAGAGCCCATCGCTGCCACCAACGCCGCCGCCCGTGGCCCAAACGCAGGAGGACGTAGCCGATCTGGGGGATGGCGAGGTAGCGAGACACGTGCAACTTCACAACGCACAGGCAAATACACCGTCCCCGGAACAAGTTGAACTGAATGGGATGGACGGAGAGGACGAACGACAAGAGGAGGAGGAGGAGGAAGAGGAGGAGAGGGTAAAGGAAGACCAGAATGTAGAGCGCAGGGGTGCGGAGGAAGAGGAGGAGTTTGAGATGCTAGATGCTACTCAAGTGGAAGGTGAGTAGCCTACAATCTCAGATATTCTGAAATGGTCTGACAAACAGTAGTTAATTTCCAAAGATGTAATATACCTCCCCCTCCCCAGATTCTCCATCCGGGCCTCCCCTCTCCCCCTCCCCCCTACCTCCCCCATCCCTCTCCCCGCCCTCTCCTCTGCCTTTCCAACATGAGGATGATGAAGAGGAGCAGCCGTCCCCCCAACAAACCCACCGCCCCCGCCAAATCCCCTCCGCTTCTCCTCCCCCCAGCTCCTCTCCCCCGGCCCTGCCCTCTCCACCCTCCCCTTCCCCTGCAATGCCCCCCTCCACAACCCCCCCTCCCTCCTCCTCCTCCCCTCCCCTTTCGGATGTTCCAGAGCTGGCCCAACCTTCCTCCTCGCCCTCTTCTTCCCCACCTTCACCCCCCACCCCTGAGGATGCGCCAGCCCCCAAGATCACCTCTCTGCACCTGGCCAAAAAGCAAGACAATGCGGCCATCGCAGGAGAGAGTGAGGAGGACAGTGAGAGTGGCGGCGAGGGCATCTTCCGGGAGAGGGACGAGTTTGTGGTGCGGACTGAGGACATTGGCACGCTCAAGGTGAGGGCTTCTGGCATTGGTCTTGTCTTCTCACACACACACACACTTACAGTGCCTTCCAGAAAGTATTCACTTCCCTTGACTTTTTCCACATTTTGTTGTGTTACAGCCTGAATTAAATATTTATTATATTTAGATTTTGAGTCACTGGCCTACACAAAATATCCCATAATATCAAAGTGGTATCATGTTTTTAGAATCTTTTACCAAAAAAAATGAACCGCTGAAAAGTATCCAACCCCTTTGTTATGACAAGCCTAAAAAAGTTCAGGAGTAAAAATGTGCTTAAGTCACATAATAAGTTGCATGGACTCACTCTGTGTGCAATAATAGTGTTTAATACCTCTTCTCTGTACCCCGTACATATAATTATCTAAGGTTCCTCAGTCGAGCAGTGAATTTCAAAACACAGATTCAACCACAAAGACCAAGGAGGTTTTCCAATGCCTCGAAAAGAAGGGCACCTACAACATTTAATTTCCCTTTGAGCATGGCGAAGTTATTAATCCTTAATCTAAGTAACATAAAAATATCCCCATCAAAATCTTGTCAGTTTAAGCTAGAGATATCAATCCACCGTATCCGCCTATGTCGGCCTTCCGCATTTGCAGTGGATGGTGGCGATAAATCGGTCTTCTCACAAAAACGTCTGTAGCGTCCGAAAGGCTCTACGACCCCCACAAGTGTCACGGGACTCGTCTGAAGTCGATAACGCTAATGTGCCAACTTCTGTCTGTAGCGTCCAAACCGTTTGGGCTACAAACTAATATCTGTTTTGCTTTACGACCCCCACAAGTGTCTCAGGACTCGTCTGAAGGTAACCCATAGAAATTAATGGAATTATGGAGGTAGTTTTGTGGCAATAAAAATGAGGGGTTAAATTTGTGTAAACATTTTTTTAAGTATTTCCTGAGCTTTCTTTATCTCCTAGATATAGGACAGACACTTAAATCTTATTCTTTATGATTCATTTTTTACTCTCTTTTTTTACCATTTATGAATGTGATTTTCAATGTGTTTCTATGGGCTGTAGTAGAAAAGGCCAAATTCAATATTTTATCAAATAATACAAAGTAAAAAAAATAGGGGTCTTAAACGAGAGGTTAATTACACTTTGGGTGGTGTATCAACACACCCAGTCACTACAAAGATACAGGTGTTCTTCCAAACTCAGTTGCCGGAGAGGAAGGAAACCACTCAGGGATTTCACCAAGGCCAATGGTGACTTTAAAACAGTTACAGAGTTTAATGGCTGTGATAGGAGAAAACTGAGGATGGATCAACAACATTGTAGTTACTCCACAATACTAACCTAAATGACAGAGTGAAAAGAGCAAAGCTTGTAGGGAATACAAATATTCCCAAACATGCATCCTGTTTGCAACAAGGCACTAAAGTATAACTACAAAAAATTTGCCAAAGTAATGAACTTAATGTCCTGAATACAAAGCGTTATGTTTGGGGCAAATCTAACATAGCACTGAGTACCACTCTTCATATTTTCAAGCATGGTGGTGGCTGCATCATGTTATGGGTATGCTTGTCATCGGCAAGGGATTTTCTGGGGGGATAAAAATAAACGCAGGCAAAATCCTAGAGGAAAACCTGGTTCAATCTGCTTTCCAACAGACACTAGGAGCTAAACTCACCTTTCAGCAGGACAATAACCTAAAACACAAGGCCAAATATACACTGGAGTTGCTTACCAAGATGTCATTGAATGTTCCTGAGTGGCCTAGTTACAGTTTTGACTTGAATATGGCTGTCTAGCAATGATCAACAACCACCTTGACAGAGCTTGAAGAATTTTAATAATGTCCAAATATTGTACAATCCAGGTGTGGAAAGCTCTTAGAGACTTAGCCAGAAAGACCCACAGCTGTAATCGCTGCCAAAGGCGATTCTAACGTGTATTGACTCAGGGGTGTGAATACTTATGTAAATGAGATATTCCTACATTTGCATGTTTTCAACGTTTTCACTTTGTCATTATGGGATATTGTGTGTAGATGTGTGAGAAAATAAATCAATTTCAGCCTGTAACACAACAAAATGTGGAATAGGTAATAGGATATGAATACTTTCTGAAGGCTCTGTACATACTCTCTCCGTCTCTCTAGATGGCCCTGCAGACCGGCCGTGAGCCACCACCCATCTGGAGAGTGCAGAAAGCCCTGCTGCAAAAGTTCAGCCCCGAGATCAAGGACGGACAGAGGCAGTTCTGTGCCACCAGCAACGTGAGTTACTCACATCCCCTTTAAGACAGGAGATTTTAATCTTAAAGTACAATCCAGCGATGGATGCAAGGACTTACAATCAAGCATGAGACCGTCATGATAGTTGTACATATATTTTGAAGCTACACATGACTCAAATGGTTCTCTCTCTCTAAACATTTCACTCCCTTTCTCTCTCTCAGTATCTGGGCTACTTTGGCGATGCCAAGATGCGGTACCAACGTCTCTATGTCAAGTTCCTGGAGAATTTCAATAAAAAGGATTATGTCCGTGTGTGCTCACGGAAACCCTGGCACAGACCTGGACTTATGTTGAGGTAGGTTTGTGCTAATTGTCCCTGCGTGTTTGCCATACTCATCTGGGTCTTGATTCATACGTGCCCAACCCCATGTAGAACCATAGCCCTACCCCCATGCAGTGATTAGATGTGTGTAACTGTAAGCAATATACTGCAGAATTGCTCATTTTCGTGTACTTTGACAGGCGTCAATCACTCCCATCGATTCCCAAGCCACCTCCCCCTGCCCTCAGTCAAACTCCACCCCAACTGGAGCTTAAAGAGAGGGAGCTTAAAGAGAGGGAGCGAAAAGAGAGGGAGCTTAAAGAGAGGGAGCTTAAAGAGAGGGAGCTTAAAGAGAGGGAGCTTAAAGAGAGGGAGCTTAAAGAGAAGGAGCTTAAAGAGAGGGAGCTTAAAGAGAGGGAGCTTAAAGAGAGGGAGCTTAAAGAGAAGGAGCTTAAAGAGAGGGAGCTTAAAGAGAGGGAGCTTAAAGAGAAGGAGCTTAAAGAGAGGGAGCTTAAAGAGAAGGAGCTTAAAGAGAGGGAGCTTAAAGAGTGGGAGCAAAAAGAGAGGGAGCTTAAAGAGAGGAAACAAATAGAGAGGGAGCTTAAAGAGAGGGAGCTTAAAGACAGGAAGCAAAAAGAGAGGAAGCAAAAAGAGAGGGAGCTTAAAGAGAGGAAACAAATAGAGAGGGAGCTTAAAGAGAGGGAGCTTAAAGAGAGGAAACAAAAAGAGAGGAAACAAAAAGAGAGGGAGCTTAAAGAGAGGGAGCTTAAAGAGAGGGAGCTTAAAGAGAGGGAGCTTAAAGAGAGGGAGCTTAAAGAGAGGGAGCTTAAAGAGAGGGAGCTTAAAGCGAGGGAGCTGAAAGCGAAAGAAAGGAAACAAAAGGAAAAAGCGAGAGAGCAGAAAGAGAGGGAGCAGAAGGAGCGAGAGAGGAGGGAAAAAGAAAAGGAGCGAGAGAGGAGGGAAAAAGAAAAGGAGCGAGAGAGGAGGGAAAAAGAGAAACATCGAGAGAGGGAGCGAGAGAAGGAGAGAGAAGAAAAAGAGACGAGTCGTCCACCACCTCAGGAGAAGGTGGAGAGAAGGAGCAGTGAAGAGGACCGGAAGAGAGTGAGGGAGGAGAAAGGAGGAGGAGGAGGAGGAGAGAAGAAGACAGAGCGACCATCGAGGGCGAGGCCAGTGAAGGCGGAGCCTCCACCCAAGAAGAGGAGGAAGTGGCTGAAGGAAGTCCCCTCTGACTCCGACTCCTCCCCTGGTGGGCCCAGCGAGGACCAAGGTGAGGGACTGTGTGTGTGTGTGTAACTGAGTTAATGCAATTTTGGTATATATATATATATATATATATAATGCCGTGGCTATATCTCAGAGAGTTAAGTCTTGCGACGCACTGGAGCCCCAGGTTCAAACCCACTCAGTGACGTGTCTCTCTCTCTGTCTCTCTCTCTGTCTCTCTCTCTGTCTCTCCCCTGTAGCCCCAGTGAGAGGGGGGATGAACAGTCGAGCCATGAAGGAGATGTTCAGGAGTTACATAGAGATGCTGGTCAGTACAGCACTTGACCCCGACATGATTCAAGCCCTGGAGGACACAGACGGTGAGAGGGATGAGGGTTGTGGTGTGATCAGCTTTTGGGGTCAATTCAATTTCAA
>CM042397.1:2037327-2139827 GCA_023634145.1 Thymallus thymallus
TGGTTCAGTGGTCTAAGACACTGCATCTCAGTACTAGAGGAGTCACAACAGACAACCTGGTTCAGTGGTCTAAGACACTGCATCTCAGTGCTAGAGGAGTCACTACTGACACCCTGGTTCAGTGGTCTTAGACACTGCATCTCAGTGCTAGAGGAGTCACTACAGACAACCTGGTTCAGTGGTCTAAGACACTGCATCTCAGTGCTAGAGGAGTCACTACAGACAACCTGGTTCAGTGGTCTAAGACACTGCATCTCAGTGCTAGAGGAGTCACTACAGACAACCTGGTTCAGTGGTCTAAGACACTGCATCTCAGTGCTAGAGGAGTCACTACAGACAACCTGGTTCAGTGGTCTAAGACACTGCATCTCAGTGCTAGAGGAGTCACTACAGACAACCTGGTTCAGTGGTCTAAGACACTGCATCTCAGTACTAGAGGAGTCACAACAGACAACCTGGTTCAGTGGTCTAAGACACTCTCCAACTCTCTCTCTCTCTCTAATGAGGTTTTTGTCTCTTACCCTCCTCTCTTTTTGCTGTGGTCATTAGCCATGAAGGAGTAGAGCCATTATAGGTGGAAGTAAGAAGACATAGAAACAGTGAGTAATGACGTCATTAACATTATAAAGAGATATGACAGAGAGAGAGGAGAGGAAGAGAAGGGGAGGAGAGGAAGAAGATCACTGTAGGGGAGGGAGGTGGAAAAGTACCATCCCGCTGGACAAAAAATTCAATGTGATGGTGACCTTTTTTGTTGATTTCACATTCAATCCACGTTATTTGACAACACAATCAAATGTAAATCAAAACTAGATATTGAAATGGGCTGGGACAGGCCAGGGGAATAGACTGAGGGAGAGATGGGGAAGGACACTGACACTGAGAGGGCAGGGACATGCCAGGGGAATAGACCGAGGGAGAGATGGGGAAGGACACTGACACTGAGAGGGCAGGGACATGCAAGGGGAATAGACCGAGGGAGAGATGGGGAAGGACACTGACACTGAGAGGGCTGGAACAGGCCAGGGGAATAGACCGAGGGAGAGATGGGGAAGGACACTGACACTGAGAGGGCAGGGACAGACCAGGGGAATAGACCGAGGGAGAGATGGGGAAGGACACTGACACTGAGAGGGCAGGGACAGACCAGGGGAATAGACCGAGGGAGAGATGGGGAAGGACAGAGGGAGGAAGCAATAGAAATGACCGGGATGACAGAAGAATGAAAGAGAGAAACGATTCAAAGGAATGACAGAAATAAAGAATAATTCAAGTCTTTTCTTCGTCCTTACTATTCTTCTTTCCCTCTCCTCAATATTGAAGAAGAAGCATTCAGCATACTGTGGTGAAGATGGGGGAGATGTGGGAGGGAGGATGAAAGATCACTGGAAAGAGAAAGAGAAAGCGAGGGCAATAGAATACGGTCAAGGATACATGGTGCAGTCATGGAGTAGTGTAGTCATGGAAACATACAGACCCATGGTGTGGTAGTCATGATTACAGACAGTTGTTTACAGTAGTGTGGTAGTCATAGTAACACAGGCAGTGTAGTACCTGAGTGTTGTAGTGGTCCAGGTGTGTCTGGACACTGTCCTGGTCACCTTGTTTGATGCACTGAACACAGACACACACACACACACACACACACACACCATTACAATGCTGAACCACGCGTACTAACACCTTCAGTCATGCAACAGTAGCACACATTCCAGCTACATCTACACTCCACACACCTGGTGTCCCTTCAGAGGTAGGATACAGATAGCAATCTTGGTCTCGTCTCTTTGTCTCCCTGTGTTTCTCTGTATGTAATCTAATATAATCTCCCTAACCTCTCTCCCCCTCTCTCTCTCTCTTTTCACAGTACAATAGGCAATGGGTTATATTGTGAACAGTGACTAGTAAATTAGACAGAGACAGACAGGAGGATCAGGAACGGTTCACCGATTTAGAAATTGGAACAATACAGAGAAGATAGGCTGGTAGTAATGCGTGTCGCCTGTAGTCCACGATCATCTCCTTGGTCTTGTTGACGTTGACTTCTTCCAATTAAGAATGATGGTTCTTGGGGACCTTCAATGTTGCAGAAATGTTTTGGTACCCTTCCCCAGATCTGTGCCTCGACACAATCCTGTCTCGGAGCTCTACAGACAATTCCTTCGACCTCATGGCTTGGTTTTTGCTCTGACATGCACTGTCAACTGTGGGATTTACCACAGGTGGACTCCAATCAAGTTGTAGAAACATCTCAAGGATGATCAATGGAAACAGGATACACCTGAGCTCAATTTCGAAGTCTCATAGCAAAGGGTCTGAATACTTATGTATTTTTTTGCAAACATTTCTAAAAACCTGTTTTCACTTTAGATTATGGGGTAATCCATTTGAAAATAAGAGATCTCAATACTTTCACTGTACATTTATACTGACTTTACATACCCGCACACCCACACACATGCAAGCTGCTGCTACTCTGTTTATCTTGTATCCTGTTGCCTAGGCACGTTACCCCTACACATTTCTACCTCCATAACTCCAGTATCCCTGCACATGCAAGCTGCTGCTTCTCTGTTTATCTTATATCCTGTTGCCTAGGCACGTTACCCCTACACATTTCTACCTCCATGACTCCAGTATCCCTGCACATGTAAGCTGCTGATACTAGCATTGATATCACTTGTAGATATGTGTAGAATGGTGCATTGACATGATCTGTTATATGGTTTAGAGACCTCTCTCATATTTGTCAATTTTTCTCCAGAGCTATAGTATTTGTGTTGATTTAAATCTAAGAGTAGGTCATCCAATTCTTGTGTTATGTTTTGCATGTAGCTTGTAAACTGCTTTGTATTCATACAGTTTAAGTCGGAGGTTTACATACACCTTAGCAAAATACATTTAAACTCAGTTGTTCACAATTCCTGACATTTAATCCTAGTAAAAATTCCCTGTCTTAGGTCAGTTAGGATCACCACTTTATTTTAAGAATGTGAAATGTCTGAATAATAGTAAGAGAGAATGATTTATTTCAGCTTTTATTTCTTTCATCACATTCCCAGTGGGTCAGAAGTTTACATACACTCAATTAGTATTTGGTAGCATTGCCTTTAAATTGTTTAACTTGGGTCAAACGTTTCAGGTAGCCTTCCACAAGCTTCCCACAATATGTTGGGTGAATTTTGGCCCATTCCTCCTGACAGAACTGGTGTAACTGAGTCAGGTTTGTAGGCCTCCTTGCTCGCACACGCTTTTTCAGTTCTGGACACAAATTTTCCATATGATTGAGGTCAGGGCTTTGTGATGGCCACTCCAATACCTTGACTTTGTTGTCCTTAAGCCATTTTGCCACAACTTTGGAAGTATGCTTGGGGTCATTGTCCATTTGGAAGACCCATTTGCGACCAAGCTTTAACTTCCAGACTGATGTCTTGAGATGTTGACCATCGTATAGTTTGTTAACATCTGTGGAGTGGTTGAAAAATGACCTTTAATTACTTTAACCTAAGTGTATGTAAACTCCCGACTTCAACTGTATTTATTTTTATGAAACAGGAGGACGTGTTGCACTTTCGGTTGATAGTATAGTCAGCAGAGCACAGCGGGTAAAACGTTTCAGAAATGTGGGTTTAATGACTTCAATGAGTATAGCAGCGTTTCAGAGTTTGGGAAACCCTGGATTATAGGCACATTTTGTGTAGATTCAAGCCCGTTGGATCTCAAGTTTTAAACTCCTGCACCCTGCTCTCTGTCCCTACTCATTTGGGCTGCTCAGTTATTGAAGGTGAGTTACTGCCATCTGCTGGATCATAAAAATACTGCTGCTGGAATTCAAATTAAGGGCATTTCATTCATTTGGACATTTTCTCAGTACTTGAAGGGTGTTATTTCCAATGCTGTGTTGAGACAATATCTTCTCTCTATCTATCTGCAGATCAAGAGGCATCAAGCAGTAGGTCCTCTGTTATCCTGGTCAAATTAATTGTGTTCCCATGACATTAGCTTTATTGGGACCAGCATTGTGCCCAGAAAAATTCTAATGACAAACACCATACGAGAGCTTTTGTACCTAAGCCCTACTTTCAGTGTTGTACACTTTTGTAATGATCATATCCTATGGGAGCAGCCAGAACAATTGAAAATAGTTAAAAATACTTGACACTTGAAGCAAATGTTAAACATTTAAAATAACCAATTTAATCAAAGAGCCTTTGAACAAGACTTTGCGAGGTTTAGGATGAGGGGGATAAAGTCGTTGAAGTTCTCTCCCCTAATGTATACTGGAGAGAAAGAGAGAGAGCATGTGGCAGTGGAGGGATCATTCAAATGATGTGAAAGGGACACAGTATTCTAACAAGTATTCAGACCCCTTCCCTTTTTCCACATTTTGTTACGTTACAATCTACACACAATACCCCATAATGACAAAGCAAAAACCCATTTTCTTGAAGTTTGGGGGCCCCAGGGGACTGGCAACTCCCCCTTTGGACACATGACTCACATCGTGATTCATGCGTCAAAAAAAAAACAACAACACTGCCTGTTAAATCAAAATAACAAATCAAATTTGAATTACAACCCTTAATGACTCCATCTTAATGTATCCCATAAGGTAATTAAAGGGATAGTGAAATAGACTAGAGACAGGACTATTGCTAAATTATAAACGTCTTCCTAATTATTAGTGTTTACATAGCCCATTTAAATCTCACGTCTCTAGTATTTCTAGTAACGGTGATCAGGCCTCACCAGAAAGTCAGAACAGAGGTCAGAGGTCAGTCAACCCTATTAAGTGAGTATTTCTTTCCCTGTACCTCAGATATTATTTAAAGATATTTCTAACATTTCAAACATTTTGTGTATCAGGTTTACATTGGGTTTTTCAGTACATTTCTTAAGTGTGCAACCAAAACTCTGACATTTGTGTACCCTTTAAGTTGCATAATTTCTAACAAAAATAAAATCTAATAAATCAGAGTATTAACCACTAACAAATATTTATTAACAGGTGGGTTGTGTGTGGGTGTTGGCGTGTGTGTGGTAAAAATGTTCCAGGCCTTACCCGTCAAGCTGAATAGGCACCTTCTAAAAAGTAAACAATCCCAGAGCCCCTCTCTTGTAATCATTGTCATTTTGACCTGTTGTATGGACATACAGTTCTGTACAAACTGTCCCAGGGACAAACTAGTCAAAATATGAAACCTATTGTTCAACAAATCTGCCCATCTCCTTCCTCAGATTTTTTATTTAACCTTTATTTTATTAGGCAAGTCAGTTAAGAACAAATTCTTACAGCCTAGGAACAGTGGGTTAACTGCCTTGTTCAGGGGCAGAATGACATAATTGTTTTTAGTCAGCTCTGGGATTCGATCCGGCAACCTTTCGGTTACAAGCCCAACACTCTAACCACTCAGCTACCTGCCGCCTCGGATACCACCTCGGGGGTGGCAGGTGGAGCGGGAGTCAAGATGGAGGAGCTGAAGGTGGCGGCAGTGAGGTCATGGCTGGTCCTGAAGACCATCAAGGACCTTTAGAGCTTCATCGGATTCAGGCAACTTTTACCGCTGGTTCATCCATCACAGCGCCACTAACGTCGTTGCTAAAAGGCCAACCTCAGTGTCTCCGCTGGACCCCGGACGCAGAGAAGGCGTTCCTCGATCTGAAGGGCCGGTTCACCACAGCTCCCCTGCTACGTCACCCTGTTCTGTTCAAGCAGTTCACGGTCGAGGTGGATGCGTCCGAGGTCGGAGTGGGGGCGGTCCTCTCCCAGCAGCATGGGAACCCCCCTAGGCTACACCCCTGTGCCTATTATTCGAAGAAACTGACTGCTGCGGAGAGGAACTATGACGTGGTTGACCGGGAGCTACTGGCGGTGAAGTTGGCGTTGGAGGAGTGGAGACACTGGCTAGAGGGTGCCCGGGTGCCATTTACAGTCCTGACCGACCATCGGAATCTGATGATCCAACCAAGAGCTCGAGAGGTTCCTTCGGTCCTACTGCATAGAGCGTCCAGGGGAGTGGTCACGCTTTCTCCCCTGGGCGGAGTACGCTCAAAACTCCCTGCGCCATTCCTCCACGGGTCTGACTCCCTTCCAGGTGGTTCTCGGGTTCCAGCCTCTGTTGTGCCCCTGGGTAGGGAGCTCCAGCGCACTTCACACTAATATACAGACGTTATATTTGTAGGATTTAGCTTATTCATCATTCAGAATGAATTCATCATTAAGGTTTGCTTCCTTCATGTGATTGGCCAATACTGGTTCATGCATGTGACAGACCAATACCTCACAAGGCTTTTTCTCTCTCAAAGTCGATACTTTGAAACGGAGCTACCGCTTTTTCAAAACAAGGTTCTGGGCGTTCTACCAATGATCCTAGAGCAGCTAAAGTGTAAAGTACTTTCTGCCTTACCTCACAATGATTCTAGAACAATTTGTGTGAATGGGTATGATGATACGATGATAAATGTTTAATTTGGGTAATGTATTGTAACAAAACTGTGAGGCCACTGAAACTCACACATTGTTTGTTGACTAGCGTAAACAGTCTAGGACACTGACTTCTCATGAAATAATCAAATAGTGGCCTTCCCAAAAACTCTCCCCCAGCATTCCTCCCGCATCCTCATATACCTCAACTCATTTGCATAACATCGTGTGATAGGCTGATAGACTTTCGAATGTGTAAACATTTCATTACCCCCTTCTTAAACTAACCTGGATAAACACACACAAAATAACCTCTGACACATTCAGAATGGAATTGACCAAGTTCAACACAAAACCCTCTTGCCAAACAGGCCTCCTAATAGTTCTTTGGGGTCTTCCCACCTGACCCATGTGATCTTCAGCTGCAATTGACTCAGGTACTTGACCTGTCTCAAAGGAGACACTTTCTCTTGCAGGTGCGCAGGGCAACTCAGTGTTCGCGTCCTTTTGCGTGGTATGAGTCTCTGTGTCTTCAGCTGAGCTTTCAGTCCTGACACTGTCCAGTTCCACAGTCTCACAATGTCCCCCACCCTTCTCCTGGAGGGTAACCTAGGCAACATTGGTTGATTTTTCATCAGAGCACCCTGTATCCTTGAGGGGTAGTATGTCTGACTAGGCCAACAATGAATCAGAGCTCAACTCAGTCTCATGCGACCTCATGCTCTGAAACAACCCCAAAGTAAGGTTTGAGCCAGTTGTAGGCATCAATAAGGTCCATTACACTGTAGTACTTCATAGAGCATATCTGACAGTTTCTTTGCAATTTTGAAAGGATCCCTTGAATTTCTTTCTCAGTTTGGCTGACCAACCCTTTTTCCTCTGGCCGTCTCTCAGCCACACATTCATTTTCCTCATGCCTCTGAGATCCTTTAGATGAAAGTATTGCTTTTGTTTATCTTTTAGGTGATTTCTCGTTACAGCTTCCCTTATTTCCCTTCATTTTGTCGTGCTCCCATAACCACATCAACTGGTAAAGTCATTTCAGTACCGAACAGCACCCTGTATGGCGTGAACCCCGTGGAAGATTGAACACTAGTCCTGTATGCCATCATCACATATGAGAGTATCTCATCCCGATTGATTTGAATTATTTCCACTAAACCATCTTATTGTGGGTTGTACGGAGTGGCTCTTGTTTTGTCTGTTTGTAAATGATTGCACGTTTCTCTAAAAAGACCACATTAAACATTTCGCCCCTGGTCGCTATGGATAGATCGAGGAACGCCTAGCTTCAACACAAATTCCTCTACCAGTTTCTTGGCCACTGCTTCCTGATTGCGTATGGTATATGCCTCTGACCACCATTAAAGTAATCTGACACTACCATCATGTGTTTGTTACCTCGTCCCATCTCTGTAAACGGACCAATTAAGTCTACAGCTATCCTCTCAAAAGGGCGGCCTGTTCTGTCATTGTGGATAAAGGTAAGTATCTCATGTACGAGCTCATCTGGTACAACCCTCTCTCCAGATGGTGTCGTCCGTCTCATAGTTTTGACTCTCAAGGCATTACACCCCATTCTTCACATGTAATGCCTCCCACGCTTGATGAAAGGCCTGAACTTTGGCTCCGATTGCAGCTCCACAGGGAGCTTTACTCAACCCTCTTTTTAACATTTATTTCACTGGAAGACCACTGGGTCTCTATCCTGTGGTTGCAGAAGGAAAGCTGCATTTTGGGGTACTGACTGGCTTGTTTGAGCTCCAACTACAGGCTCAATAGTGACATCCTGAGGCTTGTTTACGATGGCTCTCAGATTGACTGTGGCTTTCGGTGATACGGCTGTGTCCACACTCTCTGTCTGTGTGTGTCGGCGTGACACACCATCTGCATGATTGTGCAGTCTCCCTGGCCTGTGGACAATATCATAGTCAAACTGATCCAGTTTCTCTAACCATCTAGCCAACTGTCCCTCAGGTTGTTTGAAGTTACTCAGCCACCTAAGTGAGCTGTGATCAGTTCTCAGTAGAAATTTCCAGCAAAAAGTGTCGGAGATGTTTAAGAAACACAGAAAGAAGCTCCTTCTTGGTAGTTGAATACTTCCTCTCCTGTTTTGACAGTGCCCGATTGGCATATGCTACTACTCTCTCTACCCTTGTGCTTTTTTGGGATAGGACAGGTAAGCTGTCAGGCTCTGGCCATAGAGAATGGGATTGCATTACCTCTAATTAGGGATCCTACTTATATGTGTATGTTCCATTCCCATGGCGTGGTTCATTGTCTATTGTCCCGTGTACGTGTGTTTTACTTTCCTTATTGCATTTGTTATTTTGTATAGTTCCCATCAAGTCTAGTTTATTCATTTAATAAACAATGTCGAACTATCGCTACGCTGCGCCTTGGTCTCTCTACACACCCGAACGTGACATAAGCTTGGACTTTAATTTATTAAAAGGCCACTTCAAATGCTGCGTTCCAATCAAACATTTTCCCCATATCTGTCAATCTGTACAACGGCTCTGCCATAGCAGCAAAAATCTGGTATGAACCTCCTGTGGTATGACGTCAGTCATAAAAAAAGCTTCTTGCCTCTGTCAATGACTTGGGGCTAGGCCATGACCTGACTGTCTCTGTTTTCATGGGTTCAGTGGACACTCCCTCAGCTGAGATGATGTGTCCCAGGTAGCTCACCTGCGACCTGAACAAATGGCACTTAGATGGCTTCACCTTAAGTCCTGCCTGCTCCAATCTGCTGGAAACCTTGTCTAAACGCTTCACATGCTCTTGGAATGTACGACCAAACATTATGATGTTGTCTAAGTACACCAAACATGTTGTCCACTGTAAATCAACCAAAACCAGGTCCATGAGACGCTGGAAGCTGCTTGGAGCATTTGTCAACCCAAACCCCATGACCTGGAATTCGAAAAGCCCTCTCTTTGTCACACAAGCAGTTTTGCAATGATCCTCGGGGTGCATCTCGACTTGCCAGTACCCACTGGCTAAATCTAAAGTGGAAAACCACTGAGCATCGGCAAGCAAATCCAAGGTCTCGTCGATCCTAGGAAGTGGATAAGCATCTTTAACAGTGTTCTCGTTTAACCTTCTGTAATCCGGACAGAACCTGATTGAGCCGTCCTTCTTTCTTACTAACACCACTGGTGCTGCCCATGGACTGCTGGATGGGCTAACTATTCCGCTTTCTAACATGTTCAATTCAAAATCACCAGTACTAAACACTCCCACATACCTTTCCACCATTCCCTTTACAGCTCTCAGCTGCACCTCAGTTAGCTGGCTCTTGCAATAACTGTTCTATGTACCACTTTGCTGTGGAAGAGTACGACGGCTGGTTAGAATCCTGTAGGCTAGCAACGATAGTGTCTTCAATACCAAGATAAAGAAACCCCCAGTTCAGTGCCCTCCCTCAGTAACTGTGATTCCGGAGGTACATTCATCATATGTACTGGCAGTTTCCCCTTCACTGAGCTGCAAATGCTACATGCTACCAACAGGATACTTGTATCAGTGACTTTAAAACAGAGCTCAGTTTTGTTGTTGTTTACTGTACTCTCAACTTTACCAGTTATAAACATTTTACTTCTGGAGGGGACAATCTTATAGTCGTTCCGCCGCCGGACCAGACCCCATTTTACACACTCCCCCTGCCCCTCCCCTGAAAATCTACAGAATCTGCTTCCCCGAAACACAACATGTTTTCTTTCTCAAATCAAGTACAGCCCCGTATTTTACCAGGAAGTCTCTCCCTATCAGTGCACACTGGTCAGATTCAAACCGTCAATGTTCATGACTGTGGACCAGCTCCCCAGGACTGAGAGAAACTGTCCATTTGCTACTTTAACTGTGCTGTGGTATGGTTGCAGTGTACCACTCTTACCTCCAGTAGCATTTCTCCATACCTGTTCGTGTACCATGGAAACCTGGGCCCCCGAGTCCGCCATGACCTCACACTCAAAGTCAGCAATTTTGCACTCCAGGTAAACACCACTCCCCACAACACTTGAAGTAATCCTAGCTGTGGACTGGTCAGCTGTGCATATAGTTGAAGCCGATGCTGCGCTGTCTGTGAGGGTTTGACTGAGGTTAGGCCTCTGACTCCCACTAGGGGGAGTGGTAGGACCACAGTCAAGCCCTCACATCATAACTAGGGGTAGTTAATGATCCCCAATCAGAGACAGCTGTCTAGAGTTTGTCTCTGATTGGGGATAGTATTTAGATTTCCCTCACATCCACCTGTGTGTGGGTCATTGTTGGATGTCATCGTTGAAGTAAGTGTGTTCTCATATTCATATATATGTTTGTTCTTTTGTATAGTTCCGACTGAGTTATAGTTTATGTTAATAAAAACGATGTTGAACTATCACTACGCTTCGCCTTGGTCTCTGGACACACCCGATCGTGACACTGTCCTTTTCCATGTAAGGACAATATTTTTCATGTGCAACCACAGTGCCAGCAGGCCTTGCTATTGATCAACGTAGGTCATCCTTTGTCACTCCCGGGGTACCTAGATCTCCCTCTCCACTGGTCCGGTCGGTATCCTCCCGCGGCGTCCGCCGTTGCTACTGTAGAAGACCCTGGAAACGCTCTGCTGATGTGGCTGCCTCTCTACCAGATACTGCACCTCGGTCCGCAACTGTGCAACACTCTCACACAATGACCCAAACATCTCTTTTGGAACTCTGACATTGTCTCTAACCTCGCTTGTTCCACACACATTCACTTTGTATTGTGCAGTGTCTTTGCTTTCCAGCAATTCTAGCTGCCTTATCTGATCAAGCTCTGAAGCAATGCTAATTGCCTCTACCAACTGCCTTGCACAGGTGCATACGAAGATCACTGCACCCAATGTGTGTAATAAAATGGTCTTGTGCCAGCGAATCAGATGTGCTCGTGCTATAATCTGGATAAGCCTTTGAAGCTAGCCTGTTTAAATCATGCCCAAAGTCACAAACGCTTGTTAGTAGAACAGCGTAGATGCATTTTTTTGCCATCCCGTGTCACATCTCAGCTAAACACAGAATCACATGGTTTATCCATCTCTCTGTGACTATGATAACTTCAGAACCAAGTTGACCAGAAATACAAAGTTGCCAATGCCTTTGAAATTGATGGAAAGAAACAAGCAACGTATAAAAACCGAGATTACTACATTAAAATATAAACAGTAGGCTATGCATGCCTATTTAAATCCTATTGAAATACATTTAATGTTCAAACAATGGAGTTCTATGTTGCTACTTGTAGCTTACTGTCTCTAACTTGTCTCAATATATTTAATTATGTGTAGCCTAACATGTGATCAATGATGTGCCAGATTTTGTGCATTTTTATTGGGTTAGCTAGCAGCCGTAGGTGGTAATATCTCTAGAAGCTGATCCGTAGTCAGTATTGTGAGATGATTCTAATGTTAAGGAATGATTTGAATGGAGAAAGCTGATCCGAGAGAAGAATAAACTGGATGAGCTCTGTTTGAGACTAGGCTGAACTACAACATGGATAATATTTTTATTTTTTATTTAACCTTTATTTAACTAGGCAAGTCAGTTAAGAACAAATTCTTATTTACAGTGACGGCCTACCCCGGCCAAACCTGGACGACGCTGGGCCAATTGTGCGCAGCCCTATGGGACTCCCAATCACGGCCGGATGTGATATACAGTCTGGATATATACATATATACAGTTGACTGGGTTTTCCATGCATCGGCAAGACAGAACAGCTACCACCGATAAGACGAGGGGTGGTATTCTGTGTCTATTTGTCAATAACAACTTGTGTGCGAAATCTAATATTAAAGAAGTCTCGAGGGTTTGCTCGCCTGAGGTAGAGCATCTCATGATAAGCTGTAGACCACACTATTTGCCAAGAGACTTTTCATCTATATTTTTCGTAGCTGTCTATTTACCACCACAAAACTGATGCTGGCACTGAGAACGCACTCACTGAGCTGTAAAAGGCCATAAGCAAACAAGAAAATTCTCATCCAGAGGCGGCGCTCCTAGTGGCCAGGGACTTTAAAGCAGGAAAACGAATTTATCTTATACAACATTTCGATGCAAACCTGGGAAGTCTACACTTTCAGAGATACAGTTATGTTGTCGTACCACCTTTAATGACATCACAAAATAGTAACGAATTCGACATGATTGTTCTTTAAGTCCCTCCCGACCATTTCCCACGTTCTTTGTGTTAGAAACATTGTTTCATTATCCACTTTTGGATGTTGGAGATTTGGCTGGAAGACTCTCTGAATAACAATGGGACTTCATTCCCCCAATACTGCATGGCAACAGTGTTTTCTTAAAGAGCCTACATTTCTTATTGTCCACTTACTGTCTCTCTGCTTGTTACTTTGTTAGTACTAACTGACTGAGCTGGCATTGAAAGTAAAAGCCCTAACAGCCAGTCAAGTTAACTCTACTTTAAAACAATACTTAAAACTCTACTTGCATTTCCGTCTTCGCTTTAACAGCATTTTTTTTCTTCTCAGCATTTGTTGCTCACCCTCAGCCTCAGTCTCACCTCTCTTTCCCTCTCTCTCTTTTTCTCTCTCTTTGCCTTTCTGTGTCGGGTTACTTATTTTTCTACTCTTTCTTTCTCTCTTTCTCCCTCTATCACTCCCTCCCTTCTTTCAACCTTCCTTTATTTCTCTCTCTCACGAACTGACCATCGTGTTGCTCCTCTCTACTCTGTGGCAGTTGTATGCACCTCCTTGGTCTCCTTGTCCTGGCCCTGTGCCTGCTCCCTCTGCCGTCCCTATGCAGGTGTTTGGGAACCGAAGTCTGTGTCACATCCAGCTGGTCGAAGCTCTGCTGTTAGTCTGTGGAGAGAAGGGGCTGTTCCACCAGCCTGGGAGACGGGTCAGAGAGGACAACATGTGTCTACAGGTGCCTGTTTCTGTGTAACTAGGTACCAGGTTTTCAACCCTTACAGGTATCATCCAGTGGAGGATGGTGGGAGGAACTATTGGGCTCCCAAGTGGTGCAGTGGTCTAAGACACTGCATCTCAGTGCTAGAGGAGTCACTACAGACAACCTGGTTCAGTGGTCTAAGACACTGCATCTCAGTGCTAGAGGAGTCACTACAGACAACCTGGTTCAGTGGTCTAAGACACTGCATCTCAGTGCTGGAGGAGTCGCTACAGACAACCTGGTTCAGTGGTCTAAGACACTGCATCTCAGTGCTGGAGGAGTCGCTACAGACAACCTGGTTCAGTGGTCTAAGACACTGCATCTCAGTACTAGAGGAGTCACTACAGACAACCTGGTTCAGTGGTCTAAGACACTGCATCTCAGTGCTAGAGGAGTCACTACAGACAACCTGGTTCAGTGGTCTAAGACACTGCATCTCAGTGCTAGAGGAGTCGCTACAGACAACCTGGTTCAGTGGTCTAAGACACTGCATTTCAGTGCTAGAGGAGTCACTACAGACAACCTGGTTCAGTGGTCTAAGACACTGCATCTCAGTGCTGGAGGAGTCGCTACAGACAACCTGGTTCAGTGGTCTAAGACACTGCATCTCAGTGCTGGAGGAGACGCTACAGACAACCTGGTTCAGTGGTCTAAGACACTGCATCTCAGTACTAGAGGAGTCACTACAGACAACCTGGTTCAGTGGTCTAAGACACTGAATCTCAGTGCTAGAGGAGTCACTACAGACAACCTGGTTCAGTGGTCTAAGACACTGCATCTCAGTGCTAGAGGAGTCGCTACAGACAACCTGGTTCAGTGGTCTAAGACACTGCATCTCAGTGCTAGAGGAGTCACTACAGACAACCTGGTTCAGTGGTCTAAGACACTGCATCTCAGTGCTAGAGTTGTCACTACAGACAACCTGGTTCAGTGGTCTAAGACACTGCATCTCAGTGCTAGAGGAGTCACTACAGACAACCTGGTTCAGTGGTCTAAGACACTGCATCTCAGTACTAGAGGCGTCACTACAGACAACCTGGTTCAGTGGTCTAAGACACTGCATCTCAGTGCTAGAGGAGTCACAACAGACAACCTGGTTCAGTGGTCTAAGACACTGCATCTCAGTACTAGAGGCGTCACTACAGACAACCTGGTTCAGTGGTCTAAGGCACTGTATCTCAGTACTAGAGGAGTCAATACAGACAACCTGGTTCAGTGGTCTAAGACACTGTATCTCAGTGTTAGAGGAGTCACTACAGACAACCTGGTTCAGTGGTCTAAGACACTGCATCTCAGTGCTAGAGGAGTCACTACAGACAACCTGGTTCAGTGGTCTAAGACACTGCATCTCAGTGCTAGAGGAGTCACAACAGACAACCTGGTTCAGTGGTCTAAGACACTGTATCTCAGTGTTAGAGGAGTCACTACAGACAACCTGGTTCAGTGGTCTAAGACACTGCATCTCAGTGCTAGAGGAGTCAATACAGACAACCTGGTTCAGTGGTCTAAGGCACTGCATCTCAGTGCTAGAGCAGTCACTACAGACAACCTGGTTCAGTGGTCTAAGGCACTGCATCTCAGTGCTAGAAGAGTCAATACAGACAACCTGGTTCAGTGGTCTAAGACACTGCATCTCAGTACTAGAGGAGTCACTACAGACAACCTGGTTCAGTGGTCTAAGACACTGCATCTCAGTACTAGTGGAGTCACTACAGACAACCTGGTTCAGTGGTCTAAGGCACTGCATCTCAGTGCTAGAGGAGTCAATACAGACAACCTGGTTCAGTGGTCTAAGACACTGCATCTCAGTACTAGAGGAGTCACAACAGACAACCTGGTTCAGTGTTATAAGACACTGCATCTCAGTGCTAGAGGAGTCACTACAGACAACCTGGTTCAGTGGTCTAAGACACTGCATCTCAGTGCTAGAGGAGTCACTACAGACAACCTGGTTCGGTGGTCTAAGACACTGTATCTCAGTGCTAGAGGAGTCACTACAGACAACCTGGTTCAGTGGTCTAAGACACTGTATCTCAGTACTAGAGGAGTCACTACAGACAACCTGGTTCAGTGGTCTAAGACAATGCATCTCAGTGTTAGAGGAGTCACTACAGACAACCTGGTTCAGTGGTCTAAGACACTGTATCTCAGTACTAGAGGAGTCACTACAGACAACCTGGTTCAGTGGTCTAAGACACTGCATCTCAGTGCTAGAGGCGTCACTACAGACAACCTGGTTCAGTGGTCTAAGACACTGCATCTTAGTGCTGGAGGAGTCACTACAGACAACCTGGTTCAGTGGTCTAAGACACTGTATCTCAGTACTAGAGGAGTCACTACAGACAACCTGGTTCAGTGGTCTAAGACCCTGCATCTCAGTGCTAGAGGCGTCACTACAGACAACCTGGTTCAGTGGTCTAAGACACTGCATCTCAGTGCTAGAGGAGTCACTACAGACAACCTGGTTCAGTGGTCTAAGACACTGCATCTCAGTGCTAGAGGAGTCGCTACAGACAACCTGGTTCAGTGGTCTAAGACACTGCATCTCAGTGCTGGAGGAGTCGCTACAGACAACCTGGTTCAGTGGTCTAAGACACTGCATCTCAGTGCTGGAGGAGTCGCTACAGACAACCTGGTTCAGTGGTCTAAGACACTGCATCTCAGTACTAGAGGAGTCACTACAGACAACCTGGTTCAGTGGTCTAAGACACTGCATCTCAGTGCTAGAGGAGTCACTACAGACAACCTGGTTCAGTGGTTTAAGACACTGCATCTCAGTGCTAGAGGAGTCGCTACAGACAACCTGGTTCAGTGGTCTAAGACACTGCATCTCAGTGCTAGAGGAGTCGCTACAGACAACCTGGTTCAGTGGTCTAAGACACTGCATCTCAGTGCTGGAGGAGTCGCTACAGACAACCTGGTTCAGTGGTCTAAGACACTGCATCTCAGTGCTGGAGGAGTCGCTACAGACAACCTGGTTCAGTGGTCTAAGACTCTGCATCTCAGTACTAGAGGAGTCACTACAGACAACCTGGTTCAGTGGTCTAAGACACTGAATCTCAGTGCTAGAGGAGTCACTACAGACAACCTGGTTCAGTGGTCTAAGACACTGCATCTCAGTGCTAGAGGAGTCGCTACAGACAACCTGGTTCAGTGGTCTAAGACACTGCATCTCAGTGCTAGAGGAGTCCCTACAGACAACCTGGTTCAGTGGTCTAAGACACTGCATCTCAGTGCTAGAGTTGTCAATACAGACAACCTGGTTCAGTGGTCTAAGACACTGCATCTCAGTGCTAGAGGAGTCACTACAGACAACCTGGTTCAGTGGTCTAAGACACTGCATCTCAGTACTAGAGGCGTCACTACAGACAACCTGGTTCAGTGGTCTAAGACACTGCATCTCAGTGCTAGAGGAGTCAATACAGACAACCTGGTTCAGTGGTCTAAGACACTGCATCTCAGTACTAGAGGCGTCACTACAGACAACCTGGTTCAGTGGTCTAAGGCACTGTATCTCAGTACTAGAGGAGTCAATACAGACAACCTGGTTCAGTGGTCTAAGACACTGTATCTCAGTGTTAGAGGAGTCACTACAGACAACCTGGTTCAGTGGTCTAAGACACTGCATCTCAGTGCTAGAGGAGTCACTACAGACAACCTGGTTCAGTGGTCTAAGACACTGCATCTCAGTACTAGAGGCGTCACTACAGACAACCTGGTTCAGTGGTCTAAGGCACTGTATCTCAGTACTAGAGGAGTCAATACAGACAACCTGGTTCAGTGGTCTATGACACTGTATCTCAGTGTTAGAGGAGTCACTACAGACAACCTGGTTCAGTGGTCTAAGACACTGCATCTCAGTGCTAGAGGAGTCACTACAGACAACCTGGTTCAGTGGTCTAAGACACTGCATCTCAGTGCTAGAGGAGTCACAACAGACAACCTGGTTCAGTGGTCTAAGACACTGCATCTCAGTACTAGAGGCGTCACTACAGACAACCTGGTTCAGTGGTCTAAGGCACTGCATCTCAGTACTAGAGGCGTCAATACAGACAACCTGGTTCAGTGGTCTAAGACACTGCATCTCAGTGCTAGAGGAGTCAATACAGACAACCTGGTTCAGTGGTCTAAGACACTGCATCTCAGTACTAGAGGAGTCACTACAGACAACCTGGTTCAGTGGTCTAAGACACTGCATCTCAGTACTAGTGGAGTCACTACAGACAACCTGGTTCAGTGGTCTAAGGCACTGCATCTCAGTGCTAGAGGAGTCAATACAGACAACCTGGTTCAGTGGTCTAAGACACTGCATCTCAGTACTAGAGGAGTCACAACAGACAACCTGGTTCAGTGTTCTAAGACACTGCATCTCAGTGTTAGAGGAGTCACTACAGACAACCTGGTTCAGTGGTCTAAGACACTGCATCTCAGTGCTAGAGGAGTCACTACAGACAACCTGGTTCAGTGGTCTAAGACACTGCATCTCAGTGCTAGAGGAGTCACAACAGACAACCTGGTTCAGTGGTCTAAGACACTGCATCTCAGTACTAGAGGCGTCACTACAGACAACCTGGTTCAGTGGTCTAAGGCACTGCATCTCAGTACTAGAGGCGTCAATACAGACAACCTGGTTCAGTGGTCTAAGACACTGCATCTCAGTGCTAGAGGAGTCAATACAGACAACCTGGTTCAGTGGTCTAAGACACTGCATCTCAGTACTAGAGGAGTCACTACAGACAACCTGGTTCAGTGGTCTAAGACACTGCATCTCAGTACTAGTGGAGTCACTACAGACAACCTGGTTCAGTGGTCTAAGGCACTGCATCTCAGTGCTAGAGGAGTCAATACAGACAACCTGGTTCAGTGGTCTAAGACACTGCATCTCAGTACTAGAGGAGTCACAACAGACAACCTGGTTCAGTGTTCTAAGACACTGCATCTCAGTGCTAGAGGAGTCACTACAGACAACCTGGTTCAGTGGTCTAAGACACTGCATCTCAGTGCTAGAGGAGTCACTACAGACAACCTGGTTCAGTGGTCTAAGACACTGTATCTCAGTGCTAGAGGAGTCACTACAGACAACCTGGTTCAGTGGTCTAAGACACTGTATCTCAGTGCTAGAGGAGTCAATACAGACAACCTGGTTCAGTGGTCTAAGGCAGTGCATCTCAGTGCTAGAGCAGTCACTACAGACAACCTGGTTCAGTGGTCTAAGGCACTGCATCTCAGTGCTAGAGGAGTCAATACAGACAACCTGGTTCAGTGGTCTAAGACACTGCATCTCAGTACTAGAGGAGTCACTACAGACAACCTGGTTCAGTGGTCTAAGACACTGCATCTCAGTACTAGTGGAGTCACTACAGACAACCTGGTTCAGTGGTCTAAGGCACTGCATCTCAGTGCTAGAGGAGTCAATACAGACAACCTGGTTCAGTGGTCTAAGACACTGCATCTCAGTACTAGAGGAGTCACAACAGACAACCTGGTTCAGTGTTATAAGACACTGCATCTCAGTGCTAGAGGAGTCACTACAGACAACCTGGTTCAGTGGTCTAAGACACTGCATCTCAGTGCTAGAGGAGTCACTACAGACAACCTGGTTCGGTGGTCTAAGACACTGTATCTCAGTGCTAGAGGAGTCACTACAGACAACCTGGTTCAGTGGTCTAAGACACTGTATCTCAGTGCTAGAGGAGTCACTACAGACAACCTGGTTCAGTGGTCTAAGACAATGCATCTCAGTGTTAGAGGAGTCACTACAGACAACCTGGTTCAGAGGTCTTAGACACTGTATCTCAGTACTAGAGGAGTCACTACAGACAACCTGGTTCAGTGGTCTAAGACACTGCATCTCAGTGCTAGAGGCGTCACTACAGACAACCTGGTTCAGTGGTCTAAGACACTGCATCTTAGTGCTGGAGGAGTCACTACAGACAACCTGGTTCAGTGGTCTAAGACACTGTATCTCAGTACTAGAGGAGTCACTACAGACAACCTGGTTCAGTGGTCTAAGACCCTGCATCTCAGTGCTAGAGGCGTCACTACAGACAACCTGGTTCAGTGGTCTAAGACACTGCATCTCAGTGCTAGAGGAGTCACTACAGACAACCTGGTTCAGTGGTCTAAGACACTGCATCTCAGTGCTAGAGGAGTCGCTACAGACAACCTGGTTCAGTGGTCTAAGACACTGCATCTCAGTGCTGGAGGAGTCGCTACAGACAACCTGGTTCAGTGGTCTAAGACACTGCATCTCAGTGCTGGAGGAGTCGCTACAGACAACCTGGTTCAGTGGTCTAAGACACTGCATCTCAGTACTAGAGGAGTCACTACAGACAACCTGGTTCAGTGGTCTAAGACACTGCATCTCAGTGCTAGAGGAGTCACTACAGACAACCTGGTTCAGTGGTCTAAGACACTGCATCTCAGTGCTAGAGGAGTCGCTACAGACAACCTGGTTCAGTGGTCTAAGACACTGCATCTCAGTGCTAGAGGAGTCGCTACAGACAACCTGGTTCAGTGGTCTAAGACACTGCATCTCAGTGCTAGAGGAGTCGCTACAGACAACCTGGTTCAGTGGTCTAAGACACTGCATCTCAGTGTTAGAGGAGTCACTACAGACAACCTGGTTCAGAGGTCTTAGACACTGTATCTCAGTACTAGAGGAGTCACTACAGACAACCTGGTTCAGTGGTCTAAGACACTGCATCTCAGTGCTAGAGGCGTCAATACAGACAACCTGGTTCAGTGGTCTAAGACACTGCATCTCAGTATTAGAGGCGTCACTACAGACAACCTGGTTCAGTGGTCTAAGGCACTGTATCTCAGTACTAGAGGAGTCAATACAGACAACCTGGTTCAGTGGTCTAAGACACTGTATCTCAGTGTTAGAGGAGTCACTACAGACAACCTGGTTCAGTGGTCTAAGACACTGCATCTCAGTGCTAGAGGAGTCACTACAGACAACCTGGTTCAGTGGTCTAAGACACTGCATCTCAGTACTAGAGGCGTCACTACAGACAACCTGGTTCAGTGGTCTAAGGCACTGTATCTCAGTACTAGAGGAGTCAATACAGACAACCTGGTTCAGTGGTCTATGACACTGTATCTCAGTGTTAGAGGAGTCACTACAGACAACCTGGTTCAGTGGTCTAAGACACTGCATCTCAGTGCTAGAGGAGTCACTACAGACAACCTGGTTCAGTGGTCTAAGACACTGCATCTCAGTGCTAGAGGAGTCACAACAGACAACCTGGTTCAGTGGTCTAAGACACTGCATCTCAGTACTAGAGGCGTCACTACAGACAACCTGGTTCAGTGGTCTAAGGCACTGTATCTCAGTACTAGAGGCGTCAATACAGACAACCTGGTTCAGTGGTCTAAGACACTGCATCTCAGTGCTAGAGGAGTCAATACAGACAACCTGGTTCAGTGGTCTAAGACACTGCATCTCAGTACTAGAGGAGTCACTACAGACAACCTGGTTCAGTGGTCTAAGACACTGCATCTCAGTACTAGTGGAGTCACTACAGACAACCTGGTTCAGTGGTCTAAGGCACTGCATCTCAGTGCTAGAGGAGTCAATACAGACAACCTGGTTCAGTGGTCTAAGACACTGCATCTCAGTATTAGAGGAGTCACAACAGACAACCTGGTTCAGTGTTCTAAGACACTGCATCTCAGTGCTAGAGGAGTCACTACAGACAACCTGGTTCAGTGGTCTAAGACACTGCATCTCAGTGCTAGAGGAGTCACTACAGACAACCTGGTTCAGTGGTCTAAGACACTGTATCTCAGTGCTAGAGGAGTCACTACAGACAACCTGGTTCAGTGGTCTAAGACACTGTATCTCAGTGCTAGAGGAGTCAATACAGACAACCTGGTTCAGTGGTCTAAGGCAGTGCATCTCAGTGCTAGAGCAGTCACTACAGACAACCTGGTTCAGTGGTCTAAGGCACTGCATCTCAGTGCTAGAGGAGTCAATACAGACAACCTGGTTCAGTGGTCTAAGACACTGCATCTCAGTACTAGAGGAGTCACTACAGACAACCTGGTTCAGTGGTCTAAGACACTGCATCTCAGTACTAGTGGAGTCACTACAGACAACCTGGTTCAGTGGTCTAAGGCACTGCATCTCAGTGCTAGAGGAGTAAATACAGACAACCTGGTTCAGTGGTCTAAGACACTGCATCTCAGTACTAGAGGAGTCACAACAGACAACCTGGTTCAGTGTTATAAGACACTGCATCTCAGTGCTAGAGGAGTCACTACAGACAACCTGGTTCAGTGGTCTAAGACACTGCATCTCAGTGCTAGAGGAGTCACTACAGACAACCTGGTTCGGTGGTCTAAGACACTGTATCTCAGTGCTAGAGGAGTCACTACAGACAACCTGGTTCAGTGGTCTAAGACACTGTATCTCAGTGCTAGAGGAGTCACTACAGACAACCTGGTTCAGTGGTCTAAGACAATGCATCTCAGTGTTAGAGGAGTCACTACAGACAACCTGGTTCAGAGGTCTTAGACACTGTATCTCAGTACTAGAGGAGTCACTACAGACAACCTGGTTCAGTGGTCTAAGACACTGCATCTCAGTGCTAGAGGCGTCACTACAGACAACCTGGTTCAGTGGTCTAAGACACTGCATCTTAGTGCTGGAGGAGTCACTACAGACAACCTGGTTCAGTGGTCTAAGACACTGTATCTCAGTACTAGAGGAGTCACTACAGACAACCTGGTTCAGTGGTCTAAGACCCTGCATCTCAGTGCTAGAGGCGTCACTACAGACAACCTGGTTCAGTGGTCTAAGACACTGCATCTCAGTGCTAGAGGAGTCACTACAGACAACCTGGTTCAGTGGTCTAAGACACTGCATCTCAGTGCTAGAGGAGTCGCTACAGACAACCTGGTTCAGTGGTCTAAGACACTGCATCTCAGTGCTGGAGGAGTCGCTACAGACAACCTGGTTCAGTGGTCTAAGACACTGCATCTCAGTGCTGGAGGAGTCGCTACAGACAACCTGGTTCAGTGGTCTAAGACACTGCATCTCAGTACTAGAGGAGTCACTACAGACAACCTGGTTCAGTGGTCTAAGACACTGCATCTCAGTGCTAGAGGAGTCACTACAGACAACCTGGTTCAGTGGTCTAAGACACTGCATCTTAGTGCTGGAGGAGTCACTACAGACAACCTGGTTCAGTGGTCTAAGACACTGTATCTCAGTACTAGAGGAGTCACTACAGACAACCTGGTTCAGTGGTCTAAGACCCTGCATCTCAGTGCTAGAGGCGTCACTACAGACAACCTGGTTCAGTGGTCTAAGACACTGCATCTCAGTGCTAGAGGAGTCGCTACAGACAACCTGGTTCAGTGGTCTAAGACACTGCATCTCAGTGCTAGAGGAGTCGCTACAGACAACCTGGTTCAGTGGTCTAAGACACTGTATCTCAGTGCTGGAGGAGTCGCTACAGACAACCTGGTTCAGTGGTCTAAGACACTGCATCTCAGTGCTGGAGGAGTCGCTACAGACAACCTGGTTCAGTGGTCTAAGACACTGCATCTCAGTACTAGAGGAGTCACTACAGACAACCTGGTTCAGTGGTCTAAGACACTGCATCTCAGTGCTAGAGGAGTCACTACAGACAACCTGGTTCAGTGGTCTAAGACACTGCATCTCAGTGCTAGAGGAGTCGCTACAGACAACCTGGTTCAGTGGTCTAAGACACTGCATCTCAGAGCTAGAGGAGTCACTACAGACAACCTGGTTCAGTGGTCTAAGACAATGCATCTCAGTGTTAGAGGAGTCACTACAGACAACCTGGTTCAGTGGTCTAAGACACTGCATCTCAGTGCTAGAGGAGTCACTACAGACAACCTGGTTCAGTGGTCTAAGACACTGCATCTCAGTACTAGAGGCGTCACTACAGACAACCTGGTTCAGTGGTCTAAGACACTGTATCTCAGTACTAGAGGAGTCAATACAGACAACCTGGTTCAGTGGTCTAAGACACTGCATCTCAGTGCTAGAGGAGTCACAACAGACAACCTGGTTCAGTGGTCTAAGACACTGCATCTCAGTACTAGAGGCGTCACTACAGACAACCTGGTTCAGTGGTCTAAGGCACTGTATCTCAGTACTAGAGGAGTCACAACAGACAACCTGGTTCAGTGTTCTAAGACACTGCATCTCAGTGCTAGAGGAGTCACTACAGACAACCTGGTTCAGTGGTCTAAGACACTGCATCTCAGTGCTAGAGGAGTCACTACAGACAACCTGGTTCAGTGGTCTAAGACACTGTATCTCAGTGCTAGAGGAGTCACTACAGACAACCTGGTTCAGTGGTCTAAGACACTGCATCTCAGTGCTAGAGGAGTCAATACAGACAACCTGGTTCAGTGGTCTAAGGCAGTGCATCTCAGTGCTAGAGCAGTCACTACAGACAACCTGGTTCAGTGGTCTAAGGCACTGCATCTCAGTGCTAGAGGAGTCAATACAGACAACCTGGTTCAGTGGTCTAAGACACTGCATCTCAGTACTAGAGGAGTCACTACAGACAACCTGGTTCAGTGGTCTAAGACACTGCATCTCAGTACTAGTGGAGTCACTACAGACAACCTGGTTCAGTGGTCTAAGGCACTGCATCTCAGTGCTAGAGGAGTCAATACAGACAACCTGGTTCAGTGGTCTAAGACACTGCATCTCAGTACTAGAGGAGTCACAACAGACAACCTGGTTCAGTGTTATAAGACACTGCATCTCAGTGCTAGAGGAGTCACTACAGACAACCTGGTTCAGTGGTCTAAGACACTGCATCTCAGTGCTAGAGGAGTCACTACAGACAACCTGGTTCGGTGGTCTAAGACACTGTATCTCAGTGCTAGAGGAGTCACTACAGACAACCTGGTTCAGTGGTCTAAGACACTGTATCTCAGTGCTAGAGGAGTCACTACAGACAACCTGGTTCAGTGGTCTAAGACAATGCATCTCAGTGTTAGAGGAGTCACTACAGACAACCTGGTTCAGAGGTCTTAGACACTGTATCTCAGTACTAGAGGAGTCACTACAGACAACCTGGTTCAGTGGTCTAAGACACTGCATCTCAGTGCTAGAGGCGTCACTACAGACAACCTGGTTCAGTGGTCTAAGACACTGCATCTTAGTGCTGGAGGAGTCACTACAGACAACCTGGTTCAGTGGTCTAAGACACTGTATCTCAGTACTAGAGGAGTCACTACAGACAACCTGGTTCAGTGGTCTAAGACCCTGCATCTCAGTGCTAGAGGCGTCACTACAGACAACCTGGTTCAGTGGTCTAAGACACTGCATCTCAGTGCTAGAGGAGTCACTACAGACAACCTGGTTCAGTGGTCTAAGACACTGCATCTCAGTGCTAGAGGAGTCGCTACAGACAACCTGGTTCAGTGGTCTAAGACACTGCATCTCAGTGCTGGAGGAGTCGCTACAGACAACCTGGTTCAGTGGTCTAAGACACTGCATCTCAGTGCTGGAGGAGTCGCTACAGACAACCTGGTTCAGTGGTCTAAGACACTGCATCTCAGTACTAGAGGAGTCACTACAGACAACCTGGTTCAGTGGTCTAAGACACTGCATCTCAGTGCTAGAGGAGTCACTACAGACAACCTGGTTCAGTGGTCTAAGACACTGCATCTCAGTGCTAGAGGAGTCGCTACAGACAACCTGGTTCAGTGGTCTAAGACACTGCATCTCAGTGCTAGAGGAGTCGCTACAGACAACCTGGTTCAGTGGTCTAAGACACTGCATCTCAGTGCTAGAGGAGTCGCTACAGACAACCTGGTTCAGTGGTCTAAGACACTGCATCTCAGTGTTAGAGGAGTCACTACAGACAACCTGGTTCAGAGGTCTTAGACACTGTATCTCAGTACTAGAGGAGTCACTACAGACAACCTGGTTCAGTGGTCTAAGACACTGCATCTCAGTGCTAGAGGCGTCACTACAGACAATCTGGTTCAGTGGTCTAAGACACTGCATCTTAGTGCTGGAGGAGTCACTACAGA
The DNA here is from genome assembly GCA_023634145.1 of Thymallus thymallus. NCBI lineage: Eukaryota > Metazoa > Chordata > Actinopteri > Salmoniformes > Salmonidae > Thymallus > Thymallus thymallus. The sequence goes on from CM042397.1 coordinate 2,062,720, forward strand.
CAACCTGGTTCAGTGGTCTAAGACACTGTATCTCAGTACTAGAGGAGTCACTACAGACAACCTGGTTCAGTGGTCTAAGACCCTGCATCTCAGTGCTAGAGGCGTCACTACAGACAACCTGGTTCAGTGGTCTAAGACACTGCATCTCAGTGCTAGAGGAGTCGCTACAGACAACCTGGTTCAGTGGTCTAAGACACTGCATCTCAGTGCTAGAGGAGTCGCTACAGACAACCTGGTTCAGTGGTCTAAGACACTGTATCTCAGTGCTGGAGGAGTCGCTACAGACAACCTGGTTCAGTGGTCTAAGACACTGCATCTCAGTGCTGGAGGAGTCGCTACAGACAACCTGGTTCAGTGGTCTAAGACACTGCATCTCAGTACTAGAGGAGTCACTACAGACAACCTGGTTCAGTGGTCTAAGACACTGCATCTCAGTGCTAGAGGAGTCACTACAGACAACCTGGTTCAGTGGTCTAAGACACTGCATCTCAGTGCTAGAGGAGTCGCTACAGACAACCTGGTTCAGTGGTCTAAGACACTGCATCTCAGTGCTAGAGGAGTCACTACAGACAACCTGGTTCAGTGGTCTAAGACAATGCATCTCAGTGTTAGAGGAGTCACTACAGACAACCTGGTTCAGTGGTCTAAGACACTGCATCTCAGTGCTAGAGGAGTCACTACAGACAACCTGGTTCAGTGGTCTAAGACACTGCATCTCAGTACTAGAGGCGTCACTACAGACAACCTGGTTCAGTGGTCTAAGGCACTGTATCTCAGTACTAGAGGAGTCAATACAGACAACCTGGTTCAGTGGTCTATGACACTGTATCTCCGTGTTAGAGGAGTCACTACAGACAACCTGGTTCAGTGGTCTAAGACACTGCATCTCAGTGCTAGAGGAGTCACTACAGACAACCTGGTTCAGTGGTCTAAGACACTGCATCTCAGTGCTAGAGGAGTCACAACAGACAACCTGGTTCAGTGGTCTAAGACACTGCATCTCAGTACTAGAGGCGTCACTACAGACAACCTGGTTCAGTGGTCTAAGGCACTGTATCTCAGTACTAGAGGCGTCAATACAGACAACCTGGTTCAGTGGTCTAAGACACTGCATCTCAGTGCTAGAGGAGTCAATACAGACAACCTGGTTCAGTGGTCTAAGACACTGCATCTCAGTACTAGAGGAGTCACTACAGACAACCTGGTTCAGTGGTCTAAGACACTGCATCTCAGTGCTAGAGGAGTCACAACAGACAACCTGGTTCAGTGGTCTAAGACACTGCATCTCAGTACTAGAGGCGTCACTACAGACAACCTGGTTCAGTGGTCTAAGGCACTGTATCTCAGTACTAGAGGCGTCAATACAGACAACCTGGTTCAGTGGTCTAAGACACTGCATCTCAGTGCTAGAGGAGTCAATACAGACAACCTGGTTCAGTGGTCTAAGACACTGCATCTCAGTACTAGAGGAGTCACTACAGACAACCTGGTTCAGTGGTCTAAGACACTGCATCTCAGTACTAGTGGAGTCACTACAGACAACCTGGTTCAGTGGTCTAAGGCACTGCATCTCAGTGCTAGAGGAGTCAATACAGACAACCTGGTTCAGTGGTCTAAGACACTGCATCTCAGTACTAGAGGAGTCACAACAGACAACCTGGTTCAGTGTTCTAAGACACAGCATCTCAGTGCTAGAGGAGTCACTACAGACAACCTGGTTCAGTGGTCTAAGACACTGCATCTCAGTGCTAGAGGAGTCACTACAGACAACCTGGTTCAGTGGTCTAAGACACTGTATCTCAGTGCTAGAGGAGTCACTACAGACAACCTGGTTCAGTGGTCTAAGACACTGTATCTCAGTGCTAGAGGAGTCACTACAGACAACCTGGTTCAGTGGTCTAAGACAATGCATCTCAGTGTTAGAGGAGTCACTACAGACAACCTGGTTCAGAGGTCTAAGACACTGTATCTCAGTACTAGAGGAGTCACTACAGACAACCTGGTTCAGTGGTCTAAGACTCTGCATCTCAGTGCTAGAGGCGTCACTACAGACAACCTGGTTCAGTGGTCTAAGACACTGCATCTCAGTGCTGGAGGAGTCACTACAGACAACCTGGTTCAGTGGTCTAAGACACTGTATCTCAGTACTAGAGGAGTCACTTCAGACAACCTGGTTCAGTGGTCTAAGGCACTGCATCTCAGTGCTAGAGGAGTCAATACAGACAACCTGGTTCAGTGGTCTAAGACACTGCATCTCAGTACTAGAGGAGTCACTACAGACAACCTGGTTCAGTGTTCTAAGACACTGCATCTCAGTACTAGAGGAGTCACTACAGACAACCTGGTTCAGTGGTCTAAGACACTGCATCTCAGTGCTAGAGGCGTCACTACAGACAACCTGGTTCAGTGGTCTAAGACACTGTATCTCAGTACTAGAGGAGTCACTACAGACAACCTTCTGACGTGGTAGGTGTGGTGAAGTAAAAGAGGTGGTAGGTGTGGTGAAGTATCTGAGGAGGTAGGTGTGGTGAAGTATCAGAGGTGGTAGGTGTGGTGAAGTATCTGAGGTGGTAGGTGTGGTGTAGTAAAAGAGGTGGTAATTATGGTGAAGTATCTGAGGAGGTAGGTGTGGTGAAGTATCTGAGGTGGTAGATGTGGGGAAGTAAAAGAGTTGGCAGGTGTGGTGAATTATCAGAGGTGGTAGGTGTGGTGAAGTATCAGAGGTGGTAGGTGTGGTGAAGTATCAGAGGTGGTAGGTGTGGTGAAGTATCAGAGGTGGTAGTTGTGGTGAAGTATCAGAGGTGGTAGGTGTGGTGAAGTTTCAGAGGTGGTAGGTGTGGTGAAGTATCAGAGGTGGTAGGTGTGGTGAAGTATCAGAGGTGGTAGGTAGGGCGAATTATCACATGTGGTAGGTAGGGTGAAGGATCTGAGGTGGTAGGTGTGGTGAAGTATCTGAGGTGGTAAGTAGGGTGAAGTATCTGAGGTGGTAGGTAGGGTGAAGTATCTGAGGTGGTAGGTAGGGTGAAGTATCAGAGGTGGTAGGTAGGGTGAAGTATCATAGGTGGTAGGTAGGGTGAAATATCCGAGGTGGTAGGTAGGGTGAAAAATCAGAGGTGGTAGGTAGGGTGAAGTATCAGAGGTGGTAGGTGTGGTGAAGTAAAAGTGTTGGTAGTGGAATCAGTGAAGGTAACCACAAGTGGTCTAGTGATAATTGTTTGTGTTTCTACTGGTCAGGTGAAGGTAACCACAAGTGGTCTAGTGATAATTGTGTTTCTACTGGTCAGGTGAAGGTAACCAGAAGTGGTCTAGTGATAATTGTGTTTCTACTGGTCAGGTGAAGGTAACCAGAAGTGGTCTAGTTATAATTGTTAGTGTTTCTCCTGGTCAGGAGAAGGTAACCAGAAGTGGTCTAGTGATAATTGTTAGTGTTTCTCCTGGTCAGGTGAAGGTGCCAGAAGTGGTCTAGTAATAATTGTGTTTCTACTGGTCAGGTGAAGGTACCAGAAGTGGTCTAGTGATAATTGTTTGTGTTTCTACTTGTCAGGTGAAGGTAACCAGAAGTGTTCTAGTGATAATTGTGTTTCTACTGGTCAGGTGAAGGTAACCAGAAGCGGTCTAGTGATAATTGTGTTTCTACTTGTCAGGTGAAGGTAACCAGAAGTGGTCTAGTTATAATTGATTGTGTTTCTTCTTGTCAGGTGAAGTTAACCAGAAGTGGTCTAGTGATAATTGTGTTTCTACTTGTCAGGTGAAGATAACCAGAAGTGGTCTAGTGATAATTGTGTTTCTACTTGTCAGGTGAAGATAACCAGAAGTGGTCTAGTGATAATTGTGTTTCTACTTGTCCGGTGAAGGTAACCAGAAGTGGTCTAGTGATAATTGTGTTTCTAATGGTCAGGTGAAGGTACCAGAAGTGGTCTAGTGATAATTGTGTTTCTACTGGTCAGGTGAAGGTAACCAGAAGTGGTCTAGTGATAATTGTGTTTCTACTTGTCAGGTGAAGGTAACCAGAAGTGGTCTAGTTATAATTGATTGTGTTTCTTCTTGTCAGGTGAAGTTAATCAGAAGTGGTCTAGTGATAATTGTGTTTCTACTTGTCAGGTGAAGATAACCAGAAGTGGTCTAGTGATAATTGTGTTTCTACTTGTCCGGTGAAGATAACCAGAAGTGGTCTAGTTATAATTGTGTTTCTACTTGTCAGGTGAAGGTAACCAGAAGTGGTCTAGTTATAATTGTGTTTCTACTTGTCAGGTGAAGGTAACCAGAAGTGGTCTAGTTATAATTGTTTGTGTTTCTACTTGTCAGGTGAAGGTAACCAGAAGTGGTCTAGTTATAATTGTGTTTCTACTTGTCAGGTGAAGGTAACCAGAAGTGGTCTAGTTATAATTGTTTGTGTTTCTACTGGTCAGGTGAAAGTAACCAGAAGTGGTATAGTGATAATTGTGTTTCTACTTGTCAGGTGAAAGTAACCAGAAGTGGTATAGTGATAATTGTGTTTCTACTTGTCAGGTGAAGATAACCAGAAGTGGTCTAGTGATACTTGTTAGTGTTTCTACTGGTTAGGTGAAGATAACCAGAAGTGGTCTAGTGATAATTGTAGTGTTTCTATTGGTCAGGTGAAGGTAACCAGAAATGGACTAGTGACAATTGTTTGTGTTTCTACTGGTCAGGTGAAGGTAAGCAGAAGTGGTCTAGTGATAATTGATTGTGTTTCTACTGGTCAGGTGAAGGTAACCAGTAGTTGTCTAGTGATAATTGTTTGTGTTTCTACTGGTCAGGTGAAGGTAACCAGAAGTGGTCTAGTGATAATTGTGTTTCTACTGGTCAGGTGAAGATAACCAGAAGTGGTCTAGTGATAATTGTGTTTCTACTGGTCAGGTGAAGGTACCAGAAGTGGTCTAGTGATAATTGTTTGAGTTTCTCCTGGTCAGGTGAAGGTAACCAGAAGTGTTCTAGTGATAATTGTGTTTCTACTGGTCAGGTGAAGGTAACCAGAAGTGGTCTAGTGATAATTGTGTTTCTACTTGTCAGGTGAAGATAACCAGAAGTGGTCTAGTGATAATTGTTTGAGTTTCTCCTGGTCAGGTGAAGGTAACCAGAAGTGGACCAGTGATAATTGTATTTCTACTGGTCAGGTGAAGGTAACCAGAAGTGGACTAGTGATAATTGTGTTTCTACTGGTCAGGTGAAGGTAACCAGAAGTGGACTAGTGATAATTGTTTGTGTTTCTACTGTTCAGGTGAAGGTAACCAGAAGTGGACTAGTGATAATTGTTTGAGTTTCTCCTGGTCAGGTGAAGGTAACCAGAAGTGGACTAGTGATAATTGTGTTTCTACTGGTCAGGTGAAGGTAACCAGAAGTGGTCTAGTGATAATTGTGTTTCTACTGGTCAGGTGAAGGTAACCAGAAGTGGACTAGTGATAATTGTTTGTGTTTCTACTGTTCAGGTGAAGGTAACCAGAAGTGGACTAGTGATAATTGTGTTTCTACTGGTCAGGTGAAGGTAACCAGAAGTGGTCTAGTGATAATTGTGTTTCTACTGGTCAGGTGAAGGTAACCAGAAGTGGACTAGTGATAATTGTTTGTGTTTCTACTGTTCAGGTGAAGGTAACCAGAAGTGGACTAGTGATAATTGTGTTTCTACTGGTCAGGTGAAGGTAACCAGAAGTGGTCTAGTTATAATTGTGTTTCTACTGGTCAGGTGAAGGTAACCAGAAGTGGTCTAGTGATAATTGTTAGTGTTTCTACTGGTCAGGTGACGGTAACCAGAAGTGGACTAGTGATAATTGTGTTTCTACTGGTCAGAGGGAGAAGGCACTCGGAGTTAAACAAATGGGGGCAAGAAAAGTGAATTGTTTTCGCCCTCAAGAAAAGGGCGCCAATGAAAGGAGTGATAACTGGGGTATCAGTAAATATAGGAGTTGACCAGGTGATGGGAAAGATTCCAGGTGTTTGTGATGCTCGTTGTTTGATGCGACGCAGACAGGGTGGCGAGAGGGGAAACAGAAGAGTCACTGTCTGTTCTTTTGAGTTTTGAAGTGGAGTTTTTGCCCGAGAAAGTGAAGTTAGGATATATAAGTTATCCTGTACGAGCTTATGTGCCGAATACATTACGATTTTACAGGTGTCAAGCTCATTTGCGTGTGGCAGCAGTGTGTAGGTCGGAGTTCCACGGTGTGAGAAGTATGCAGAAGAACATGAGACAAAGGAATGTGTAGCATTGGGGAAAGTAGTGGTATGTGTTAATTGTATTGGTGCTCATGGGGCTGGGGATCAGAAATGTCCTGTGCGAGAGAGGCAGGTTCAGGTTTCCAGGGTCAGAGTAGTGCAGAAGTTGTCATATGCTGAGGCAGTGAAGACAGTAGAGGAAGATGGGTCCAAGGGGAGGAGTGGTGAGAGGAGTAGATATATACCAGAACAGTATTTATAGCAATGGTTATAGATGATAGATAGATAGACAGATAGATAGATAGATAGATAGATAGATAGATAGATAGATAGATAGATAGATAGATAGATAGATAGATAGATAGATAGATAGATAGATAGATAGATAGATAGATAGATACTTTATTGATCTCCGAGAGGAAATTTCTTCGTCAAGCAGCTTCGGAAAAACACAGGGCAGGTGCGAAATGTCAGAACGAAAGTACACAAAAGACAGATACACGATACATGATACATAGAGCGGCAGTATGAAAAAGTATAGAAATACAAGAAGTCTGGAGTGCTAAAAGCTATAAAAAGGCATTGCATAGTATGGCTGAACATGTGCACTATACATTGTTACAGAGTGTTAGGTGAAAACAAATGATACAAATATTGCAAGTTGATATATAAGGAATATTTGCATGGTTAACTATTCTATACAGGTCGATGGCAGAGAAATACTTAAATAGCTAAATGTGCGTATGATATAAGTGAGGGTAATAATAGTATACTTAATATACAGACTGGATAAATTAACAGGTAAGTTAATATTTTGCATGGTTAAATTAACTGTACAGGTAAATATACAGTTAAATGTACAGGTAAGTGAATATTTGCGTGGTTACATTAACTGTACAGGTCAATGACAGGAAGAGATACTTAAATAGCTAAATGTGTGTATGATATAATTTAGGGTAATAATAGTAATTCCCTTAAAATACAGTCCTTAGTGCGCAGGGTTTAATTACTGAAAAACGTATTGCACATTCGATATACTAAAAGCAATGAAAAAAAGATACAACTGACAGGATACTAATATGCAATCCTGAGTGAATGACTACGTAAGTTAAGTCCAAGAATGACTTACAATATTGCATGTGATATGACATAACAACTGTACATGAATATGTATATACAGACCTGAATGAATAAATAAGTCCTGAGTGAATGAGTGATTACAGACCAGAGAGTTACTCACGGATGGATGCCTAATTGTTAAACTAGGTCCTAACACCCCAACAGTTCCAGGTCTATGTTGCCGACGGTACGGCACCCCGGTGAGGCAGGAAGGACCTCCTGTAGCGCTCTCTGTCACACCGTGGTGGGATCAGTCTGTTACTGAAAGTGCTCCTCTGCATCATAACCATGGCATGCAGAGGGTGGGTGACGTTGTCCATGATGGCCAGCAGTTTGGCCAGGATCCGTCTCTCCGCCACCTCCTCTAGAGTGTCAAGGCTAATCCCCAGAACAGAGCTAGCCTTCCGCTTATTTACCTGAGAAGCATCACCGGCCTTTATGTTGGCACCCCAGCACACCACTGGAACTACCACAGACTGGTAGAAGGTATGCATTAGTTTACTGCACACGTTGAAGGACCTACGCTTCCTCAGAAAGTAGAGTCGGCTCTGGCCCTTTTTTGTACAGAACCCCGGTGTTACTAGCCCATTCCAGCCTGCTGTCCATATGGACTCCCAGGAACGTGTATGACCCAACCATTTCCACCTTGGTTCTCCAACCAACTGCAGGGATGGAACGTAAGTCAAAGAAAATTGAGGTTGTGGTGGCAGCTGCAGAGATTTGGGTATGTGAGATTTTACATCACAAGAATTACAGGGTGTGTTAAGTGGTGATGTCCCATCCTTTCAGGATGATGGCATGAGGTAGGAATAAATATATTTAATTAGTGGAGTAGGGTGATGTCAAGTTCATTTAATTTTTTATTTTAAGTATAAGGGGGTTGTACTCCAGTCTTGTAGGTGGCGTTAATGCACCATTGAAGTTGGATGCCAACCGTCGTAAAACACCAAGGAAGAAGAAGAAGAAGAAGAAGAAGAACAAACCAGGGTGATGCTGGAGAAAGGAGAGAGGGAGATAGCTGTTAAATAGGGGCTACTATAACTACTATGACCCAGAAAACGACTGTAATACTTAGGAACGCTGTTGCTCTACTGTTGCACTGTGAGACAGATTTAGGATGGGTTTCAGTGCAAAGTTTTCACATGTTCAGAAGGATGTACAGTAAAAGGATATGTGTCAACATACGAGGATAAAAAGTTTGAAAAGTCAATTCACATGTGAACAATAAAATAGTATATAGTCAGTTTCTAAACTGTGATTCATTGTTATAATAAAGGCATGATGTTCAATCATCGAAACGTGAAAAAAATACAATTATGTAGATTTATTGACGGGAAAAGTATTTATTTTGCGCAGGATCTTTTAAATAGCATTTGGAAGGATGTCGTTCCAAAAATGTGCGAAGAACTTCATTTCCCGTCGGCCCTTGTTGATCGGTTTCAAGTGAAGGGAAGTCAAATGTCGGCGATGGATGGGATGGGCACCTTATTGTGCTTTTAAAATAAACATTTCTCAACCTTTAATACTGTATTTTAAACGTAACTTGTACGTTTTATAAAATAAAGGGTCTATTTAGAAGATTGTGGATTGAAACGGACAAAACATACAAGGTAATTAGCGTGTGTATTTGACTGGTGTAGCTAGGAGGAGAGCTAACGTTAGCATACCTGGCTAGCTAGCTACGGTTCACGAATCTGATGCCAGTGAAAACATGTGACGATTGCAACTCTGTTTTCAGTGTTCAAGTGCATTTGCTAGTTAAGTTAGTCGCTGTAGTTTGTTAGCCCAGTCAACTGATGTCGCAAGCAACATACGAGATTGCGGGCTGATCCAGGTATTTTTGCAACGTTAGCTAGACACTGCCAGTTATGTCTAATACAACGCAATGGCTAATTAGATAGCTAGTGTTCATGCTATATATGTGTGGTCTTATTGGCCATCTAGCATTACCTAGTTACGACCCGATCACTGAATGTAATTATCGAACATCTGGTGTTTTTTCGCAGGAAATAGTGAAAATGTGCTAAAACAGCTAACAAGCCCCCACCCTTCCCTCGATCAGTAATGATGACTAACAAGACTACAACTTCATTATTGTTCTCACTTAGATGGGCATAGAGTAAGACACTGATGAAGACGGCCTGAATCATTATTGTTCTGTAACAGGGCTTCCTCAAATTCATTTAGAGGTACCTCGATCATTTTGTTTACGGTCATGCTGCAACTGATTTTGAATTGAGGAATGTTTACATGTATTCACTGTAGCCTAAAGGTCTGTACACGTCTTTCTAATATACCTGACGTCGTAAACAATGTGGCATGGAGGGGAGGAGGGTCGTCACACACTACATTTACAAGATTTGATTTGACTTGTCTCTTCAGACAGAAAAGGATGAAGGAAGGAGTGGGACGAGGTTGAGGTGTTACCAAGGTGATAGGGAGAGCCCAGATGACGAGCCTAGCAAGCTGGTGAGTGTGTGTGTTTTTATTAAAGCCCTTCCACTGACCGTAGCAGCTATTAATGTGTATGTTCGTCTGTCTGTCCCCTTCATATTGGGAGCTGCCATTACTGCAACCCCCAAACCACTTCCCTCCCTGGTGTCTCTTCACTGCTCTCCACAGCATCTCCTCGACAGGTGAATGCAGATGAACCCTACATTAACAATCCTTCCTGTAATCTTAGGTCTTGCCAACATAGCGGTACGCACACTAAATGATGTTGCAGAGACGTGGGTCACACACTATACAATTCTCCACTTGGTCGTGAAGACTCTCGATACCACGCCGTCTCGCGAAAAAACAATGATGTGATGAATGAATGAGCTGTTGCTCAAAGCTGGCTCATAAATGTATCCAGACATTCACGCTTGCCATACAGAGTTGAAATATCTAGCCAATACATTTTGAATTGAATAACATTGCTTGTCAACTTCAGAGCCAATTTGACGCTTTGGTTAAAGGTTAATTAACTTAAAGTTAATTAATGCTAGTAGTAATCATCGCTGTTTAAGAGTACACATTCTGGCTGATGCAATACGTCATCATCCCTGCTAGGATCTCATTGGCTATTGCTAGTCACCGTTCTCCAAACTTGTCGTTAAACATCTCACACTACAAAAGCGTTGAAGATTTTGTTACGATAAAAATCCAACATTTTTGAAAATATCGGGACGTCTCAGAGATGGAATCGGTAGCCCTGAGACGGAATCTCTGACCCGCTCACATTACATCTCTGACCCTCTCGATCTCAAACTTGTCTGGGACAGCTAAATTGGGGCCCAAATCATATGCCCAGTTTAAGAGAGGATATCAGAGTGAAAAGTAAGCTAACATATATGAGACACCCAATATAATACATTACATAACAGGGAATTTAGATGTGCAGGTCCCACTGTGCGGGCTTTCATGAGTGATGTATTTGTATTCTAGTTTTGACCTGGAAGTGGAGTTGACAGCTGAGGTGAGAGTGAGGGCTCGTCACTGCTCAGTGTCCTGTCCATTGTCACCTCTGGTATAGGCAGCAGGAAGACCGGTGAATACCTTGTACCAGCTCTAATACACACATAAAATACTCTTATGTCCCCCAAACACACACACTTGACAGATTGTGGACCCCAGGTGGTTGATGAAGGCCTAACATTTCTTGTCTCATCTTTCAGGGTTGCTCTTTGATCCCCAGCATCCCTCCTCCACCCACAACCCTATTCTCCAGGGAGTACTGGACTGCAGCTTGCCCCAGGCCCAGCTCCCATCCTGGGCCATGGACTTAACTCGAACCCCAGGCCTTAAAGGGATGCCTGCTGTCCCTCCTTCTCACGGGATCACAGAGACTTCCAAGAGCCCCCTGCCCTCCTCCACCTCTCCCTCCTCCCCCTCCTCCTCTCCCGTCTCCCCACCTTCGTCTTCATCCTCCTCTCCTGGCGCCGTGGCAACCAGCTACCACAACGGCGTCCAGGAGGGTAGGGCCAACAGCGTGATGATGGGTGACGTGGTGTCCTCCACTTCCGCCTCCCTGGCTCCCCCCTCCTCTCACTCTGACCCCCTTTTCTCCTCCTCACCCCCTGTGGGCACCGACGGTCAAAAAGAGGGCAAGATGGAGATCTACGACCCTTTTCACCCCACGGAAGGAGAGCGGGAAGGAAAGTACGACCCCTTTGATCCGACTGGCTCTCCCCCCTCAGAGAGAGAGGAGGAGGAGCGAGAGACTGTGGGAGGGAGGGAGAGAGGGAACAGCGTGAGCAGCAAGGGGAGCGATGCCAGAGGGAAGAGGAGGAAATCAGAGACGGGGAGGACGGGAGGAGAGGAGAAGGACAATGCTCCTCCAGACTCCACGGACACTCTCTCTGTCCCCCCGCTCTCCCCACGCTCCCTCCCTCTCCCACTCCGGAGGAGGCTGGACCGAACCAAAGAGCCCCGGGTGAAAGTACGGGACAGGAGAGAGAAAGCGAACCACTCGGACCACTCTGAGATCGAGGAGGGTGAGATCGTGGGGGCCACCGAGAGGGACGTCAGGAAGAGGGAGGAGCGAGGCCGTGAAGGAGTCCTTCCCCTTGTCCTCCCCATCTCCTCCGGCGGTTCTTTCCTCCATGGGGGAGCCAAGCCGGAGAGGACCCTGAGGGTGCTGGACGGGGACAGCTTTGTGTCGGTGCGGGCTGACGGGGACTGGGCGGGGCCGGTGATGCCTGGCAGGGAGGATGGGGAGCCCATGGAGGAGGAGGAGGAGGTTGTGGTCGTCGGGGCGGGAGATCTGCGGAGGAAGCTGGTCAGCCGGCGTAAGGCGAGATACCGGTCCTCCTGCCCTTCTTCCCTCTCGCCTCAGCACCTCCCACCGTCTCCTCACACCCTCCCTCTTTCCTCCTCTCCCCCCTCCCCGCTCACCGCTGAGAAGGACAAGGGCCGCAAGTCCTCCAAGAGCACCAAGGAGAGGGAACGGCGCAAGCGGAAGGAGGCCAAGGTAGGGGAGGAGGAGGAGGAGGAGGAGGAGGAGGAGGAGAGGAGGAGGAAGAAAAGGAAAGAGAAGGATGGGGGTGGAGAGAGGAAGGAGAGACACAGGGAAGGGGAGAGGAAGGAGAGACACAGGGAAGGCGAAAGGAAGGACAGACACAGGGAAGGAGAGAGGGGGAGTGAGAAAGAGAAGAAGAAAACAAAGGTGGAGGAGAGAGGGGGGAGCAGCAGAAGCGACAGCAGGAAGAGGAAGAAGAGACGACGGAGCACCCCGCAATCTTCAGCACGCCCCCACTCACAAAACGCCTCAGTGCAGCAGACGCACAGGGGCCGCTCCTGGTCAAACACTTCAGAGGACCGACACAGAGCGAGAGACGGGGACAGAGATCGAGACAAGGACAGAAAGAAAGATGATACCCGGAGAAGGGAGAGGGATGCAGACTCCAGCCGGATAAAGAGGGAAAGTGAGCGAGAGGGCGTCCGCGTATCGATCAGCCGAGAAAGAGGCAGGTCCAAAGGAAGCATAGAACGAAGGCACCGGGACAGAGAAAGGCACCGGGACAGAGAAAGAGACCGGGAGAGACGTAGAGACGGTCGACCCGTGGTGCCGCCGTCCATCCAGGATCTCAATGGCTCTGACCTGTTCGCCATCAAGCGCACCATCACTGTCACCACGACCACCACCACAACTCTCCCCGGTTCCCCCCCACTGGCTCCATCCTCCCCATGCAGCCCCTCCCAGGGCTCCGACAAGCCCTACAAGAGGAAGAAGAAGAGGCGTCGGCGCTCGGACGAAGAGTTGGAAGACAGCATGGGCCGGCATCGGAGCTGCTCCCTCACGCCGACGTCACATTACCATGGCTATGACTCTGACCACTTCTCAGACAAACTGGAGATAGACATGCACTCTCTGGACGGGGAGGCCCTGGACTCCGACTACCCCTCTATAGTAGACTCCCCACCCCCTCCCCAGCCTCTGGAACCCGCTGCCCCCAGCCCCAGCGCCAAACCCAAGACCACCACCAAACCTGGACGCCACCACTTCAAGAAGAAATCCCGAACGGGCAAGAAAGCCGGTCAGTCCGAGTCGTCGTCCTCGTTTCGACCCAAAGGCAAGGGGCTCTCCACCTCCTCACTCTCCCCGACCCAGGCCACCTCCGGCCCGGCCTCCGCCCCAGCCACCCTCCCATCCTCGGCCAAACGAGGGCGGAAGATGAAGGAGAAAGATCGTGGGGGGAAAGGAGGGAAGAAAGAGTCTGGTCGGTCTGGCAGGTCCAAGAAATTGAGTGGAGGTGGTGGGAGGAAAGCCAAGCTGCAGTCCAAAGTGTCAGTGCTGGTGCGTGATGGCGTGAGCAGCACCACGGGGGGCCCGGTGGGCTCGGGGAAGCTGGGCATGGAGCTCCTCGGGGCGGGCGGGCCAGTAGGGGGCTCTGGGGGGCCGGTGGTGGGTGGCTCTATTGCTGTGGTCTTTAGGAGGGACAATGAGAGCAGGTCTCCATTCCTCAAGCTCTGCTCTGAGCCACTATTACGCAACAAGGACCTGGGGAAGGTGGGCAAACGTAGTTCCCTGGCCGCTCCCCTTTCATCCTCGCTGACCAATCCTACGGTGGCAGCGCTGAAGTCCAAGAAGGCCAAGCCCAGCTCCTCCACTTCCTCCTCGGCATCTTCGCCCTCATCGTCCCTGGCAACCAAGCGTAGGCGGCGGCTGGCGAAGAAGACGCGGGGAGAGAAAAGCTTAGCCGGTGGTTTGACGGACGTGGACGGCGCCGTGGCCAACTGTAACTCTGAGGGCGGCGGCTGGGGCGGGACTTCCTCCGACATCCCCTCAGGAGTCGGGGCTAAACTCTCCAGTCCGCACTCCGGTCCAGCCGGTCCAACCCCTTCCTCGTCCTCTTATTCATCATCCTCCTCTTCCACCAGTGTCCTCCTCCCGTCCTCATCCCCCCTCCACACCCCTCCACCCTCCCTCCCCGCCTCGCGTGATGCTCGGGAGCCCTCTCCTGACTCTCAGACGGTGGACAGCAGCTGTAAGACCCCAGAGCCCTCCTTCCTACCCGAGGACTGCCCCGCTCAGACCCAGAGCACCCCCAACCTGCCCCCCTCCAGTCCCCCGGCCCTACCCTCCTCCCAGGGGGTAGGCCTCTCACAGTACGGCCCCTCCAACATGAAGCCCCTCCCTCTGGACGAAGGCCCCAAATCCCTGGCTTCACCCCCTTGCTCCTCCTCGACTGGCTCTGCCCCCGCCTCTCTCTCCCTTCCTCCTTCCTCCACAGACCCCTCCGCCTCATCCTCCTCTTCTGTATCTTCCTCCTCGGCCAACAAGCTGCCTCCTCCTCCCCCTCCTGCTGCCACTACCCTCCCCTGGAATCTGCAGACAGGAGTGGACTGCACGGCCGGAGGCGTTTTAGCATGTAAGTCTCTGTCACTAGCATTCATTATAACAATGTCAACAAGTGGAGTTTTGGTGGAGGGACAATACATTTTGTGTGTTCCTGTTGCTACTATGAAGTATATAATATGTATAAGGTTTTACTGACCCCTTGCTCTCTGTATTTCAGTGACCGCTCTGCTGTTTAAGATGGAAGAGGCCAATATCGCAAGTAGAGCCAAAGCCCAAGAGTTCATCCATGCTACAAGCCAGGTGTGTGCGTGTCTTTGAGTAATTGTATTCCGTTGTGTGTGTGTGTGTGTGTGTGTGTGTGTGTGTGTGTGTGTGTGTGTGTGTGTATTACACACACAGTACCAGTCAAAAGTTTGGACATCTACTCATTCCAGGGTTTTTCTTTATTTTTACTATTTTCTACATTGTAGAATAATAGTGAAGACATCAACACTATGAAATAACACATATGGAATCATGTAGTAACCAAAAAAGTGTTATTCAAATCAAAATATATTTTATATTTGAGATTTTTCAAATAACCACCGTTTGCCTTAATAACAGCTTTGCACGCTCTTGGCATTCTCTCAACCAGCTTCATGAGGTAGTCACCTGGAATGCATTTCAATTAACAGGTGTGCCTTCTTAAAAGTGAAGATAGCCCTATTTAGTAAAAGACCAAGTCGATATCATGGCAAGAACAGCTGAAATAATCAAAGAGAAACGACAGTCCATCATTACTGGGCTTTCGAGTGGCGCAGTGGTCTAAGGCACTACATCTCCGTGTAAGAGGCGTCACTACAGTCCCTGGTCGTCATTGTAAATAATAATTTGTTCTTAACTGACTTGAATAGTTAAATAAAAGTTATATAAAAATAATAATAATACTGTTTCACAGAGTAGTGGCTGACTGACGACACGAGTAATATACAATTGGTTGCATCGGCAGAACAGCTACGTCCGGTAAGACGAGGGGTGGTGGTGTGTGTCTATTTGTCAATAACTAATATAATATCTTATTATAGAGTTGTCACTACAGACCCAGGTTCGATCCCGGGCTGTATCACAACCGGCCGTGATTGGGAGTTTCATAGGGCGGCGTACAATTGGCCCAGCGTCGTCTGGGTTAGGGGAGGGTTTGGCCAGGGGGGCCTTACTTGGCTCATCTCGCTCTAGCAACTCCTTGTGGCGGGCCAGGCACCTGCAGGCTGACCTCTTTCGTCAGGTGAACACAGTTTCCTTCCTCTCCGGCAACTGATTTAGGAAGGACGCCAGTACCTTTGTAGTGACTGGGTGTATTGATGCACCATTCAAAGTGTAATTAATAGCTTCACCTTGCTCAAAGGGATGTTCAATGTCTGCTTTTTTTTTTACCCATCTACCAATAGGTGCCCTTCTTTGTGAGGCATTGGAAAACCTCCCTGGTCTTTGTGGTTGAATCTGTGTTTGAAATTCACTGCACGGCTGAGGGACCTTACAGATAATTGTATTTGTGGGGTACAGAGATGAGGGAGTCATTCAAAAATCACTATTATTGCAAACAGAGTGAGTCCATGCAACTTATTATAATGTTTACTCCTGAACTTATTTAGGCTTGCCATAACAAAGAGGTTGAATATTTATTGTTTAAAGACACTTCAACCTTTAATTTCTGAAAACATAATTCCACTTTGACATTACGGGGTATTGTGTGCAGGCCAGTGACACAAAATCTCAATTGAATCCATTTTAAATTCAGGCTGTAACAACAAAATGTGGAAAAGGTCAAGGGAGGTGAATACTTTCTGAAGTCACTGTATACGTGTCACATATTTGTCTTGGATTGTTTTGGAAGTTCTTCGATATCTGACCAAACACTTCCGTTTCTCATCATAACTTCCATCTCTCTCTCTCTTGCAGATTCTCTCCCAAACCAATCAGAACCATTCATCGCAGCATGCCCCTTCCTCTTCTTCCTCCTCCCATGTTCTTCCTCCCCCCGGCCCCACCCCTGCCCAGTTCATCCTGCACAGCTCTCTCCCATTGGTGGGCTGCACCAAAACCCCGCCCAGCCACCTGCACACTGGCATGTCTATGGGTGGCGGCTGTGCCCAGACCCCGCCCCCTCCCATGCCCTCCGGGGGCATGGGTGATATAGGCTGGGACAACGAGAGCAAGGACCCTGACAAGGTAGCACCATCAAAAAACAGAACTGTGTTCAAATACTCATGCTAACATACTGTATACTACATACTTAATGAGTATATACTATTAGTTAATTTTAGTATACTGTAAACAAACGGTATCTTTTCAGTTGAGCAAACTAGCGCTACTCCTGTCTTCTGGAAGTTGATTCTGTTGCCATGCAACCACTTGCTAGCTTGTTAGCATTACAAATTACTAGCTAAACACACAGTACGTTAATTCAGAGTGCACTCTGGGTGTTCATAGCGTTGTCAGATTGTCCATTTGTAAATTTCCTCTCGAAACGTTCAGAGCACACACTGGCCCAAGGAGTAGGGTTGAGTGTTCTGACCTCACAACGGCAGTCAATCGCACAAGCTAACTGGCTAGCTACTTCCAGTCACAAATGAGAGAACACCCCACTCTGACCATTTTACTCGCCCCAGCAGAGCTGGTTAGGCTGTTTTCATGTTATCCAGAGCGTTGGTGACTGTAACTGTGCTGCTGGCAAATATTTAATTACGCTTCTTGCCAACGTTTACTGACACTGGCCATATTAAACGGGTGTTGAGCGTTCGTAAATTCATCAGTTATTCCGTTGAGAGCGCACAACGACTTTACCACTTAACTAAAATCAAGTCATTAAACGTTGGGTAGTTAGATAGATAGTATATAGTTAATATACTGGTAAGTTCGATGTATTAGTAGCCAACTAACGATGTATTAGTAGCCAACTAACAAGTACCTACTGCTGTAATGATATGTGGTTCTTAAGGATAGCGTAGCCAACACATTGTCAGCCAACATAACGTGTAACGTAACTTATTTGAAAGGTCATGACTTTATTACATTGCTCAACACTTTCTTACCATTTGACATAATTAGTTAAAGCAATGAATTTGAATCCGCTCTCGTCGGACTTCGGCGAGAGCCATTTTCTTCAAATGTGAAAACGTTGTGAAGCCACGCCCATTTTCTGAAGAATTGCATTATGGGCCTTAAGGACGGAAATAGTGTACAATGCGTGTATTTTGTATTTTGGCGAATGTAGTACGACATCCGGTAACTTTTGGCATACTAACTCTATCCGTACTATGCGTACTCCATACTCAATTTACGTCACAAATAGTATGGTTAGTGCGGTTTGTGTGAGTATTTCAAACACAGCTCAAGTCTTTCTACTGCCCCCATGTCTTCAAATTACTGGTGTATGTGTGGAAAGGAATAAGGTCAGTACAGAACTGCATAGTGTTGTTCACAATACCAGAATATTGATCTCATTACCAATACCAGGTTTAGTATCGCAATGCTCGATACCAAAACAATACCAATGCCAAAAAAAGGCCAAAATCACAGAATGGCACTTGATCCAGACAGATACTCGGCTACTGCTCTGTTCAATTGAGGAGCATCTTTTGAGTTCATTAAAACTGCATTTAATGAATCAATTATGCAATCAGTTTGACTTTGGTAAAAAAAATCTAACTATATAATGGTGATCATTTATTTGAATGGTAAATCTCTATCGGGCAAATGAAGCTGTAGCCTATCCACAATACCGGTGAATGCATATTCAACTGGAGTGTGAGCATGTATTGAGTTATTGAGCTTGTTTTGGGTGATTCCATGGGGCTACAGATGACAAACCATTTCCCTTCCAAATGTGATTGGGTTCATCAACAGCATTTGCATAGAAGTAGCTTTTTTCATAAATATGTGCGTTGTCCCTTTAACCATTCACGAGGCAGTCCGTTCGCTGAGGAATCCATCAAGTTTTTAGTGGCAGTCAGCTTTGAAATCAATATATTATGTGTTATAGTTGGCATATTATCACAAACAAAGTCTAGGGTAGTGAATTGATGTTAGCTTTAGCTGTCACCTAGCAAGGATAGTTAGCTTAATAAGCTGGACACGATCAGTATATTCTTCAATTGTAAAGGCTTCTAGCCTGTATCGACATTGCAACATCTACATGCCTTGTTGCATTATTCAAGTCTGTTAACTTCTGTGCAGCATGAGTGGGGAGCTAACATGATGCAGGCTAGCAATAAGCAAGTGGAGTAAGCACTGTGTGCACTAAAATAAGGGTTTGGCTGCGCTGATAAGACATGCTTGATCCGTGAGACGCATTTGACAGAACTACCAACAGTAACACAAGTTCTACTGCAAAACAGTTGTTCCTGTTCTGGTATGGAAGGACTTCTGACGTTTCGGTACTAGTACTACACCTCCTCTTATTTAATTTCTCTCATCTCAGTACCTGAAGAAGCTCCACACTCAGGAGCGTGCGGTGGAGGAGGTGAAGCTGGCCATTAAGCCCTACTACCAGCGTAAAGACATTAACAAGGACGACTACAAGGACATCCTGAGGAAGGCAGTGCACAAGGTAACCCAGACCTCTAACACTGAACCTGCTCTAGCTGCATTACATGGTTTAGCACAATGTTATTAGTGTTATTACACGGTTTAGTGCGGTGTTATTACACGGTTTAGTGCGGTGTTATTACACGGTTTAGTGCGGTGTTATTACACGGTTTAGTACGGTGTTATTACACTGTTTAGTACGGTGTTATTACACTGTTTAGTGTGGTGTTATTACACTGTTTAGTGGTGTGTTATTACACTGTTTAGTGGTGTGTTATTACACTGTTTAGTGGTGTTATTACACTGTTTAGTGGTGTTATTACACTGTTTAGTGGTGTTATTACACTGTTTAGTGGTGCTATTACACGGTTTAGTGCTGTGTTATTACACTGTTTAGTGGTGTGTTATTACACTGTTTAGTGGTGTGTTATTACACTGTTTAGTGGTGTGTTATTACACGGTTTAGTGCTGTGTTATTACACGGTTTAGTGCTGTGTTATTACACGGTTTAGTGGTGTTATTACACGGTTTAGTGGTGTTATTACACGGTTTAGTGCGGTGTTATTACACGGTTTAGTGCGGTGTTATTACACGGTTTAGTGCGGTGTTATTACACGGTTTAGTGGTGTTATTACACGGTTTAGTGCGGTGTTATTACACGGTTTAGTGCGGTGTTATTACACGGTTTAGTGCGGTGTTATTACACGGTTTAGTGCGGTGTTATTACACGGTTTAGTGCGGTGTTATTACACGGTTTAGTGCGGTGTTATTACACGGTTTAGTGCGGTGTTATTACACTGTTTAGTGCGGTGTTATTACACTGTTTAGTGCGGTGTTATTACACGGTTTAGTGCGGTGTTATTACACGGTTTAGTGCGGTGTTATTACACGGTTTAGTACGGTGTTATTACACGGTTTAGTACAGTGTTATGACACGGTTTAGTACAGTGTTATGACCTGTTTGTGACTGGCACATTTTAAAAGATTGGCATAATTACTAGTGGGGGGGTGTATATTGGCCAATACACTGAACAGAAATATAAAAGCAACATGTTAAGTGTTGGTCCCATATTTAATGAGCTGAAATTATATATATATATATATATATATATATATATATATATGCAGAAAACAAAAAGCTAATTTATCTCAAATTGTGCACACATTAGTTTCCATCCCTGTTAGTTAGCATTTCTCCTTTGCCAAGATAAACCATCCACCTTACAGGTGTGGCATATCAAGAAGCTGATTAAACAGCATTTTGATGAAGCGTGCTGACTGCAGGAATGTCCACCAGAGCTGTTGCTAGATAATTGAATGTTCATAAGCTACCTGGAGGCAGCGTTGGAACGCTGTTTTAGAGAATTTGGCACTATTTCCAACTAACAGTAGACCATGTGTAACCACGCCAGTTCAGGACCTCCACATCTGGCTTTTTCATCTGAGACCAGCGACTCGGACAGCTGATGAAACTGGGTTTGCACAACCAAAGAATTTCTACACAAACTGTCAGAAACGACTCAGGGAAGCTCATCTGCATGCTCGACCTCACCACGGTCTTGACCTGACTGCAGTTTGGTGTCGTAACCGACTTCAGTGGACAAATGCTCACCGTCGATGGCCACTGGCACGCTGGAGAAGTGTGCTCTTCACGGATAAATCCCGGTTTCAACTGTACCGGGCAGATGGCAGACAGCGTGGGAGAGTGGTTTGCTGATGTCAACGTTGTGAACAGAGTGCCCCATGGTGGTGGTGGGGTTATGGTATGATGTCAACGTTGTGAACAGAGTGCCCCATGGTGGTGGTGGGGTTATGGTATGATGTCAACGTTGTGAACAGAGTGCCCCATGGTGGTGGTGGGGTTATGGTATGATGTCAACGTTGTGAACAGAGTTCCCCATGGTGGTGGTGGGGTTATGGTATGATGTCAACGTTGTGAACAGAGTGCCCCATGGTGGTGGTGGGGTTATGGTATGATGTCAACGTTGTGAACAGAGTGCCCCATGGTGGTGGTGGGGTTATGGTATGATGTCAACGTTGTGAACAGAGTTCCCCATGGTGGTGGTGGGGTTATGGTATGATGTCAACGTTGTGAACAGAGTGCCCCATGGTGGTGGTGGGGTTATGGTATGGACAGGCATAAGCTACGGACAACCAACAAAATTGTATTTTCTCTAAGGCAATTTGAATGCACCGTGATGAGATCCTGAGGCCCATTGTCGTGACATTCATCCACCGCCATCAATGCACGGCCCCGTATCGCAAGGATCTGTACACAATTCCTGAAAGCTGAACATTTACCAGTTACTGACTTGTTTTCTGTTACACGCCCGTACTTAAAAATGATTTCAGATATCTGTGACCAACCGATGCATGTCTGTATTCCCAGTCATGTGAAATCCATAGATTAGGGCCTAATGAATGTTTGTCATTGATTTACTTATATGAACTGTGTTCTGTGTTGCATTAATATTTTGGTTCAGTGTACCATGGCCCAGGGCTGTTCTTATGCACTACGCAAAGCTGTACATTCCCCATATACCACAAACCTCAGGTGCCTTATTGCTATTTTAAACTGGTTTCCAACATAAAAAGAACAGTAAACACGTATTTTTGCATCATACCCATGGTATATTGTCTAATATACACACGGCTGAAATGCTGTTTCAGCCAATCAGCATCCAGGACGCAAACTACCCGATTTATAATGCAGAATATGTTCCAACACAGTTACAATTGGAAGTTGTAGTTGCATTACATTGTAAGTAGTTACAGCGTAGTTACTGATTAACAGCCATTTGATATATATAGTGTGTTTATGCCTAATACCGACCTGTGTGTGGGGTTGTCTCTGCTTCACAGATATGCCACAGTCGAACGGGAGAGATCAACCCGGTCAAGGTGAGCAACCTGGTGAAGCTTTACGTTCAGAGGTACAAGTACTTCAGGAAGCATGGTCGAAAGATGGACGAGGAAGAGCCGGAGGACAGAGAGATGGATTCCGCCTATTGATTGGACCAGGGGGTCGCTCTCCCCCTACTCATTGGTTCTGCCGCCCCACTCCTTGCACGTGACCGGGCCCACTGAGGCCGTAGACATGGCCGTAGACAGTTGTTTTATTCTCGTCTCCTGTGTGTCTTGCTGTACAGAAATATTGAGTAGATAACTGCGAAACATACACACGCAGTTTATGAATTTTAAAAAAGTTCAATGTTGCACACACACACACACACACACACTGTACATACTGTAAGTATATTACATTCACTGTCCTTTCTCTCTGTGTGGTATAAACCTGTCAGGTTGTTGGTCGCTTGAATGGATGGATGGTTTAAATATAGACATTTGACACTTGATATTCTGGCCCTGTCTTTTATTTGAAGTCTGTACTCTGAAGGTTTGTGTACTCTGACCAGTGCTTCGGCAGAGCGAGAAATAAATGAACGCAAGGTGTCACTGTCCTGCAAGCTATGGATTTACAGGCTCGCAGCCGACCTGTCACTGACTGAGTGAACTGTTGGTAATGTTCTCTTTATAAGGATAGTTAACCTCTTATGGATCGGAAACATTTTTTTTATTTCAAATTATGCATACTCTTGATACCATTTGAAAGGAAACACTTTGAAGTTTGTGGGAATGTGAAATGAATGTAGGAGAATATACCACATTAGATCTGATAAAAGATAATACAAAGAAAAAAACATGTTCTTTTAAAAAATATATTTTTTGTCACATCTTTGAAATGCAAGAGAAGAACACTCCAGTGAGCTTATCTCTTAAAGTTTGACCTGGCAGTCAGAATTGGGACCAATGGAATAGTCCCAAAAGAGTCAACTCCAAGCAACATCAAGAGCACATCAAAACTGTGTAAGTATATCATTATTAGGGCTGTCAGGGGGTTGAATTGGGAGTTGGGCAATGTTCCCTTTTTTCGGTGCTGAGCAGATTTCGGGTCTGAGCGCAAACTTGAATGTTGTGAAAATTCTGTGCAGCACTTTCACTGTGAACACTGTGTACCAGCTTTAAGTTAGTTTTAACAGTGGCCAAGTAGACTACTGTGGCTATTTGATCATAATGTAGGCCTATCAGAGTGGCCTACCATAAAAAAACTATGGAGAAAATGCATCCCATAACATTTTAACATGGAAATAAACTTACAGTAGCAGCCAATGAGTGGTGTTCAATGTAAGCCTACATTTGAGACTTCTGAAAAAAAACATGCAGAGCTGGACATGAACCTGTTCATCCACTAGTCCTTCACACAAGGAGGAGACTGAACATGTGTTTGATGCAAGAAACCACTTAATAAAATGCATTATTATTCCCATACCATTATTAACAAAAAATCGGACAAATTATGCTATTATTTGGGCTCCCAAGTGGCGCAGTGGTCTAAGACACTGAATCTCAGTGCTAGAGGCGTCACTACAGACAACTTGGTTCAAATCCAGACTATATCACAACCGGCTGTGATTGGGAGTCCCATAGGGCGGCACACGATTGGCCCAGCGTCGTCCGAGTTTAACTGACTTGCCTAGTTAAATAAAGGTTAAATACGTTTTTTAAAATTGTCTCAAAATACAACACGGCCACTTTAAGACAAAATAAAAAAGCTCTTTACTTGACTGGCTTTTCAAAGATGGCTAGAGATGAACATGTTTTGTGCTCTTGTAGGAAGTAATCACTCCCCTATTACTGACTACTGATCTATAACTGGGTTAATAACTCACTAACTAGCAATCACTCCCCTATTACTGACTAATGATCTATAACTGGGTTAATAACTCACTAACTAGCAATCACTCCCCTATTACTGACTAATGATCTATAACTGGGTTAATAACTCACTAACTAGCAATCACTCCCCTATTACTGACTACTGATCTATAACTGGGTTAATAACTCACTAACTAGCAATCACTCCCCTATTACTGACTACAAATGATCTATAACTGGGTTAATAACTCACTAACTAGCAATCACTCCCCTATTACTGACTAATGATCTATAACTGGGTTAATAACTCACTAACTAGCAATCACTCCCCTATTACTGACTAATGATCTATAACTGGGTTAATAACTCACTAACTAGCAATCACTCCCCTATTACTGACTACTGATCTATAACTGGGTTAATAACTCACTAACTAGCAATCACTCCCCTATTACTGACTACAAATGATCTATAACTGGGTTAATAACTCACTAACTAGCAATCACTCCCCTATTACTGACTAATTATCTATAACTGGGTTAATAACTCACTAACTAGCAATCACTCCCCTATTACTGACTAATGATCTATAACTGGGCTAATAACTCACTAACTAGCAATCACTCCCCTATTACTGACTACTGATCTATAACTGGTGTAGCAAGTTTAGGGGTGTGGGGTTTCCACGTCATCAAGCTCAATAACAAACAGACACAAACAGCGTAATTTCAAGGTAGTTGGGAATTTATTAGGGAAATAAGTCCCTAGGTGGGAAAGGAAAAGGGGGGGGTTTTAGCTACCAGTTCACAGTCCACAGTTCGTTGTCGATGTCCATTAATCCAAGGGTAAATCCACAGCACGGTTCTCAGCCAGTCCAATTCGGTACACAGGGTTAAATCCTCCTTCCTAGTTATACAGCTCACCACTTAACTTGTCACACTCTCTGTTGCACACCTCTCTCTCTCCCTCTCTTCTAGTCTGCTTCCCTTCTTATCCACAAACACTCAATCACTTAATGATTCACACCTTCTCGTTAGTGCAGGAAGTCCCTATAAGGCTCGGGGGTGGAGCCAACGGGCTGCCAGATATCTTCCATCAATGACCAATCCCCTCACCTCTCCCTGCCGTCTGCCACACACCTCCCCCCTCAGCTCCGACCGGGAGGGAGGGGCGGTCCAGCCCCCAAGAGCGTCCTTCCTGGAAAGTGCATCGGCATTTCCATGGGCTGCACCTGATCTATGGATGACAGAGAAAGCAAAGGGTTGTAAGGATAAGAACCAGCGGGTCACCCTGGCGTTACTTTCCTTATTCCGGGACATCCATACTAGAGGAGCATGGTCCGTTACAAGGGTGAAGTGCCGTCCCAATAAGTAATATTTCAGTGACTCTAGGGCCCATTTGATGGCTAGACATTCTTTTTCCACCGTGGCGTATCTTTGTTCCCTTGGCAACAACTTCCGGCTTATGTACATGACTGGGTGTTCCTCACCTTCGTGTAGTTGTGATAAGACGGCCCCCACCCCTGTTTCGGACGCATCCGTCTGTACCACCAGTGGTTTGGAAAAGTCTGGGGTCGCCAGGACAGGTCCAGAGCACAGCGCACCCTTTAGGTCCTGAAAGGCCTTCTCCGTCTCCTCGGTCCACTTCACCTGGGTGGGCTGACGGTTCTTGAGCAGATCTGTCAGGGGACTGGCTAGCGAGGCATAATTGGGGATGAATCTTCGATAATAACTAGTCAACCCCTCAAACGTACGTACCTGCTTCTTGGTGAGGGGGCGTGGCCAGTCCCGGATCGCTTCCACTTTCTTCGCCTGGGGCTTGACACACCCCCTCCCGACTGTGTACCCCAGGTACTCAGCCTCCCGCAGGCCAAGACGACATTTCTTAGGGTTAGCCGTTAGTCCCGCCTCTCGTAAGGCCTGCAACACTTCGCTCACCTGTGCTAGATGGATCTCCCACTTGCTCCCATGGATCACAATATCATCAAGGTAGGCTGCTGCATACTCACGGTGGGGACGGAGAACCTGGTCCATCAACCTTTGGAAGGTGGCTGGAGCCCCATGCAAACCAAAGGGCAGTTTCTTGTACTGAAACAGCCCATCAGGGGTGGCAAACGCTGTTTTCTCCCGTGCTTCTGGAGCTAAGGGCACCTGCCAATAACCCTTTGTCAGGTCCAGAGTGCTGATATATCGAGCAGTCCCCAGCCGCTCGATTAATTCATCCACTCGGGGCATAGGGTAGGCATCAAATTTTGAGATATCATTAACTTTTTTGAAATCATTACAGAAGCGAATGGTGCCATCTGGTTTCATTACCAATACTATGGGGCTGCACCACTCACTATTCGATTCCTCTATGATATCTGCTTCCAACATCATTTTCACCTCATTCCTAACGGCCTCTCTCCTTGCTTCAGGTATGCGGTATGGTCTCAGCTTCACCCTTTCCCCGGGTTCAGTGATGATGTGGTGCTGTACCAGATCTGTGTGTCCTGGTTCACTAGAGAACACATCCTGGTTCCGTCCAACCAACTCTGTCAGATCTTGCTTTTGTGCTTGGCTTAGCTGGTCCCCCATGGGCACCTCCGTCGGCTTGGTCTCTGTGGTTGCCTTTGGGGGGTGAACAGAGTAGAGGACATCACGGGCATTCCATTTCTTTAACAAATTTACATGGTAAATCTGGGTCAAATGCCTACGTCCCGGCTGTCTTACCTTGTAATTGACCTCACCCACTTTCTCAAGGACTTCGTATGTACCCTTCCATTGGGCCAAAAACTTACATTCTGAGGTGGGGACCAACACCAATACTTTGTCTCCTGGTCGGAAGTCTCTTTGTTGTGCCCCTCTGTTATATATCCGCGCTTGGGCCTCCTGAGCCTCCTGCATGTGTTCCCGTACCAGGGGCCACAGGGTTGCCATCCGGTCTCTCATGTCCTCCACGTGTTCCACCATGGTTCGATGGGGCGACGGCTGTTGTTCCCAGGCTTCTTTAGCCAGGTCCAGTAGTCCCCGGGGTCGTCTCCCGTACAAGAGTTCAAAGGGAGAGAATCCTGTTGAGGCTTGGGGTACTTCTCGGATTGAAAACATCAGGTAAGGTAGTAGCTGATCCCAATTCCTCCCGTCCGCCTCCATCACCTTCTTTAACATTTGCTTCAGGGTCCGGTTGAATCGTTCGACCAGGCCGTCTGTCTGTGGGTGGTACACTGAGGTGCGCAGCTGGGTTATTTTCATTAATTTACAGAGATCCTTCATAATTCTTGACATAAACGGAGTTCCCTGATCTGTTAATATCTCGTCTGGGATGCCCACTCGGGAAAACAGCATGACTAACTCACGTGCAATTCCTTTGGTAGCCATGGTACGTAGGGGAATGGCTTCTGGATACCTGGTGGCATAATCCAGAACCACCAGGATGTATTGGTGCCCTCGGTTGCTCTTGGGTAGCGGTCCCACCAGGTCCATTGCGATCCTGCTGAATGGGACTGAAATGATGGGCAATGGAATTAAGGGGTTGCGAAAGTGTGGCTTTGGTGCCACTCGCTGGCACTCTGGGCAACTGCGGCAGTAATCCTCCACCGCTCTCTTCACCCCCGGCCAATAAAATCTGGTCTTTATCCGGTCTAAGGTTTTCTCTACTCCTAGGTGAGCCCCAAGAAGGTGAGAGTGAGCCAACTGCAGAACAGATTGCACAAAAGGACGAGGCACCAGCAACAGCTCCCTAAATTCATCATTTGCCTTCACAACCTGATACAGCAGGTTCTTCTTTATAGAAAAGTGAGGGTATATGATCTGACTTACCCCCTCAATGGGCTTCCCGTCCACCACCGTCACCTGTTGGAGAGCGCTGGCCAGGTTGGGATCCTCCAATTGGGCCGTGCCGAACTGGCCCGCTAGAGAGGCTGGCTTTGGGACCACCTCGTGGTCCATTGGGAACATGTCGTTCAGACTTGCCTCACCTTCCTCCGGTCTTGCTTCCTCTGAGTCATTCTCCTAAAGGGCCGCTGTTGATGCCTGGAGGTCCCCTCCCTGGAACCCACACATTCGGGCACCTCCCTTTCTTTCGCCACTTCCATTCCTCCTGCTTCTTCCTCCCTTACGGTTCCATCTGTTCCCCACATTGCTGTACATACTGGACCACAATTGGCGGAACATCGGACAATCTCTCCCGATAAGTACTGGTACGGGTAGGTTTGGGACGACTCCCACTGGTCCAGTGTGTTGTCCCTTTGTGGTCTGCAGGTGGAGGATTGTAGTAGGGTAGTTCTTGGTCTCACCGTGAATGCATGTGATGGCCACGGTGTCAACCCGGTTTGAGGGTTGGGCCAAGTCAGGTCGGATCAGGGTTACCATACTCCCGGAATCCAACAGCGCCATGGTGTCCTTCCCATTGGCTCTTACCGGAGTGACGGGGGAAGGCCTACTCTCCTCAGCCCAGCATGTCATCAGTAACCCGCAGGGTCGCCCGGCGGCTCCCTCACTGGCTGCGGCCGAAGGCATGGAGACGTCACGGTTTGGACAGGACCAGGCAATGTGTCCTGGCTCACCACACTCATAGCACTTCCTGCTGTCGTGGTTCAGAAAAAGGCGTGGTCTCGGGGTCCGGGCTGTAGGTGTCAGGGTTTCGACATGGTCCTCCATTTTTCTTCGCTCCTTTGGGCGGGGTGGATCGACCTTCCGTGGTGGTCCGCTGCGCAGGACCTCCAAAGCCACCTGCTGTCCTTCCACGAGTTCCACCAGCTGATCTGCACTCTGTGGGTTAGCTTGACATGCTAACTTTTTAGCTTCACACGGGAGAGAGCGTAGAAACTTATCAATGACCACTTTCTCAAGGGCCGTGAGCGTCAGGGGTTCAGCATTCAGCCAACTCTTGGTCAGCCTAATAAGGTCATGCATTTGCGACCTAGGAGACGCTGTAGCATTATAAGTCCAATCATGAAACTTTTGTGCCCTGCTAATCAGTGTGTATCCATACCGCCGCAGGATTTCCTTTTTCAGCCCCTCGTAGTTTGCTGCCTGGTCAGCTGTTAGATCCTGATAGGTTTTCTGGGCGGCTCCGGACAGGAATGGTGCTAATAGGCTAGACCAATGTTCCGGAGGCCATTCTTCTCTGATCGCAGTCCTTTCAAAAGCGTGCAGATACGCCTCGATGTCGTCCGCCTCTGTCAGTTTCAGAATAAACATACTGGGTTTGGGTTGAGAAACTGCGGTGCCTGCAGTCACCCTGGCATGGGCGGCTGTCAGCTGGCTGAGTTCAGCTCGCAGGAGAGCGGTCTGCTGGCGCTGTTCCTCCAGCAGCTCCCGGTGCATAACTTGTTGTGCGAGGTTGGCTTCTGCTAACTGTTTCAGTAATGCCTCCATTAGGCTTTGTGTCGGTTTAGTTATTGAGCTTGGTTAAAAACTTGCCCGCATTCTCCACCATATGTAGCAAGTTTAGGGGTGTGGGGTTTCCACGTCATCAAGCTCAATAACAAACAGACACAAACAGCGTAATTTCAAGGTAGTTGGGAATTTATTAGGGAAATAAGTCCCTAGGTGGGAAAGGAAAAGGGGGGGGTTTTAGCTACCAGTTCACAGTCCACAGTTCGTTGTCGATGTCCATTAATCCAAGGGTAAATCCACAGCACGGTTCTCAGCCAGTCCAATTCGGTACACAGGGTTAAATCCTCCTTCCTAGTTATACAGCTCACCACTTAACTTGTCACACTCTCTGTTGCACACCTCTCTCTCTCCCTCTCTTCTAGTCTGCTTCCCTTCTTATCCACAAACACTCAATCACTTAATGATTCACACCTTCTCGTTAGTGCAGGAAGTCCCTATAAGGCTCGGGGGTGGAGCCAACGGGCTGCCAGATATCTTCCCTCAATGACCACTCCCCTCACCTCTCCCTGCCGTCTGCCACACTGGGTTAATAACTCACTAACTAGCAATCACTCCCCTATTACTGACTACAAATGATCTATAACTGGGTTAATAACTCACTAACTAGCAATCACTCCCCTATTACTGACTAATTATCTATAACTGGGTTAATAACTCACTAACTAGCAATCACTCCCCTATTACTGACTAATGATCTATAACTGGGCTAATAACTCACTAACTAGCAATCACTCCCCTATTACTGACTACTGATCTATAACTGGGTTAATAACTCACTAACTAGCAATCACTCCCCTATTACTGACTACTAATGATCTATAACTGGGTTAATAACTCACTAACTAGCAATCACTCCCCTATTACTGACTAATTATCTATAACTGGGTTAATAACTCACTAACTAGCAATCACTCCCCTATTACTGACTAATGATCTATAACTGGGTTAATAACTCACTAACTAGCAATCACTCCCCTACAACTGACTAATTATCTATAACTGGGTTAATAACTCACTAACTAGCAATCACTCCCCTATTACTGACTAATGATCTATAACTGGGTTAATAACTCACTAACTAGCAATCACTCCCCTATTACTGACTACTGATCTATAACTGGGTTAATAACTCACTAACTAGCAATCACTCCCCTATTACTGACTACAACTGATCTATAACTGGGTTAATAACTCACTAACTAGCAATCACTCCCCTATTACTGACTAATGATCTATAACTGGGTTAATAACTCACTAACTAGCAATCACTCCCCTATTACTGACTAATGATCTATAACTGGGTTAATAACTCACTAACTAGCAATCACTCCCCTATTACTGACTACTGATATATAACTGGGTTAATAACTCACTAACTAGCAATCACTCCCCTATTACTGACTACAAATGATCTATAACTGGGTTAATAACTCACTAACTAGCAATCACTCCCCTATTACTGACTAATTATCTATAACTGGGTTAATAACTCACTAACTAGCAATCACTCCCCTATTACTGACTAATGATCTATAACTGGGCTAATAACTCACTAACTAGCAATCACTCCCCTATTACTGACTACTGATCTATAACTGGGTTAATAACTCACTAACTAGCAATCACTCCCCTATTACTGACTACAAATGATCTATAACTGGGTTAATAACTCACTAACTAGCAATCACTCCCCTATTACTGACTAATTATCTATAACTGGGTTAATAACTCACTAACTAGCAATCACTCCCCTATTACTGACTAATGATCTATAACTGGGTTAATAACTCACTAACTAGCAATCACTCCCCTATTACTGACTAATTATCTATAACTGGGTTAATAACTCACTAACTAGCAATCACTCCCCTATTACTGACTAATGATCTATAACTGGGTTAATAACTCACTAACTAGCAATCACTCCCCTATTACTGACTACTGATCTATAACTGGGTTAATAACTCACTAACTAGCAATCACTCCCCTATTACTGACTACAAATGATCTATAACTGGGTTAATAACTCACTAACTAGCAATCACTCCCCTATTACTGACTAATTATCTATAACTGGGTTAATAACTCACTAACTAGCAATCACTCCCCTATTACTGACTAATGATCTATAACTGGGTTAATAACTCACTAACTAGCAATCACTCCCCTATTACTGACTAATGATCTATAACTGGGTTAATAACTCACTAACTAGCAAAGGATATGAACAAAATGGCCACATGCAGCTCTTGCTTTGATCTCAAAACAAGCGCATCTACTCATGACCACAGCTGTAAACACAGTCCAGTTCAAAGTAAATGGCACAGATCCATATATGGCAATGGTCTATTTGCATATAGGCCTACTGCAGCTCTGATTGGTTTTGCCGCACAGGTCTGTGTAGAGTACAGGCTGAGTCATGCATAATAGAATCCTTCTCTGATTCCTTTTGCCTACAACAAAATCTCTTGCCTAGCTGGTTTTGTTTCGGTATCTTGCATTGTAAGTGGCTAATATTGCGTTGATTTGATCACAATTGACACAGTAAAGGGAAACATTGATAGTGTTAACTAAATGGGAATACTCTAGTGAAGTTCAACCTCGTGCTTCTCTCTGTGGGCTCGTATTTCTTCTACAACCCTGCACAGCAGCAGTCCCGGGGAGCTGTCTTGTAGTCTACCCGGACTACTGCACGCCTTCACACACCTGCAGCTTAGAGGGAACATTGGAGTTAGGCATGCTGGCCCAGGAAACATTTGCACAAGCCGCCCCCTTGTTGGCTACTATGTTGCAGTACCAACATTGATTACAAGATCCTCCTCCTGACCTACTAAGCCCTACCAACACACACAGGCACTCCATTCCACCACAGAAGGCCACCTTGTCATCCCCAGATCCAAACTTTCTCTCTCTTGCCATCCATGACTCTGACTCCATCACCATCTTTTCGTTCCTCCTAAAGCCCCATCTCTTTGACAAGGCCTACCCATAAGACTGCCTCTCTCTCTCTCACACACACACACACACATACACACACACTCCCACCATGCCACAAGATCGAGGGCAATCTTGTGGCATGGTGAGGTGGGAGACCTCTTTTTAAAGGGAAATCACAATGAGTAATAGGTCACACCTGAGTGTCATTAATGTCTCTACGATAGTCTCTGCCGTCCTCTGGTGACAGGTGGAACCATGACAGTACCCCCCCCCCCCCTTCTAGGAGCGTCTCCAGCCGCGGAGCCAGGGCAACCACCACGTAGTCAGTTGAAGCCCTGAACAAGTCCCGGATCCAGGATGTCCCGGGCAGGCACCCACGCCCGCTCCTCGGGGCTGTAGCCCTCCCAGTCCACCAGGTACTGCAGGGTGCCTCAGACCTGACGAGACTCCAACAGACGCCGGAAAGTGTAGGCCGAGCAACCATCAACCATCATGTCAAGGGGGCAGAGAGGCAGGTGTGGGGGGAGAGAAGGGACTGGTCCTTACCAGCTTGAGACAGAATACAACAAAGGATCTCACATTCTCAATCATGTTGGGCCACCAGAATTTCCGCCTCAGGAACTCCATTGTCCGATTCACCCCTGGATGCCCAGTTCATTTAGAGGAGTGTCCCCATTGTAGTACTGGAGAACGGGCTGATCGAGGAACATAAAGTCTGTAAGTGGGCCCCACGCCGGGGTCTAGTTCCTGGGTCTGGGCTTGTCGTACCGTGGTATGGAGTATCGAGAGCCACAATGCGGGAGCTGGGGATGATGGGCTCAGAGTCCCTCCTCGTTAGAGACAACGTTCAGCCTCTTGGCTTCTTGAATGGAGACCAAGTTCTTATGGTCCGTCCAGATCAAGAAAGGATGAGGTGCCCCCTCCAACCAGTGTCTCCACCCCTCAAGGGACCGCTGGACTTGTTTGAGTGAGGTGGGACAGGGCCAGTTGGTGACCCCTTAACCTTAACAGGGTCCATTTGGATGCCAGCGGTAGAGATAATGCGGTCCAGGAAGGAGACTAGGGATACATGGAACTCACACTTCTCTTTGATGTGTAGTTGACTTTGCAGGAGGTGTCTCAGGACTTGGCAGACGTGTAAGATGCTTTCCGGAAGGGCCTTGGAGAAGATCAGGATGTTGTCGAGGTAAACAAAGATGAATCGATTCAATATAGTATCATTGACCAATGCTTGGAAGACTGCCGGTGAGTTCGATAATCCGAATGGCATGACTAAATATTCATAGTGGCCACTAGGGGAGTTAAAGGAAGTTTTCCATTCATCTCCCTCCCTGATTCTCACCAGATTGTAAGCGTTGTGGAGGTCCAGTTTGGTGAAGAATTGGTGGTTGGGGGTAACAATTCTTATTCGTAATCCTGTTCAGCCCTCGGTAATCGATGCAGGGGCGCAGACCTCCATCCTTCTTTGCACCAGCTGGGGATGTTGAGGAGTGAATTAAACCTACCTCCAGCAACTCCCGGATGTAGATGTCCATGACTTCTGCTCCAGGGGTCGAGAGGAAGTAAAGACGGCCCCGGGTAGGGGTGGAGCCAGGTAGGAGTTCTATGGCGCAATCGTATAGACGATGAGGAGGGAGGGTGTCTGCTTGCCTCTTACTGAAGGCCTCCCAGGGGTCGAAGTATTCAGGAGGGGAGGGGAGAAGTCTTCAATGGATGCAGGAGGACGAGGCGAGGCTCCTGATGGGGGTCTTAGACATTTAGTCTGGCAGTTCTTACCCCAGTCTAGTAGGTGTCCCTTGGACCAGGAGAGTAGTGGGTTATGTAGCACTAGCCAGGGGTACCGTAGGATAATGGGGTTCTCGGGAGCAGTGATCAAAAGAAAACTAAGAGTCTCTGAGTGGCTTGGTCTGATATTCCACCTGGCCGTAACCAATGGGGCGTCCATCGAGGGATTGAATCTGCAGAGGGATGGGACATTTCACGCAGGGGATTTGAAATTCTCTGGCGACGTCTTGATCAATGAAATTATCTGCGGCCCCGGAATCCACGAAGGCTTGAATCTGGTGCTGACTGTTGTCAGGGTGGAGGGTTGCGGGTAGTGACAGACGGTGACTGGGTAGCCGGGTTGAAACAGCACAGCTCGTCAGGGTCTCCCCTTGTCCTGGCTAGCCCTGGCATTTCCTGTCAGCTCTGGGCATGTAGCATGGAGATGGCCACAGGAGAGGCAGCAGCATTCGCGCATGAGCCTGTCACCAGATAATAAAAACTTCCTATGGGCTCAGACGTGTGCGTCTCAGCTGCATGGGCTCCTCAATGTTGGACTCCGGGGGGCTCAGGAAACCGGGATACTGGGGTGGTGTCAAAAAGGCACTGTCTCACATGCTCTCGAAGGCGGTTGTCAATCCTGATTGCCAGCGTTATCAGGGACTCGAGGTCCTCTTCCAGTTCCCGAGAGGCCAGTTCATCCTTGATGAGTTAGGCAGACCCTGGTGGAAAGCGGTGACCAGTGCCTCCGTATTCCACCCACTCTCTGCGGCGAGGTGCGGAACTCAATGGCGAAGTCAGCCACTTGTCTGGCCCCTTGGCGGATGTTGAACAGTCGGCTGGCCACTTCTCGTCAAAGGCTAGGACGGTCTTTGGCGCCCTCTGGTGACTGGAGGAATTATGACAGATCTTACAAGAATGGAATGATCGATTACTCAAAGCATCAAGGAGGCTGCAACTCTTCTGAAAAGGTAAGAAACAATCTAGCTGGTTGGTTTTGATCAACATCTTGGTGGCATAGCCAGTGGCGTAATTTCAGCAAAAATCTGGGGTATGGAATGGTAAAATTACTTCCTTAGGTTTTCATCGCTGTCCATGGTGCTGATAGAGCGCAGTGGAGATTTCGCTTCCACCTGTCACTTCTTGGTCAAAAGCATTCAATGTTGGCAGCATTTGAACTTGTATGTTTATTGTGATATAAGCAGAATTCAATATAATTCCAATGCAAGAACTCAAATAACTCCCCTAGGTGTATTCGGAAAGTATTCAGACCCCTTGACGTTACGTTACAGCCTTATTCTAAAATGTATTACATTTATTTAAGGTGCCATTTGGCAAAGTCCAAGCGGGCTGTCATAGGCCTTTTTCCTGAGGAGTGGTTTCCGTCTGGCCACTCTACCATTAAACACCTGATTGGTGAAAGGTTGTCCTTCTGGAAGGTTCTCCCATCTCCACAGAGGAACTCAAGAGCTCTGTCAGAGTGACCATCAGGTTCTTGGTCACCTCCCTGACCAAGGCCCTTCTCCCCCGATTGCTCAGTTTGGCCAGGCGGCCAGCTCTAGGAAGAGTCTTGGTGGTTCCAAACTTCTTCCATTTAAGAATGATGGAGTCCACTGTGTTCTTGCGGACCTTCAATACTGCAGAAATGTTTTGGTACCCTTCCCCAGATCTGTGCCTGTACGGACAATTCCTTTGACCTCATGGCTTGGTTTTTGCTTTAATATACAATATATTTTTTTTAACCATTATTTAACTAGGCAAGTCAGTTAAGAACAAATTCTTATTTACAATGACGGCCTACGCCAGCCAAACTCGGATGACGCTGGGCCAATTGTGCGCCGCCCTATGGTACTCCGAATCACGGCCGGTTGGGATACAGTCAGGTTGTTTGTAGTGAAGCCTCTAGCACTGAGATTCAGAGTCTTAGATCACTGCGCACTATTAACTGTGGGACCTTTATATAGACAGGTCTGTGCCTTTCCAAATCATGTCCAATCAATGTAATTTACCACTGGTGGACTCCAATGAAGTTGTAGAAACATCTCAAGGATGATCAATGGAAACAGGAAGCACCTGAGCTCAATTTCAAGTATCATAGCAAAGGGTCTGAATACTTATGTAAATAAGGTATTTCTATTTTAAATGTTTTATACATTTGCAAAAATTTCTACAAACCTGTTTTTGCTTTGTCATTTATGTGGTATTATGTGTAGATTGCTGGGGATTTTTTATTTATTTAATCCATTTTATAATAAGGCTTTAATGTAACAAAAATGTAGAAAAAGTCAAGGGGTCTGAATACTTTCTGAAGGCGCTGTATGTTGAAAATGTGTGAAATTGTGAGAGTAATAATTAAATAATTTTTCGATTTCATTGTATTTCCTTTGTGAATTCATGCAGCTTACCATATCTTGACATGCTATACAATTTGACCACAATTTGTTATGATAATAATCCATATAAAGTACCGTCATTTGTTAAATTAGAGATACGTGTGAAAGTGAAACCATTGTTGAAATATTTTAAAAGACTGAGATAATGGTAAATGGAATGAGAGATGGCTGATCTTGGCACACGATGCATTTCACTGAGAGTGTTTTTAGAGACCATTTCTGCAGAAACTAGAGATTGGCTCATCAGATACACATTCGTTCAAAAGTTTGGGGTCACTTAGAAATGTCCTTGTTTTTGTCCATTGAAATAACATCATATTGATCAGAAATACAGTGTAGACATTGTTAATGTTATAAATTACTATTGTAGCTGGAAACGGCTGATTTTTTAATGGAATATCTACATTATCAGCATCCATCCCTCCTGTGTTCCAATGGAACGTTGTTAGCTAATCCAAGTTTATCATTTTAAAAGGCTAATTGTTCATTAGAAAACCCTTTTGCAAAAACCCTTTTCGAACAGCCATGGTCAGCACGCCTCACTCCTTCACTGGGGTAGGCACGCCACCCCCTTCAGCTATGGTCAGGAGACCACCTTCAGCTTCTTGCACCTCACTCAGCGCCCATTGGTGGGTCCCAGCGACCCTACAGCCATGAAACATTCACCATGACGCGGCTAAATGCCCTTTGACTATGTACATTTCTCATCCGGGTAACCGTATACAGCGTCCTAGACTGAGAGACCTTTGTATTACTTTTGATTCGACTGTCCAACACAGGTATTTAATTGTCAGCTGTCCCTAGTTTTATGGCCTTTTTCAAGGTGTTAAAATGTATAGTGTACATTTTGGGATGGCTATTAAAAAGGCCCTTAAAGACAACGATTGACCTGCCAACGAACCAATTGCTGCTCCTGTGTGTCCTCTAATTACCTTGCTGGTACCCGCCTACTGGGCGTGGCTAATCTGTTAAAAGGAGGGAAATAGACACGTGAGCAGAACTGTTGTAAAAGTACCCAAAATGTTGTTGTGTGGTGTCAATAAAAACCTTGACATACTTTGGTCCTTCACACATCCCTGATTTAGTACATAGTGTGGCGTAGGGGTCATCCAGACCCTTTCAATTTTTACACGCAGCCTTTCTTAGTCATGACAGACAGGAAGTGGGTTTCCTGAGTTGTCAGAATGCAGGGCTACAGTTTCCTGTGCTGTGTCTTTATGTTGCCTCCTCCCAGAGCCTGCAGAGATCACACACACACACACACACATATACAGTCATGTGAAAAAGTAAGTACACCCCCTGGAAAGTTCTCTCTTTTTTTTTTTTTACATATTTGGACAGATGGACATGTAATCTTCACTTCAACACTATTGACAGATAAAGGTTAACCAATTTAACAAATCACACACCCACAAAATAAAATTTGAAAATGTTAAAATAAACAAAAATGCCTTTTCCTTATGGGGAAAAAGTTAGTACACCCCTGCCTTTACCATCACATTAAATGGCTAATATTAGAATTAGGTACCAAAACAAGTACAAATGATTAGAAAACATTAGAGAGAAACTTAGGAGGGTCCAGCCTTCCATAAAGATAAGAACATTTGTCTGGTTTGGTCTTTACCATATGGGTGTGTGGTAACACATCATTCAAAGATTTGAATTACATCATTCCACTGTTGACGAAAATTCCAGACCACTGGCAAACTACCTAGGACAGGTTGTCCCACCAAAGCCAGCCCAAGAACTGACTGAAAGATGTTCATAGAAGTCTCTAAGAACAGACAACACCTGGGTAAAGTCAGTTGTGTTGTGATATTATTTTTTGAGAGCAGAGGCTACTTCCTTCCTAACCTCCCATGTAGGCCAAGTTTGACCAGTCTCTTTCTGACAGTTGACTCATGCACTTCGACATTTATTGTGGCAAGAGAGGCCTGTAGATCCCTTGATGTTACCCTGGGGTTCTCAGAGGCATCTTCCGGTCAGCTCTTTGGCTGACTTTGGTTGGACGACCTGTCCTAGCTAGTTTGCCAGTGGTCTGGAATTTTAATCGGACAGTGGAATGATGCACTTCGAATTGCTTGTAAATGGATTTGTAACCCCTTCCAGACTCATAGGCATCAATAATCTTTCTTCTGAGGGCCTCAGGTAGGTCTTTTGATCTTTGAATGATGTGTTACCACACACCCATATGGTTAAGAACAAACAAGACCAATGTTCTTATCTTTGTGGAAGGCTGGACCCTCCTAAGTTTCTCTCTAATGTTTTCTAATCATTTGTACTTGTTTTGGTACCTAATTCTCAAAGTTTTGTTTATTTTAATTGCTTAACATTTTTTAAGTATTTTTTTTGCTGTGTGAGTTGTTAAATTCGGTAACCTTTATCTGACAATAGTGTTCAAGTGAAGATTACATATCCATCTGTCCAAATCTGTAAAAAAAAGAGAACTTTCCAGGGGGTGTACTTATTTTTTCACATGACTATAAACACGGACACACACACCGGTTGTGTATGAAAGTTGTAATGACAGGATGCTACGCTATGGGTCAAGGGAGACTAGATGGTAGCTGATAAAAGACCAAACCTTTTCCTTGGAAATGTGATGGCACAACGCATTCCCTCTTATTCTGCACAACGCACATTGCATTATATAGTACATGATGGCCGTTCTCCTGGGAATAACTATAGTCGTGTAACGTCTGGAAATGGAAAATGAACCTTTCCCCGGAAAAGCAACAGGAGGTTTACAGTGGGACCGGTTCGTTGGAAAGTATGGGCATCATTTCCAAGGAGAAGGTTCATTTTCCATTTCCAGACCATACACAACTATAGTTATTCCCAGGAGATCAGCCATTATATATTATAATGGACTGTATCTGTGATTCATCAATGCAACTCAATGTGTGTTGTGCTAAATCAAAGGGTGTGTGAGTGTGTGTGTCCGGCGTACATGTGTGTATTGAATAACCTCAGGAGAAGAAGGGAGGGTAGCTTTTATTTGTACTGTGACTTCCTTGAGTTCAGGAAATAATACGACTCCACATGGATCCCCAAGGCGTGACTAAGACCCAGTTCTCTTTCAGTCCCTATCCCCTTTTCAGTGTTCACAGGTCTGAGCTAGAGGGCTTAATCAATTGAATATATATGGAGCGGATCCCACAAAGTCTTCCAAAAGGGCTGTGGAGTTCCCATTGCATTGCTTTCACCTATCCAGTCCTATCAGATCTGTGAACACAGAAAAGGCTAGAGAGCTAGGCTCCAAGGCAAGGGGTCTGAGAACCGAAATGGAACCAGGCCGGTGTTAGGGACTAACAATGGAGGATGCCTGAGGTCCCACCCTGTTTGATAAAGAAAGGAAGGAACCCAGCCCAGGAAAACAAGTGTATCCATACCCAACTAGTTTCAGTCAGGTGGATAATCTCCCAGCCTGCTCCCTTTCCACCCCCAGACCCAGACAATGTCAGATACTTAATGTTTTATCACTATGCTTCATTGAATAGCACCACCAGATGATCTGCATCTGGATTGAGTTTACATTAAAAGTACATAGTGCTTCAAACATTATGTAAAGTGCATTTCAAGTTTTTATTTAGTCAATTTGTAGACAAAGTGGAATTAAAGCCAGACTAGGTCAGTGGCACAGATTTAACTATCCGAGCAGAAGATACATCTCCTTCAAATGTTGATATTTGGTTGCGTTGACAACCAAACACAATTCAATATCACTTGAAATGCTCTTTACAAAGTTTGATTTGATTCAGTCCTATTCTTTAACGTAGATGTTTGGCTGAGTTTGAGAAGTGAATCCAACATTTTAATGATTAACTTGAAGATTACATTTGAAATCAACCAAAGCTTGAAACCCTAGGCTCCTATTAGTAGAACCCTGGGTTGAATTGAAGCAAAAGCTGTTGATAACTTTGCAAATGCTATATAGACCTAAATAATATAATTGATGATATATGACAAACTATGGTTGTATTTAATTTGGTCTGTTAAACCTACTCTTTGCAATGACTTTGATAGTGACAGTGAATGTATTTTGTTATTAAAAGATCTCTCAATAATCATTATCATGATAACACATTGGTAGTAGTCAGTGACAAATATCAAAGCTGGGCTGGGCTTGGTTAAAACCCTGGATGAGAGACCAAAGGGTTCGCTGTAGATAGATCAACTCTCCAGTAGGAGGTGCTGCCTAGCCTATTGTTTGTTTTTCTTCTGATAGTGGATATAACTTTGAAGATTTGACAAAATTCAACATAGTTTATAAAAGGTTTGTGTATGTTGAAAATGTGTTACAACGATGACATAATCCTGTGGTTGAAATTCCACCCTCAAAATGAAGTCCTTTGACAAATGACATTTAAACAATGTTGATTCAACCAGTTGGAGGGCTACTCCAGTTTCAGTGCGGATTCATGATTCCAGTTTGCCAAATACCTTCTAAAATCAATTAACGTTGAAGTGTTGGTGTGAGAAAGAAGTTGTGTGTCTTCTCTCTACTGTAGGTCTAAGCACTACAGAACACTATGGTTTGATAATTAGTTTTCAAATATCCTATAAGCCTAACTGTAACATCACTGCCGGATCCACCCTCCTCCATCCATCGTTCGGCGTCTCCCTCCTATTAAACTCCATGGTTGGGGCATGGAGAGTGCTAGATCCCAGGAGGAGTTGAACTACGCAGCTACGCACCTGTTTATAATTTGGGGATCTAGGGGGTATTTAGGGAGTAGGCAGGCACCTGTGTGGTGTCGTGATTAACTTTTGTTACGGTCAGACTTTGCAGTCTGCTCCGGTTTTCATGTATATTACCTACCTGCGTGTTTGACTATTTGGTTTTGTAGGTTAGTTCTTCTTTCAGCCCAGAGCTGTTGTTCCTTTTTTCCTTTTGGGACCGTATTGTATGTTGAGTATTCCATTAAATTCAAACGTCCTTGGAGACGTCGTTTGTGTCCGTGCAATTGCTTCCACCAACCATCACCATTACACTAACTGTTCAAGGGTGTAGCTGATATCCCCCTTACATACATTTAGGTTAGCTTTTAATTAAACATGTTTAATAAATTGGCCAAATTCTAATGGCAACAGTCTAAAGGATTCTTCCAAATAATTTACACCTTGTCATTAATTAATGTAGCATCCCGAAATCAATGTATGCTTTCTGGACATGATGGGTAGCCTCATTTACTACTTGGCCAGTAGACGTAAGAGAAAATGCATTCAAACATCCCAAAATGGCCTGAATTGTTGCTTTTATGCTGGTTGACGTTGGCGACACACTGTCCCGAGTTATATCCCAGGTTCTCCAGAAAATGGTTGCGCCATGATTGAACACCACACACAATGTTAAACAAAGGTTTATTTGTTTATGACTGTTGTCCAAAAGATGGGAAAAACAGAATCCGAGGCAATGCAATGCACACTAGACGCCCCGGGGCCCGGACACTGGACATTATTTCCTGCATGCCCGCCCTTCCCAAGTAGCCTAACCCTTTGGCCTCCTCCCATTCCCCTTCTCTCTATCATAGGCCCTACCATTTCTACACAAGATATTGAACATCTTCCTTGCAAGTAGGCTCGGCTATAGGTCTATCTACACACAGCACTATTCAACGTATAGAGATAGAGCCGTGTGACTGGTTGATAGGCGCAGCGCAGCCCGAGGCAGATACTCCAAATAGTTGTACATCGCTCTGTCACATCCAGCGGTCAACTTCAAAGTTTGGGTTTGAGCTGTTTCTGTCTTAGCTCTTAGAAGAGGAGAGAGGGGATTGAGTGCGTAATGAAGGAGACGGATAAAGAGCATGAAGGAGGCAGAGGGCGAACGGGAACAAGACAATCCGAGAAGGATCAGGTTTGGCTCATCTATTATGAACACTAAACGCAATTCAGCATGTTAAATAGCCCGTGTCTTTTTGGTAAATGGTCCAGTAGGCTATGCACCAAGTGTAGTGTTACTTTTATAATATAATACAACAGTTTATGCCAAAATAAAAATGTACTTAGTTTACATAACATTTCTTATCTTTGAAATGTATTCTACACGTACATCAGTCGGGTTTTGGACCAGGTCATAGTTATAAATGATGTGGTTCACTGTATGGATAAAAGGCAACATTGACCTGGCAAAGGTTTTCGATAATGTTGATCACTCACTACGAACTCAAAGGGCTTTCCTCAATTGGCCCAAACCAGGCGGCTGCATGTAACTGGTTTAAAAATGACTTGACAGATAGAACTCAATGTATATCTACTGATGGTGTTAAATCGTGTTTAAGCATATGTACTTTAGACTATGTGCATATTGATCGTGTCCCTGCTTACAAATATCTGGGAATCTGGATAGATGAAAAGCTGCCTTTTAAAAAGCGTATTGATGAGTTAGTTTAGAAGCAGAGAATAAAAACGGGCTTCTTCTATAGAACTAGGTCCTGCCTCTCGCTACATAGTAGAAAGCAGATTTATGTCGGTCCTAGAATATGGCGACATCATCTATATGAACGCAGCTACCACCTCATTAAAGCCGTTAGATGCAGTTTATAACAGCGCGCTGGGCTTTATTACTGGCAACAATATTAGTAGAAGCTCTTATCCAGAGCAATTAGGGTTAAGTGCCTTGCTCAAGGACACAGACCGAGTTCTCACCTATGGGATTCAGTTGTAGAGTGCAAGTGCTGGTTAATTTTTGTTAATTTTTAAAATGTATGTGGTGCACTATCAATCCCTACAGACCATCAGTGTAGTCTTCTGCTGGAAAAATGCCTATAAGCCTAGCTAGGTATAGGCCTACTGTTATGTTCTTAAACCAGATTTTGTATGACTTTTTTTGTATTTTTGTGTTGATATTCAACTATTTTCAGTGTTGAATGGTGAGACACACAACTAATTTAAGCTGCACAGCAGTTGGAACTGTCTGACAAACAAAGTAGTAAAAACATGACTTGTTAGACAAACAAAATAATGCAGCCTCTAACAAACTAGACTTAAGAATTTAAATTATACCATATTCTGTCACTAACGATAAGGCATGATAGTGTCAGGGCCTGACTGATGCCAGGTCTCTGGCTCCCTCTATTGGGAGTCGTATGACCACAGTCAGGACATGACAATAGGATTATGGGAGTCCTTTTTTGAGTTGGTTAATCCCCAATTAGAGGCAGCTGTCTTGAGTTGTCTCTAATTGGGGATTCTATTTATGTTCACATTGCGTCCGCCTGCGTGTGGATCATTGTCTGTGTGTGTTAGACACCAGCTCACGGTGCTATCTTCGTGTCCTGCGTTTCTTGTTTTTGTGATTCTAAATAAACATGTCTGCACGTACCTCTCGCTCTGCGCCTCGTTCCCTAACAACGCATTGTGACAGAATGATCCACCACCCTGGGAACCCGTAGCTGCGACAGGAGGAGCCTGTGCAGTACGATCAAAGGTCCCGGAGGTAACC
Source organism: Thymallus thymallus (assembly GCA_023634145.1). Lineage (NCBI taxonomy): Eukaryota > Metazoa > Chordata > Actinopteri > Salmoniformes > Salmonidae > Thymallus > Thymallus thymallus. The sequence continues at coordinate 2,106,493 of CM042397.1, forward strand.
CAGCCGCTGGTCGTGGGAGGCACAGACCCGCGGTTGGGAAGAGGAGCCCGTGCCTGGACCAGCGCTGGGCTTGTGGCAGAGCCCCTACAACCATCGGAGCCCAAGGGGAGTAAGGACCGGCCGTGGACAGCCCTGAAGGACCCCCATATAAACTGTGTGGGGGGGGGGGTTGTGGGGTCCTTGGGACACGAGGGACGAGTAGGATCGTTTGAGGAGATATTTCGGGTGGGCAGAGAAGGTCGACGAGAAGGTGAGTTCAGTTTCCGGCCCCAGCACCAGATCTCCAGTGTGCTTCAGGCCAATCTGTCCAGTGCACCTCCCCAGCCCGGTACGGCCAGCGACGGCTTCCCGCACCCGACATCCAGTGCGTGTGCCCAGCCCGGGGCGTCCTGTGCCGGCTCCACGCACCAGACCTCCGGTGTGCCGCTCTGGTCCGGAGCTCCCAATGACAGCCCACAGCCCGGAGCCTCCAGGGACGGCCCACAGTCCGGTAGATCAGCGCCCACCACTTCAGCCTCCGACGGCGGAGAACCGGAAGACGGCGTTTATCTAAATTGAACTAAAAGCCAAATATGGGATCATTTGTCCCTTAATTATATTAGCAGTTCACTCAATCTTAAGCCTGATTATTATTTATTATATTATTTGCACATCATAATTTGCACATCCTTCATTCCTGTGTTAATGATGATAATTCTGTAATTTATTTCACCACTATAGTCTATTTATTGTCCTACCTCCTAACCTTACTGCATTTTTGCACTACATTTTGCACTCTGTATATAGATTTTTCTATTGTGTTTTTGACTGTTTGTTTAATGTGTAACTCTGTTGTTATTTGTCGCACTGCTTTGCTTTGTCTTGGCCAGGTCGCAGTTGCAAATGAGAACTTGTTCTCAACTGACCTACCTGGTTAAATAAAGGTGAAATAAAAAAATAAAAAAATAAATATCATTCAACTGTCTAAACACAATACCTGTGTTCTCTCTGTACGTCTGTCTATAGACAGGTTGGTTATTTAGCAACAAAAACGACATGCGCGCAACCATGGGGCAAACCAGATGAGGTTGGCGCAATGTAGATTGTTGACATGTAAACTATATTTTGTCTCCAATGTTGATTGAAACCATAAAAACATTTGCACAATGACCACTTGTTGTCTCAAATACATTGTTACAGTTGTTGGTTCGCTAGCTAGCCATCTAGTGAATTTTTTTTGCCATATTAGCATTGACATGAAATCAGTCAAAACACCTCAAAACAAGACAACATGATATAAATAACAAGATGAAACATGCTGAAAATGAACCACTTACGATTCCCCACATGGCAGTTTCTTGTCATTCTTACTAGAAATCTAGCCATCAAGAATGGCAACACACAGGCTGAATTCTGGGAGCGCGCACATCGGTTTCGTGACAGCCAGTCCTGTAGATGCACTATAATTTTATCGTAAACACACACACAATCTATTCAAGTACTCCTGCAAATATATCTGTGTTTTCTGAGCTGCATCTCCGACCCTCTTTCTCAATAAGACATTCTGTATGTCCATCTTCTATAAATTGGAAAAACAATGTTAACTCAGCTAGCTATCAAGCTTTTGTTCTTTCAACAGATGGCTAGCTAATTGAGCTGACAGCGTTACCAATAGTAGCTCAAGTCATGTTATCCATTGTCAACCCTCAAGTTAGCTAGCTTTATTAGAACTTATTTTGCATAATTGGTTAGTTAGTGATACTTTTCTGGTGGTGAACAGAGCTCCAGCAGTTGGAGTCAGTGTCCAGATAGCTAGCTAATCAATTACTGTCTAAACCCTGCTCATTAAATTAGCTAGGTAGCTAATATTAGCAGCACTGCTAGCTAGACTGGGTAGTTAGCTTAATGTTGTCGGTCAGTGCAGCTTTGGAGTCAGCATGTTGAAATGTAAGTTACTCGAATCTGGTTTGCTGTGAAGTCAATAATAGCCTCATCGTGGGCTAACAAAATTAGCTTTAGTAGTAGCAAGCTAACAAGTTTACATCTGGTTCTCCTTCTCATCTTTGCACTCTCTCCCCTTGAAATTGAAACAGTAACCCGCGATACATCCTTTTATTTGGGCAGGCAAGGCAGGGCAGACCGGGGCTCATTATTGGAGTATTCATAGCAGTGTTTAATGCAGTGTAGCCTGTTTTGTTTTCAAATATTTATAATGTGCCATGAATACTAGGCTAGTTTTTGCAAAGAAGCTAGCTACCTAGATGACTATTAGCAACAAACCCTTATTTTACCAGATCATCTTCTCCTTCATCCGGTGGAGGTCTATATGTAATCCATTATAATTTCTGCCAACTATATGAACGAGGTGAAATCTATCTAGTCAGAATGCACCGCTGTATTGAAGCAATTCAGAACTAATTTATGTTGCAGATTCAAAGCCAGATTAACTCATTGTAGAATCCAGACTGTATCACATTGTCGTCCGAGTTTGGCCGGTGTAGGCCGTCATTGTAAATAAGAATTTGTTCTTAACTGACTTGCCTAGTTAAATAAAGGTTAAATATAAATAAATCAATAAAAGAACGTATCCGTCATAAACTGTTTTTTTTACCATTCTGCCCTGACCCTGACCCTGAGCCAGCCTGCCTGCCGTCCTGTACCTTGGTATACAGAAGAAGTCCATATAATGGCAAGAACAGCTCAAATAAGCAAAGAGAAACGACAGTCCATCATTACTGTAAGACATGAAGGTCAGTCAATCCGGAAAATGAACTTTTTGAAAGTTTCTTCAAGTGCAGTCGCAAAAACCATCAAGCGCTATGATGAAACTGGCTCTCATGAGGACCGCCACAGGAAAGGAAGACCCAGAGTTACCTCTGCCGCAGAGGATGAGTTCATTAGAGTTACCAGCCTCAGAAATTGCAGCCCAAATAAATGCTTCACAGAGTTCAAGTAACAGACACATCTCAACATCAACTGTTCAGAGGAGACTGTGTGAATCAGGCCTTCATGGTTGAATTGCTGCAAAGAAACCACTACTAAAGGACACCAATAAGAAGAAGAGACTTGCTTGGGCCAAGAAACACGAGCAATGGACATTAGGCCGTTGGAAATCTGTCCTTTGGTCTGACTTTTGACACATTGTAGAGTTTTGGTTTCAACCGCCGTGTCTTTGTGACGCAGAGTAGGTCAACGGATGATCTCCGCATGTTTGGTTCTCACCGTGAAGCATGAAGGAGGAGGTGTGATGGTGTTGGGGTGCTTTGCTGGTGACACTGTCAGTGATTTATTAAGGCACACTTAACCAGCATGGCTACCACAGCATTCTGCAGCGATACGCCATCTCATCTGTTTTGCGCTTAGTGGGACTATCATTTGTTTTTCAACAGGACAATGACCCAACACACCTCCAGGCTGTGTAAGAGTTATTTGACCAAGAAGGAGAGTGATGGAGTGCTGCATCAGATGACCTGGCCTCCACAATCACCCGACCTCAACCCAATTGAGATGGTTTGGGATGAGTCGGACCGCAGAGTGAAGGAAAAGCAGCCAACAAGTGGGAACTCCTTCAAGACTGTTGGAAAAGCATTCCAGGTGAAGCTGGTTGAGAGAATGCCAAGACTATGCAAAGCTGTCATTAAGGCAAAGGGTGGCTACTTTGAAGAAGTAGTTTCATATTTTTGACTGGTACTGTATGTATATATATTTATATATACTGTACATCATACTTTTGACTGGTACTGTATATATATATATATATATATATATTTACATGTGAAATATATAGGTTTACCAAACGTTTAGGTGATCAGAAATTAAGAGCAGTCAGATTAAGTAATAGCACAACTTCTTTTAACAAGAATATCAAAAGTAATGTGAGCAATGAATTGTGGAAGGACATTATTTTATATGAACACATATTCCAATGTGAAACATGTATTTCTAGATGAAACACTGATTAGGTTTGGTGAAAAAGTGACTGATTTTGTCTGTTGAAAATGTGCTTATTTATCAGTTAACAGTTACCCAATTTCTTTCCCTCACAGAGTTGGATCCCCAAGATCATCAAAAAGAGAGTTTGCACCACGTTCATAGAGGACTCCGCTAGGTACAGCCTCTCTCTGGGTCACTGAGCGGTCCCTCTATCTGACACAATACATTTACAATACGGTTACCCAATGCAAAATGGATCTAGTCCATGCAAAGCAAATGTTGTCTTTGTGTTTTCTGTTGACTGTTATGTCTGGTTGTCTGTGTGTTTTCTGTTGACTGTTATGTCTGGTTGTCTGTGTGTTTTCTGTTGACTGTTATGGCTGGTTGTGTGTGTTTTCTGTTGACTGTTATGGCTGGTTGTGTGTGTTTTCTGTTGACTGTTATGGCTGGTTGTGTGTGTTTTCTGTTGACTGTTATGGCTGGTTGTGTGTGTTTTCTGTTGACTGTTATGGCTGGTTGTGTGTGTTTTCTGTTGACTGTTATGGCTGGTTGTGTGTGTTTTCTGTTGACTGTTATGGCTGGTTGTGTGTGTTTTCTGTTGACTGTTATGGCTGGTTGTGTGTGTTTTCTGTTGACTGTTATGGCTGGTTGTGTGTGTTTTCTGTTGACTGTTATGGCTGGTTGTGTGTGTTTTCTGTTGACTGTTATGGCTGGTTGTGTGTGTTTTCTGTTGACTGTTATGGCTGGTTGTGTGTGTTTTCTGTTGACTGTTATGGCTGGTTGTGTGTGTTTTCTGTTGACTGTTATGGCTGGTTGTGTGTGTTTTCTGTTGACTGTTATGGCTGGTTGTGTGTGTTTTCTGTTGACTGTTATGGCTGGTTGTGTGTGTTTTCTGTTGACTGTTATGGCTGGTTGTGTGTGTTTTCGGTTGACTGTTATGGCTGGTTGTGTGTGTGTGTGTGTGTGTCTGTGTGTATTCATGTGTATGTCTTTCTCTCGCTCTCCCTGTCAGCAATGGGGCGTTGTGTCAGTGTGGGGGTGTGCGGGAGAGACACTGCTCCATCGCTACAGGAGACTATTTCGGGGCGGCCATCGTCAGCCAGTGGGACAGCTCTCAGCACTCCTCAGAGTACCCCACCGATGCCTTCGGAGAGTTGGAGTTCGCAGGGGGCGGCAGGAGACACAGCCATGTGGGTAACACACACTCACACGCGTGCACACACTCATGCACGGGCATGCTAGGACATACACATGCTAAGACATACATGGGATTGGTCTCTGTACCAGGTTGATGACCTTATAGAGAACTGTGAATGTTTACTTAGTCGTGTCCAGCTCAGGGTATTACTATAGTATATACAACATTAGGACAAAGACATTTCCCCTCTGGGATCAATAAAGTACCTATCTATCTAGGACACACATACACACAGCTCTGTCAGTGGTAATTAATGAATTAGGTAACTGGCTTACTGCCCGTCAACTCATAACCATCAAGTGACTCAGCTTTACTATATTGCAAAAGTATGTGGACACATGTTCTCGTCAAACATCTCTTTTCAAAATCATGTGCATTAATATGGAGTTGGTCCCTCCTTTGCTGCGATAACAGCCTCCACTCTTCTGGGAAGGCTTTCCACTAGATGTTGGAACATTGCTGCAGGGATTTGCTTCCATTCAGCCACAAAACCATTAGTGAGGTCGACACTGATGTTGGGCGATTAGGACTGGCTCGCAGTCGGCGTTCCAAATCATCCCAAAGGTGTTCGATGGAGTTGAGGTCAGGGCTCTGTGCAGGTTAGTCAAGTTCTTCAACACCGATCTCGATAAACCATTTCTGTATGGACCTCGCTTTTTGCAGAGGGGCATTGTCATGATGGAACAGGAAAGGGCCTTCCCCAAACTGTTGCCACAAAGTTGGAAGCACCGATTCGTCTAGAATGCCATTGTATGCTGTAGCGTAAAGATTTCCCTTCACTGGAACTAAGGGGCCCGAACCATGAAAAACAGCCCCAGACCATTATTCCTCCTCCACCAAACTTTACAGTTGGCCCTATGCATTTGGGAAGGTAGCGTTCTCCTGGCATCCGCTAATCCCAGATTCGTCCATCGCACTCCCAGATGGTGAAGTGTGATTCCTCACTACAGAGAACGCGTTTCCACCTGTCAGCAACTGGTGTGGCTGAAATAGCCGAATCCACTAATTTGAAGGGGTGTCCACATACTTTTGTATATATAGTGTATTTTATCACATAAGTGATTTAGTTTATGCTAATGATTGACCTTTTTAGTGGCTTTGTGGTCCGCCCTGAGATTGGGAGATTGGGGGTTCGATCCCTTGTCAAATCATGCCAAAGACTAAGAAATGGGACCTGATACCACTGCTTGGAACTCAGCATTAAGTAGATGGATTGGGGATAAGGCCCTGTGAAAGATTAGTATCAGTATGTGCTTGTACATCAAGCTGCTTCATGCTACAGAAACAGGAGGCTCCTGCCCTCTCGCTCGGACAAAGCATAATTGTCCAAGGCTCACGTACTTACCTAATCTCATGATATTATAAGATGCTATACATTATGAAACTAATATGTCACTCAAGCATTAATTGACACTAAATGAAAGAAATGTGAACGTAGTTCATTTTCAATCTCTCGCTTGTTTATGTCAGACCTGGTTGCGCCGTACGTTGCTGGGGAAGTGACTTTCATATACACAAAGAGAGAGCTTTGATGGAGCAGAGGTGTGGTATGAAGCATTCATATTTACTCATTTTCACAGCAGAACGTCTGTCTGGCATTCTATGGAACCATGGTAGAGGAGTCAGGGTTCTAGCAGTGCTCACCTGTGCCGGAATGTTCTCACCTCTACCTATCTCTTTGCTACTGATTAACTTAGGCAAAATAACCAATTAGCAATTACTTTTTGTAGCCGCACCAGTATTCACGATACACCACAGCCTCCTGATCATCATAACTTTATTGTGTGGCGATACTAATTGTCCCTTCCTCCACCTCTTACGTTCTTCTCTCTTCCTATTGGTCAGTTCCTGCGTCTGTCGTGCGACACCCCCCCTCAGATCGTGTACTCCCTGATGACAACCCACTGGGGGGTGCCCTCCCCCAACCTGGTGGTTTCTGTGGTGGGGGGTGGGAGGCGTCAAGAGAAGGTCAAGACCTGGGTCAGGGAGGTGCTGAGACAGGGGCTGGTCAAGGCGGCACAGAGCACAGGTGAGACACACACAGACACGTTACCTGCACCTTAGAGACCGCTGCCCTGTGAACATAGTCATTGAACACTGGTAACTTTAATGTTTACATACTGTTTTACCCATTTTATATGTACAGAGCCTTCGGAGAGTAATCAGACTCCTTGACATTTTCCACATTTTGTTAGGTTACATCCTTATTCTAAAATTGATTAAAAAAAACATTTTTTCTCATTAATCTACACACCAGACCCCATAATGACAAAGCAAAAACAGTTTTTTGTACATTTTTGCAAATGTATAAAAAAAAACGACCCTGAAATATTACATTTACCTAAGTTTTCAGACCTTTTACTCACTACTTTGTTGAAGCACCTTTAGCAGCGATTACAGCCTCGAGTCTTCTTGGGTATGACGCTACAAGCTTGGCACACCTGTATTTGGGGAGTTTCTCCCATTCTTCTCTGCAGATCCTCTCAAGCTCTGTCAGGTTGGATGGGGAGCGTTGCTACACAGCTATTTTCAGGTCTCTCCAGAGATGTTCGATCAGGTTCAAGTCCGGGCTCTGGCTGGGCCACTCAAGGACACTCAGAGACTTGTCCCTAGGCCACTCCTGTGTTGTCTTGGCTGTGTGTTTAGGGTCGTTGTCCTGTTGTAAGGTGAACTTTCACCCCAATCTGAGGTCCTGAGGGCGCTGGAGCAGGTTTTTATCAAGGATCTCTCTGTACTTTGCTCCGTTCATCTTTCCCTCGATCCTGACTAGTCTCCCAGCCCCAGCCTCTGAAAACATCCCCACAGCATGATGCTGCCACCACCATGCTTCACCGTAGGGATGGTGCCAGGTTTCCTCCAGACTTGACACTTCGCATTCAGGCCAAAGAGTTCAATCTTGGTTTCATCAGACCAGAGAATCTTGTTTCTCATGGTCTGAGAGTCTTTAGGTGCCTTTTGGCAAACTCCAAGCTGGCTGTCATGTGCCTTTTACTGAGGAGTGGCTTCCGTCTGGCCACTACCATATCAGAGTGACCATCAAGTTCTTGGTCACCTCCGTGATGAAGCCCCTTCTCCCCTGTTTGGCCAGGGCGGCCAGCTCTAGGAAGAGTCTTAGTGGTTCCAAACTTCTTCCATTTAAGAATGATGGAGCCCACTGAGATCTTAGGGGCCTTCAATGATGCAGACATTTTTTGGCACCCTTCCCCAGATCTGTGCCTCGACACAATCCTGTCTCAGAGCTCTAGGGACAATTCCTTCGACCTCATGGCTTGGTTTTTGCTCTGACATGCACTGTCAACTGTGGGACCTTACAGTCGTATGCAAAAGTTTGGGCACCCCTGACAATTTCCATGATTTCCATTTATAAATAATTGGGTGTTTGGATCATCAATTTCATTTTAATCTATCAAATAACTGATGGACACAGTAATATTTCAGTAGTGAAATGAGGGTTATTGGATTAACAGAAAATGTGCAAATTAGACAGGTGCATAAATTTGGCCACCCCAACAGAAAAATCACATCAATATTTAGTAGAGCCTCCTTTAGCTAAAATAACAGCCTCTAGACGCTTCCTATAGCCTCTAATGAGTGTCTGGATTCTGGATGAAGGTATTTTGGACCATTCCTCCTTACAAAACATCTCCAGTTCAGTTAGGTTTGATGGTTGCCGAGCATGGACAGCCCGCTTCAAATCATCCCACAGATTCTCAATGATATTCAGGTCTGGGGACTGGGATGGCCATTCCAGAACATTGTACTTGTTCCTCTGCATAAATGCCCCGGTAGATTTTGAGCAGTGTTTTGGGTCGTTGTCTTGTTGAAATATCCAGCCCCGGCGTAACTTCAACTTTGTGACTGATTCTTCAACATTATTCCCAAGAATCTGCTGATATTGAGTGGAATCCATGCGACCCTCAACTTGAACAAGATTCCCAGTACCGGCACTGGCCACACAGCCCCACAGCATGATGGAACCCCCACCAAATTTTACTGTGGGTAGCAAGGGTTTTTCTTGGAACGCTGTGTTCTTTTGCCGCTATGCATAACGCCCCTTGTTATGACCAAATAACTGAATCTTTGTTTCATCAGTCCACAGCACCTTATTCCAAAATGAAGCTGGCTTGTCCAAATGTGCGTTTGTGGCGTGTGTGCAGAAAAGGCTTCTTCCGCATCACTCTTCCGTACAGCTTCTCCTTGTGCAAAGTGCGCTGAATTGTTGAACGATGCACAGTGACACCATCTGCAGCAAGATGATGTTGTAGGTCTTTGGAGGTGGTCTGTGGGCTGTTTTTGACCGTTCTCACCATCCTTCGCCTTTGCCTCTCAGATATTTTACTTGGCCTGCCACTTCTGGCCTTAACAAGAACTGTGCCTGTGGTCTTCCATTTCCTCACTATGTTCCTCACAGTGGACACTGACAGCTTACATCTCTGCGATAGCTTTTTGTAGCCTTCCCCTAAACCATAATGTTGAACAATCTTTGTTTTCAGGTAATTTGAGAGTTGTTTTGATGCCCCCATGTTGCCAGAGAGTTGGAGAGTCAAAGAGAACAACAGCTTGCAATTGGCCACCTTAAATACCTTTTCTCATGATTGGATGCACTTGTCTAAGTTCAAGGCTTAATGAGCTCACCAAACCATTTGTGTGTTCCAATTAATCAGTGCTAAGTAGTTACAGGTATTCAGGTAGCCCAGTGGTTAGAGTGTTGAGCCCATAACCGAAAGGTTGCTGGATCGAATCCCTGAACCGACAAGGTAAAAATCTGTCGTTCTGCCCCTGAACAAGGCAGTTAACCCACTGTTCCTAGGCTGTCATTGAAAATAAGAATTTGTTCTTAACTGACTTGCCTAGTAAAATAAAGGTAAAAAAAAATCACATCTGATTTAATTTCATACAACTTAATATTGCTACACTAAAAATCTTTGTCTGGACAATACCCCAGTACTCAGCTTTTATTAGAAAATTAATGGCATGCCACTGTGATCATTTTCTGTGACGACAGAGTAAATTATTATGCAGCCTCAGAGGGGTGCCCAAACTTTTGCATACGACTGTATATAGACAGGTGTATGCCTTTCCAAATAATGTCCAATAAATTGAATTTACCACAGGTGATCGATGGAAACAGGATGCAGCTGAGCTCAATTTAGAGTCTCATAGTAAAGGGTCTGAATACTTATGGAAATAAGGTGTCTGTTTTTATTGTTAATACATTTGGAAAAACAGAGCCCAGGTTAGAACAACGACATTATTTCTTTAACATATCATTAATTCATACAGATCCCATTAAGATGAACCATCTCTTTAACCAGTGGTGTGAAGTACTTAATTAAAAGTACTACTTAAGTAGCTTTTTGGGGTATCTGTACTTTACTTTACTATGGATATTTATGACTACTTTTACTTCACTACATTCCTAAAGAAAATAATATACGTTTTACTTCATACATTTTCCCTGACAACCAAAAGTACTCGTTACATTTTGACAGTAAAATGGTCTAATTCACACACTTATCAAGAGAACCTCCCTGGTCGTCTACTGCCTCTGATCTGGCCGACTCACTAAACACATGCTTCATTTGTTAATGATGTCTGAGTGTTGGAGTGTGACCCTGGCTATCCGTCTGGTTTGCTTAAAATAAGTAATTTTAAATGGTTTATACTTTTGATACTTACTCTAAGTACATTTGAGCAATTCCATTTCATTTTAACACTTAAGTATATTTAAAACCAAATACTTTTAGACTTTTACTCAAGTAGTATTTTACTGGGTGACTTAAGGTATCTGTACTTATACTCAAGTATGACAATTTAGTACTTTTTCCAAAAAAATGCATTATACTCCTTGTCATACGTATCAATAAACCCCTTATGCCATCTTGATTTGTTTTTAAACACTATGGATGGAACTGATCATTTCCTGGCAGAAATACTGTAGCTAGCCCCAAGGTCCACTGAGGACAAAACAGCATGGTTGTTTTATAGTTTATAGTTTATAGTTGATAGTTATAGTTTATAGTTGTTTTATGGTTGTTTTATAGATAGGTATCTATGATATCAACTGTCTCCAATGATCCTATGACGTCAGTACATGAGGTATTTACTTTCATAACGTATTGTGGGGACTGAGCGATCAAAAGTATGTCTGTTCTACCAACTAGAGTCGTATTGCTCTCCTCCTCTTCCTCTGGCTGTATGGGTTAAAAGTTCACAGGACACATGACCATCTAGGCCAGAGAGTTAGTTAAAGCAAGGCAGGACACAGCAATAGTAAGAGGCCAACCGGTAGGTCTCATCCAGAGAAGGAACAGGATATACTTTGAGTGAGTGCAAATAAGTGCATGTAGTTGAGCATTCAAACTGAGTATTTGAAATGAAACCCTTCCTGGGCTTGATTCCAATGTATTCTAATTTATTTGATGTTAACCGTCAGTCACGTGTTTTCACAGCGCCCTTGACTTATAACCAACAAGCTTCTGTTCCTTATCTGTCTATTGTTCATTGTCTATGGTCCTGGTTGCTCAGTTGGTAAGAATGTGGTGCTTGCTATTTCAAGGTTGTGGGTTCAATTCCCGCAGGGGGTCACATTTATGCACTCAATGTACTGCAAGTCGCTTTGAATAAAGGCGTCTGCTAAGTGGAATATTATTATTGTATCATAAACATCTCTCATGCTCTCTCTCACTCCCTCACTTTCCCCGTATCTCTCCCTCTATTATTTCTCTCCCTCCCTCTCTCTCCCTTCTCCTCTCCCTACCCGCCTCTCCCAGGGGCGTGGATAGTGACGGGGGGGCTGAGTGAGGGGGTGGGCCGTTGTGTTGGGGAGGCAGTGAGGGATCATGCGGCGGCGGCCTCCTCCCTGTCCCAGAAGAAAGTCATCGCTGTGGGCGTGGTCCCCTGGGGGCTGGTGAACAACCGGCAGTGTCTCGTCAACGCTGAAGTACACACACACACACACACACACACACACTGTTCAATGTATACAGGATTAAACATGCACAGACACGTGACAGAGACACAGAGACAGAAGAATGCATAGGAGCACACTACTGTACACTGGCACTGTCTACAATTATGCAATTACTATTTCTTTCTCTCAGTTCAATAAGATGTCCTTTTACATCGAGAAAGCCAAAACCACAGGAAATAAAATTATTAAGTGAAGGACATTTTATTACACAATGGATGGGAATCGCAATGGCTTACCCTAATTTCTCTCCCCTCTCCTTTTACACCTTCTTTCCTTCTCTGATCCCATTCTCCACCCCTGATCTATCTCTCTCTCTCTCTCTCTCTCTCTCTACCTCTCTCTACCTCCTCCTCCTCCTCAGGGTAGTTTTCCAGCGCGGTATTATATCAAGAACACGTCCCATGACTCGTGCTGCCTGGATAATAACTACCAGGCCTTCCTGCTGGTGGATGATGGGAGTGTAGGCCGGCGGGGAGGGGAAACGGCCTTCAGGGCCAAGATGGAGGACTACATCTCCCACCAACGCACAGGCATCTGGGGTGAGACACAGCCCAGCTAGCACACAACGTTCTGAGAACTATCTGTTTCTTAGAGCTTGTTCTATGGTTATGTCACGGTTCGTGGTAACGGAACGAGGCGCAGAGCGAGAGGTGCGTGCCAACATATTTATTTAATAATAACAAAAACAACAAAAGAAACACAGAGACCGTACCGTGAACTGGTGTCTGGAACACACATAAGCACACAAACAATGATCCACGGTGCAGGTGGACATAATGTGAACATAAATAGAATCCCCAATTAGAGACACCTCAGTGGCCTTCCCACTCCCACTAGAGGGAGTCAGAGACCTGGCCTCAGTCAGGACCTTACAGGTTATTTTGCATTCAACCTTCCCACAACTTTCTGGGGAATGTTGCGGGATAGTTGCTTGGCTTTGGAACATTCTCAGCACACTCTCCCCCCCCCCCGTGGTATTTCATTACTTCAACAGAACGTTTTCTAAAAGCTCAAACATGGTTACATTTAAATTCTAGCAACGTTCTCTAGCTCCAGTGGCACAGTGATCTAATTCCATGGCTAGAGAACAGAATATCATAGGTTCAAATATCACCGATGCTGTGTCACAAAAATATGTTTGCATGTTTAATGCCCAAGGAAATGCATTTCCATGTTTCTTATCTGTGCTTGGAGTTCAAAAAAGTTAATCCAAAAAAAGCTAGCAGTCTTATTGAAACATTCAGTCATCATTTTAAGGAAGTTGTTCAAAAACCTCCCTTCTCAGAGTGCTAATAAAACATCCTAAGAAAAAGTTTTTCAGAACCTCCCTTCAACACTTCTGTTCTCGGAATGTTTAAAAAACATTTTGGCAGTCAGAGACGTACAGCTTCGTTCCCACAACCAATGTGAAACCAAAAACATACATTCCCACAACTTCCAAGGAACCAAATGTGATAGATCTGTGTGCAATAATATGTCACTCTGTGTGCAATAATAGTGTTTAACATGTTTTTGAATGACTACCTCATCTCTGTACCCCACACACACAATTACAGTTGAAGTCGGAAGTTTACATACACCTTAGCCAAATACATTTAAACTCAGTTGTTCACAATTCCTGACATTTAATCCTAGTAATAATTCCCTGTCTTAGGTCAGTTAGGATCACCACTTTATTTTAAGAATGTGAAATGTCACAATAATAGTAGAGAGAATGATTTATTTCAGCTTTTATTTCTTTCATCACATTCCCAGTGGGTCAGAAGTTTACATACACTCTATTAGTATTTGGTAGCATTGCCTTTAAATTATTTAACTTGGGTCAAACATTTTGGGTAGCCTTCCACAAGCTTCCCACAAAAAGTTGGGTGAATTTTGGCTCATTCCTCCTGACAGAACTGGTGTAACTGAGTCAGGTTTGTAGGCCTCCTTGCTCGCAGACGCTTTTTCAGTTCTGCCCACAAATGTTCCTTATGATTGAGGTCAGGGCTTTGTGATGGCCACTCCAATACCTTGACGTTGTTGTCCTTAAGCCATTTTGCCACAACTTTGGAAGTATGCTTGGGGGTCATTGTCCATTTGGAAGACCCATTTGCGACCAAGCTTTAACTTCCTGACTGATGTCTTGAGATGTTACTTCAACATATCCACATCATTTCCCTCCCTCATGATGCCATCTATTTTGTGAAGTGCACCAGTCCCTCCTGCAGCAAAGCACCCCCACAACATCCGCTTTTCTTAATTAGCATATGGTCATAATCAAAGTAAGCATGAACCGATTTACAGGGGCGCAACTATGGTTTTAGAAGTCGGGGGGGACATAACTTGGCGGGGGTCTGGGGGTCCTCCCATTTTTGGGGGCATCTAAAGCAAATTTCTTGCATTTCTACACAATCTAATATGACCCATGGCCCTTCTAGCCATCTCTATTTAGAACAACAAAAAATGCCCACAGTCATCAAGCTAGGTAATATTTTTAAACGATTGATAAGACTGAACAAGATCAATGATAATTAGTGGATACGGCTTTTTCAGCCACACCCGTTTCTTACAGGGGTATAAAATCTACCACACAGCAATATAATCTCCATAGACTAACATTGGCAGTAGGATGGCCTTACTGAAGAGCTCAGTGACTTTCTACGTGGCACCGTCATAGGATGCCACCTTACCAATAAGTCAGTTCGTCTAATTTCTGCCCTGCTACAGCTGCCCCGGTCAACGGTAAGCGCTGTTATTGTGGAGTGAATCACGTTTCACCGTCTAGCAGTCCGACGGTCTGGGGCTGCTTCTCATGGCCCTTTAGGTTCAGTGACGCTACAGCATACAAGACTAATCGCCCAACATCAGTGCCCGACCTCACTAATGCTCTTGTAGCTGAATGGACGCAAGTCCCCCCAGCAATGTTCCAACATCTAGTGGAAAGCCTTCCCAGAAGAGTGGAGGCTGTTATAGCAGCAAAGAGGGGACCAACTCCATATTAATGCCCATGATTTTGGAATGAGATGTTCGACGAGCAGGTGTCCACATACTTTTGGCCATGTAGTGCATCTGTATCCATTCATCATCATCATCAACAGGTCTTCCTCACATTGTTGTTTTATATGTTATATGTCGGGAAAAGCCTCTTTGGACACTTGATAGTTTGGAAATTAAAGTATTTTCAATCTTTGAAGCTTCTTGCTTGTCCAGTTTTTACGGAGAGAATAAAGTGTTGTATCTGGTCTTCCTGACTGCCTGACCCCGATGAGACCCCTGTCACCATCTGACCCTGCTCAGATGAGGCATGTCACCTGAGCTCAATATACTGGTCTTCCCTGGCTTTCGATTGCAGATGTTCTGCATTTATCAAAAGTCCCATCAGGTAGACTGATTTCAGATGTGTCCATGTAAACTGGATTATTAGGGAAATCATTCTTCTTGCAAAGCATGTAAACCTTAACTATATATTATATATACAGTATCCGTATTGAATGACTCATGACTTAAAAACTTGACATTAATTGGATGGACTTTTCCCATTCTCCCCACACCCCTTCCCTGTACCTGTTGTTTCCCAGGTAGTGGGGGTATAGATGTCCCTGTGCTGTGTATGCTCATCTCAGGGGAAGCTGCCATGCTGGAGGTAAGCTATGGCAACATCACTATCATCGCTTTGACTTTACTTTTCATGACATCACTAGGCCTATAGTACTTTTCTCCCTCCCTCCCTCCCTCTCTCCCCCAGAGGATGGATCTCTCTCTGAAGAAGGCTACTCCCTGGCTGGTGTTGAAAGGTTCTGGTCCAGCGGCGGACCTTATCTGTGAGCTGCTGGATACTCTGTCAGCCATGCCCATGAGCCCCACTTCTCCCCCGCCAGAGGGTGAGAGGAGCGAGAGTTCCAGTGCGGAGCTGCGTGACAGGGCCCGTGAGAGGGTCCGGAGGCACTTCACTGCCGAGACAGACCTGGAGAAGTTGGTGGACAGGGTGAGTTGGGGCAGGGTGGGCTGGGATGTGTGTGTGTGTGTGGACGGGTGTGTGTGTGTCTTAGGGAGATCATTCGAGATTGACTTTGAAATTGGAGGGCGGCACTGAGGATGTCAGGAAATACAAACTGGCCACTAGGGGCAACAGTGTGCACTATTACTGAGTTTTTATGAATGAGTGCCTAAACTTAACCATTAACTTACAAATTTGACTTTAAGAGAAATTGAAAGATACAGAGCAGTAGGATATGAAATGGCCAGCTAGTTAGCGATACGCTAGTAGCATAATCATACATAATCATACAGCTTTTTCATTCTTCTGGACTCTTCTCTCTCTATACCCCCCACCGCCCCTATCAGGCTCTGAGTATCTATCAGAACAGAGATCTTATAACAGTGTTCCACGGGGAGCAAGAAGGTCCTCACAATTTTGACACAGTGCTACTGAAGGCTCTCGTTGGAGGTAGGGGTGTGTGTGTGTATACGTGTGTCTATTTGTGTCTGTGTCTGTGTGTGTGTATGGTGTGTGCGTTTGCTATCTGTTGACAGATATGTTGAACATAATCCTGGTCTAACTACTCATTCGTTCTATGTATTTGTCTGTCAGCCAGTAAACGTGTGTCCAGCGATGCCAGCGAGTACACAGAGGAGCTGAAGCTAGCAGTAGCCTGGAACAGGGTGGACATCGCTAAGAGTGAACTCTTCAACGGAGACGTCCAATGGCGGGTGAGCTGCCATTTCATGTTATTTAGTTGACAAGGTATTTAATTTATTCAAAATGACAGACAGACTGTATGTTTCCAATATCTCTGTATCGAATAATATGAGGAAAATAAGGAGCAGAGAAGATGGTGAAAGGTTGGAAATCAAAACGATTTAGAAAAATGTAAATTTGTTGTTTTTTATTTTTATCACTCGGTACAATAGTATTGTTTCAATTTTGACAAACACACAGATAGAGACAGAGACACAATATTATTTTAGATAGATGAACATGTTTTTTAAAAACATCCTCCCGCAGTACGAGGACCTAGAGGACTCCATGACGGACGCGCTGATCAACGACAAGCCCCAGTTCGTGCGTCTCTTCGCCGAGAACGGCCTCAACATCCTGGACTTCCTGACATACCGGCGTCTGGAGGGCCTGTACCGCTCGCTTTCCGACAGCTCTCTGGCCTACACGATGCTCCAGCGCCACCTCACAGAGAGGCAGGACCTGGCCGAGTCCCTGCCCAACGTCCCCTGCTCTCCGGACGGGGCCTTGCCCCTCAAGAGCCCCATATCAGGACCCTCGTCTGCCAAAGAGCTCAGCTTACATGAGGTGAGGAGCGGTTGCACTTTATTTTATCGTAGAGGCTGCGGATACAACTTTTACTAGACATTTTCAACTCCATACTAAAGCTTCTGAAGCTTCTGCTTGTTCTCTACTTTCTGCTCTACTCAAAGAGAACAGGCTACTCTGGCAAATGGTGCTGTTTAATAAAGTTGGATCATAGCTGGATCAATGTCTGCAAGATCACATAATGATGCAACAGAACCGAATATATACAAAACCACATTTTCTGTCATGTGGGCCAGACTCAACAGCGTTCGTCCCTATGCAAAATACGCTAAAGTTGGTTAACACCATCTGCTCTAAAAGTCGCCCGGTGTACAAAACTTTAGTGTAAACTACTTCAAAACAAAACTGTATAAGTCAAGAGTATCTAAATGCATATATCCCCATGAAACTGATTGAGATCAAATTATTGGTATGCAGATACTTCACCAGTAAAACTTGAAAAATGATCAATCACGATTGACAGTGAGGTCAAGGTCAAGAAACACATGCGCAGAAACTTGGGAATCTTTAGAGAAAAAGAGGTCAATCGGATCTGCAGCCACAGCCTTTTTTTAAAGTACTGATGTGACTAGGTATTTGTGGAGAAATTAAATGGTCAATTGATAAAATAGGCAGGGAAATGGGGATGTGTGTTTGGAGTTGAGGAGCATTTGATCAAATGTTTTTTTATAATCTACTTCAACACATGAATAAATACTATAGTATACTATGGTATTAATACTATAGTATTCACTGTAGTGTTTTGCTGACTTTACTGTAGTATACTGCAGTGTTTACAGTTCACAATGGTATAAATACTGTAGTAAAAGCAAACTGTAGTATATACAGTGGAAGGTTCAGACCTCTTGACTTTTTCCACATTTTGTTACGTTACAGCCTTATTCTAAAATGGATTAAATAGTTTTTTCCCTCATCAGTCTACACACAATACCCCATAATGACAAAGCAAAAACAGCTTTTTTTTAAATGTTTGCAAATTAAAAAAAAAAAAAAAAAAAAAACGGAAATATCACATTTACACAAGTATTCAGACCCTTTACTCAGTGTTTTGTTGAATCACCTTTGTTATTTTCTGCAGATCCTCTCAAGCTATGTCAGGTTGGATTAGGAGCGTCGCTGCACAGCTATTTTCAGCTCTGGCTGAGCCACTCAGGGACATTCAGAGACTTATCCCAAAACCACTCCTGCGTTGTCTTGGATGTGTGCTTAGGTTCATTGTCCTAGTGGAAGGTAAACCTGAGCGCTCTGGAGCAGGTTTTCATCAAGGATCTCTCTGTACTTTGCTCCATTCATCTTTCCCTCGATCCTGACTAGTCTCCCAGTCCCTGCCTCTGAAAAACATCCCCACAGCATGATGCTGCCACCACCATGCTTCACCGTAGGGATGGTGCCAGGTTTCCTCCAGACTTGACGCTTGGAATTGTCTCGGTTTGGAGTTAAGGGACGGTACACTGAGCGCTGGTGAAGTGTCATCCTTTTTATTTTGGAGATGGTCTCACGAGGCACATAATAACAAAGGAGAGTTTAAACAAAATACAAAACACAGTGACTTACTTGCTCTCTACAAATGAAGCAGACAAGCAGGAACAATGATCCACACACAGGTGGATGTGTGTGGGTCCTAAATACTATCCCCAATCAGAGACAACTCTAAACAGCTGTCTCTGATTGAGGATCATTAACTTCCCCAGTTAGGGTGTGAGGGCTTGATTGTGGGCCTTCCATTCCCCCTGGTGGGAGTAAGAGGCCTTACCACAACCAAGCCCTCACAGGAATTCAGGCCAAAGAGTTCAATCTTGGTTTTATCAGACCAGAGAATCTTGTTTCTCATGGTCTGAGAGTCTTTAGGTGCCTTTTGGCAAAATCCAAGCAGGCTATCATGTGCCTTTTACTGAGGAGTGTCTTCCATCTGGCCACTACCGTAAAGGCCTGATTGGTGGAGGGCTGCAGAGATGGTTGTCCTTCTGGAAGGTTCTCCCATCTCCACAGAGGAACTCTAGAGCTCTGTCAGATTGACCATCAGGTTCTTCGCCAACTCCCTGACCAAGTCCCTTCTCACCCGATGGCTCAGTTTGGCCGGGCGGCCAGCTCTAGGAAGAGTCTTGGTGGTTCCAAACTTCCTTCCATTTAAGAATGATGGAGGCCACTGTGTTCTTGGGGATCTTCAATGCTGCAGAAATGTATGGTACCCTTCCCCAGATCTGTGCCTCGACACAATCCTGTCTCAGAGCTCTACAGACAATTCCTTTGACCTCATGGCTTAGTTTTTGCTCTGACATACAATGTGAGACCTTAAATAGACAGGTGTGTGCCTTTCCAAATCATGTCTAATCAATTCAATTCACCACAGGTGGACTCCAATCAAGTTGTAGAAACATCTCAAGGATGATCAATGGAAACAGGAAGCACCTGAGCTCAATTTAGAGTCTCATAGCAAAGGATCTGTAACGTAACAAGATGTTGAAAAAGGGAAGGGGTCTGAATACTTTAAAATGCACTGTACTAGATTGATTAATGTAGTGTTTTTTTGGATTGTAGTATACTCTAGTATTTACTATAGTGTTTAGTTGTATTATCTTTGCCGTAGAAGTGGAGGCTTGATGAAACCTACAGGAGAAACACTAAAATAACAAATTTCCCATAATCTGAACTGAAATTTCAGAGCTTCTGCTATTTTCTATAACCTGTAGGGAACACAATATATGGTCTATACTTGGCATGTAGGTTTCTCACTCACAGGGTATATGCTAATTAAGTACTGTAGTATTTACTATAGTTAAAAAAGTGTAGCGTTTTTGCGGACTTTAAGGTTTTTGCAGACATTACTCTTGTATTTACAAGTATTCTACAGTATACTACAGTATACTACAACATTCTATCGTAAGTACTACACATGATCGAGGGTTACTACAGTGTGTCGTATAGTATACTACATAATTCTATAGTAAGTATTGTAGTATTCTATACTATTTTTTCAGGTGGGTAGTTATCTCAGTTCTGTGTGACTTCATCTCACCTCTCCCTCCAGGTGTCAAGGCTACTATGGGACATCCTGGGAGATGTGTGTCTGCCCTTCTACTACAGTCTTCTGGGTTTGGACCAGAGCACCAGCACCAGGAGAGCACTGAAGGTAGTGTCTGCATTCCAAATGACACTCTCTCCCCTATGTAGTGCACAGAAGTAGGGGAAGGGAAAGGGGGGGACCTAATCAAATGTCTTCCACATTTAACCCAATACCTCTGAATCAGAGAGGTGCGGGGGGAGGGGCTGCAGTCAGTGTTTCTAGTAGCGCCCAATCACAGCACTGTTCTACATAGACATTTAATTACAAATGCATTTGTTCTCAATGACAAGGTCCAGTGATGCGGTGATAGAGTAGACTCCACTCCACCAATATAGTTGAATTATCAACGCTACTATGGTGATACCACTGCATTACTGGCCATATAATGTAACTGTGACTGCTTCACTCCTTCCATCTCTGTCTCTGTCCCTTCTTTATACCCTTATTCCCCTCCTCTCCCCTCCTCTCCCCCCCTCCCCTCCTCTCACCCTCTCAGCAAGTGAATAAGTTGTTGCTGGAGGATTGTTCGTACAGGGAGCAGCCCTGTCTCTATCCGTGGGCCTCTCTGTTCATCTGGGCTGTGCTGCAGAACCGTAGCGAGATGGCCGTCTACTTCTGGGAGATGGTAATTTATTCATTCATGATTTATTTTAACCTTTATCTGACCAGGTGGGTCAGTTAAGAATGTATGGGGCCAGGCAGCTGTAATGACAGTGATAAAACATGTGCGCACTCAACAATCTAATCTGTAGAAAATGACATGGACTCTGAAGGCCAATCATTAAAGGTAGCCTCAGCGAAATGACGTCGCCACAAGAAGCACCGCAGATATTGCGATGAGCACAATGCAAAACTTTGCTCTCACACAGTCACACAGAGTATCATGTGCAGGGGTTCGCTTCACGCTGCTACAACCTGGTAGCTACGGGACCGAAACAGCCTCACGCTTCAACGTTCTTAGTTAGTGTCGATAATTGACCCAGTACTGCTGTTTACTTTGTGCATCTGTGTCATCTTGCTGAGTATAGCTTTAATTGAACAATCTCTCTTTTCCCCCCTCCCCCCAGGCTGGGGAGTCTGTCCTCAGTGCTCTGGCAGGCTGTAAGATTCTGAGGGAGATGTCTAAGCTGGAGAGTGAGACGGAGACCAAGCTCTCTATGATGGAGCTAGCCCAGAAGTTTGAGAACTTGGCCCTTGGTGGGTTAGCCTTTTCCTGGCTGTGTGTTTGTGCTGTGAGGAAGTCAATGTAGTGGTTATCAACTCTGTTATGCATACATGTGAGCAGCTTGTATTTTATGTGTGAAGGGTACCCCATAATGCCTAGTAGCGGATCCGCATCAGACCGCAAGGGATCACTTGTTCTGACGGTCTGCTGGACGGCATCCCAGTCTGGGACCATTTGCAATGCTTTCACACCTATAAGCTGAGGACTGAAGTAAACATATGCACTCTCCTAATGGGAAACCTAATGTGAAAACCTGTGACCCGTTTCCTCTCTCTAGATGTGAGTGTTGAGTGTTAACCCTTTAATCATCTCTCTAGATGTGAGTGTTGAGTGTTAACCCTTTAATCATCTCTCTAGATGTGAGTGTTGAGTGTTAACCCTTTAATCATCTCTCTAGATGTGAGTGTTGAGTGTTAACCCTTTAATCATCTCTCTAGATGTGAGTGTTGAGTGTTAACCCTTTAATCATCTCTCTAGATGTGAGTGTTGAGTGTTAACCCTTTAATCATCTCTCTAGATGTGTTCAGTGAGTGTAAACCTTTTAATCATCTCTCTAGATGTGTTCAGTGAGTGTTGTGTTAACCCTTTAATCATCTCTCTAGATGTGTTCAGTGAGTGTTGAGTGTTAACCCTTTAATCATCTCTCTAGATGTGTTCAGTGAGTGTTGAGTGTTAACCCTTTAATCATCTCTCTAGATGTGAGTGTTGAGTGTTAACCCTTTAATCATCTCTCTAGATGTGTTCAGTGAGTGTTGAGTGTTAACCCTTTAATCATCTCTCTAGATGTGAGTGTTGAGTGTTAACCCTTTAATCATCTCTCTAGATGTGTTCAGTGAGTGAGTGTTAACCCTTTAATCATCTCTCTAGACGTGTTCAGTGAGTGTTAACCCTTTAATCATCTCTCTAGATGTGTTCAGTGAGTGTTGAGTGTTAACCCTTTAATCATCTCTCTAGACGTGTTCAGTGAGTGTTGAGTGTTAACCCTTTAATCATCTCTCTAGATGTGTTCAGTGAGTGTTGAGTGTTAACCCTTTAATCATCTCTCTAGATGTGTTCAGTGAGTGTTGAGTGTTAACCCTTTAATCATCTCTCTAGATGTGTTCAGTGAGGGTTGAGTGTTAACCCTTTAATCATCTCTCTAGATGTGTTCAGTGAGTGTTGAGTGTTAACCCTTTAATCATCTCTCTAGATGTGAGTGTTGAGTGTTAACCCTTTAATCATCTCTCTAGATGTGTTCAGTGAGTGTTGAGTGTTAACCCTTTAATCATCTCTCTAGACGTGTTCAGTGAGTGTTGTGTTAACCCTTTAATCATCTCTCTAGATGTGTTCAGTGAGTGTTAACCCTTTAATCATCTCTCTAGATGTGTTCAGTGAGTGTTAACCCTTTAATCATCTCTCTAGATGTGTTCAGTGAGTGTTGAGTGTTAACCCTTTAATCATCTCTCTAGATGTGTTCAGTGAGTGTTAACCCTTTAATCATCTCTCTAGATGTGTTCAGTGAGTGTTAACCCTTTAATCATCTCTCTAGATGTGTTCAGTGAGTGTTGAGTGTTAACCCTTTAATCATCTCTCTAGATGTGTTCAGTGAGTGTTGAGTGTTAACCCTTTAATCATCTCTCTAGATGTGAGTGTTGAGTGTTGAGTGTTAACCCTTTAATCATCTCTCTAGATGTGTTCAGTGAGTGTTGAATGTTAACCCTTTAATCATCTCTCTAGATGTGTTCAGTGAGTGTTGAGTGTTAACCCTTTAATCATCTCTCTAGATGTGTTCAGTGAGTGTTGAGTGTTAACCCTTTAATCATCTCTCTAGATGTGAGTGTTGAGTGTTGAGTGTTAACCCTTTAATCATCTCTCTAGATGTGTTCAGTGAGTGTTAACCCTTTAATCATCTCTCTAGATGTGTTCAGTGAGTGAGTGTTAACCCTTTAATCATCTCTCTAGACGTGTTCAGTGAGTGTTAACCCTTTAATCATCTCTCTAGATGTGTTCAGTGAGTGTTGAGTGTTAACCCTTTAATCATCTCTCTAGATGTGAGTGTTGAGTGTTAACCCTTTAATCATCTCTCTAGATGTGTTCAGTGAGTGTTGAGTGTTAACCCTTTAATCATCTCTCTAGATGTGAGTGTTGTGTGTTGAGTGTTAACCCTTTAATCATCTCTCTAGATGTGTTCAGTGAGTGTTGAGTGTTAACCCTTTAATCATCTCTCTAGATGTGAGTGTTGAGTGTTAACCCTTTAATCATCTCTCTAGATGTGAGTGTTGAGTGTTAACCCTTTAATCATCTCTCTAGATGTGTTCAGTGAGTGTTGAGTGTTAACCCTTTAATCATCTCTCTAGATGTGAGTGTTGAGTGTTAACCCTTTAATCATCTCTCTAGATGTGTTCAGTGAGTGTTGTGTTAACCCTTTAATCATCTCTCTAGATGTGTTCAGTGGGTGTTGAGTGTTAACCCTTTAATCATCTCTCTAGATGTGTTCAGTGAGTGTTGAGTGTTAACCCTTTAATCATCTCTCTAGATGTGTTCAGTGAGTGTTGAGTGTTAACCCTTTAATCATCTCTCTAGATGTGAGTGTTGAGTGTTAACCCTTTAATCATCTCTCTAGATGTGTTCAGTGAGTGTTGAGTGTTAACCCTTTAATCATCTCTCTAGATGTGTTCAGTGAGTGTTGAGTGTTAACCCTTTAATCATCTCTCTAGATGTGTTCAGTGAGTGTTGTGTTAACCCTTTAATCATCTCTCTAGATGTGTTCAGTGAGTGTTGAATGTTAACCCTTTAATCATCTCTCTATATGTGTTCAGTGAGTGTTGAATGTTAACCCTTTAATCATCTCTCTAGATGTGTTCAGTGAGTGTTGTGTTAACCCTTTAATCATCTCTCTAGATGTGTTCAGTGAGTGTTGAGTGTTAACCCTTTAATCATCTCTCTAGATGTGTTCAGTGAGTTTTGAGTGTTAACCCTTTAATCATCTCTCTAGATGTGTTCAGTGAGTGTTGTGTTAACCCTTTAATCATCTCTCTAGATGTGTTCAGTGAGTGCTAACCCTTTAATCATCTCTCTAGATGTGTTCAGTGAGTGTTGTGTTAACCCTTTAATCATCTCTCTAGACGTGTTCAGTGAGTGTTGTGTTAACCCTTTAATCATCTCTCTAGATGTGTTCAGTGAGTGTTGAGTGTTAACCCTTTAATCATCTCTCTAGATGTGTTCAGTGAATGTTGAGTGTTAACCATTTAATAATCTCTCTAGATGTGAGTGTTGAGTGTTAACCCTTTAATCATCTGTCTAGACGTGTTCAGTGAGTGTTGAATGTTAACCCTTTAATCATCTCTCTAGATGTGTTCAGTGAGTGTTGAATGTTAACCCTTTAATCATCTCTCTAGATGTGTTCAGTGAGTGTTGTGTTAACCCTTTAATCATCTCTCTAGATGTGTTCAGTGAGTGTTGTGTTAACCCTTTAATCATCTCTCTAGACGTGTTCAGTGAGTGTTAACCCTTTAATCATCTCTCTAGATGTGTTCAGTGAGTGTTGAGTGTTAACCCTTTAATCATCTCTCTAGATGTGTTCAGTGAGTTTTGAGTGTTAACCCTTTAATCATCTCTCTAGACGTGTTCAGTGAGTGTTGAATGTTAACCCTTTAATCATCTCTCTAGATGTGAGTGTTGAGTGTTAACCCTTTAATCATCTCTCTAGATGTGTTCAGTGAGTGTTGAGTGTTAACCCTTTAATCATCTCTCTAGATGTGTTCAGTGAGTGTTGAATGTTAACCCTTTAATCATTTCTCTAGATGTGAGTGTTGAGTGTTAACCCTTTAATCATTTCTCTAGATGTGTTCAGTGAGTGTTGAGTGTTAACCCTTTAATCATCTCTCTAGATGTGTTCAGTGAGTGTTGAGTGTTAACCCTTTAATAATCTCTCTAGATGTGTTCAGTGAGTGTTGAGTGTTAACCCTTTAATAATCTCTCTAGATGTGAGTGTTGAGTGTTAACCCTTTAATCATCTCTCTAGATGTGTTCAGTGAGTGTTGAGTGTTAACCCTTTAATCATCTCTCTAGATGTGTTCAGTGAGTGTTGAATGTTAACCCTTTAATCATCTCTCTAGATGTGTTCAGTGAGTGTTGAATGTTAACCCTTTAATCATCTCTCTAGATGTGTTCAGTGAGTGTTGAGTGTTAACCCTTTAATCATCTCTCTAGATGTGTTCAGTGGGTGTTGAGTGTTAACCCTTTAATCATCTCTCTAGATGTGTTCAGTGAGTGTTGTGTTAACCCTTTAATCATCTCTCTAGATGTGTTCAGTGAGTGTTGAGTGTTAACCCTTTAATCATCTCTATAGATGTGTTCAGTGAGTGTTGTGTTAACCCTTTAATCATCTCTCTAGATGTGTTCAGTGTGTGTTGAATGTTAACCCTTTAATCATCTCTCTAGATGTGTTCAGTGAGTGTTGAATGTTAACCCTTTAATCATCTCTCTAGATGTGTTCAGTGAGTGTTGAATGTTAACCCTTTAATCATCTCTCTAGATGTGTTCAGTGAGTGTTGAGTGTTAACCCTTTAATCATCTCTCTAGATGTGTTCAGTGGGTGTTGAGTGTTAACCCTTTAATCATCTCTCTAGATGTGTTCAGTGAGTGTTGTGTTAACCCTTTAATCATCTCTCTAGATGTGTTCAGTGAGTGTTGAGTGTTAACCCTTTAATCATCTCTTTAGATGTGTTCAGTGAGTGTTGTGTTAACCCTTTAATCATCTCTCTAGATGTGTTCAGTGAGTGTTGAATGTTAACCATTTAATCATCTCTCTAGATGTGTTCAGTGAGTGTTGAGTGTTAACCCTTTAATCATCTCTCTAGATGTGTTCAGTGAGTGTTGAATGTTAACCCTTTAATCATCTCTCTAGATGTGTTCAGTGAGTGTTGAGTGTTAACCCTTTAATCATCTCTCTAGATGTGTTCAGTGGGTGTTGAGTGTTAACCCTTTAATCATCTCTCTAGATGTGTTCAGTGAGGGTTGAGTGTTAACCCTTTAATCATCTCTCTAGATGTGTTCAGTGGGTGTTGAGTGTTAACCCTTTAATCATCTCTCTAGATGTGTTCAGTGAGTGTTGAGTGTTAACCCTTTAATCATCTCTCTAGATGTGTTCAGTGAGTGTTAACCCTTTAATCATCTCTCTAGATGTGTTCAGTGAGTGTTAACCCTTTAATCATCTCTCTAGATGTGTTCAGTGAGTGTTGTGTGTTAACCCTTTAATCATCTCTCTAGATGTGTTCAGTGAGTGTTGAGTGTTAACCCTTTAATCATCTCTCTAGATGTGTTCAGTGAGTGTTGAGTGTTAACCCTTTAATCATCTCTCTAGATGTGTTCAGTGAGTGTTGTGTTAACCCTTTAATCATCTCTCTAGATGTGTTCAGTGAGTGTTGAGTGTTAACCCTTTAATCATCTCTCTAGATGTGTTCAGTGAGTGTTAACCCTTTAATCATCTCTCTAGATGTGTTCAGTGAGTGTTAACCCTTTAATCATCTCTCTAGATGTGTTCAGTGAGTGTTGTGTGTTAACCCTTTAATCATCTCTCTAGATGTGTTCAGTGAGTGTTGAGTGTTAACCCTTTAATCATCTCTCTAGATGTGTTCAGTGAGTGTTGAGTGTTAACCCTTTAATCATCTCTCTAGATGTGTTCAGTGAGTGTTGTGTTAACCCTTTAATCATCTCTCTAGATGTGTTCAGTGAGTGTTGAGTGTTAACCCTTTAATCATCTCTCTAGATGTGTTCAGTGAGTGTTAACCCTTTAATCATCTCTCTAGATGTGTTCAGTGAGTGTAAACCTTTTAATCATCTCTCTAGATGTGTTCAGTGAGTGTTGTGTGTTAACCCTTTAATCATCTCTCTAGATGTGTTCAGTGAGTGTTGAGTGTTAACCCTTTAATCATCTCTCTAGATGTGTTCAGTGAGTGTTGTGTGTTAACCCTTTAATCATCTCTCTAGATGTGTTCAGTGAGTGTTGAGTGTTAACCCTTTAATCATCTCTCTAGATGTGTTCAGTGAGTGCTACCAGAGTAGTGAGAGCCGCTCTTTCACCCTCCTAATAAGGAAGTCTCCAGTGTGGGGCGGAGCTACCTGTCTTCAGATGGCCACCGCAGCCGACGCCCGCCTCTTCTTCAGCCATGACGGCGTGCAGGTCTGTACTAAACCCAGGGGTCAGGTGTGTGTGTGGCCGAAACCCAAATCAACCCCTTCCCCTACCCCCTCCGTCTTCCGTTTGCGCAATCACACACGCCTTCACCATATGCACACGGCAAATTCTCCAGTGTGAAAAAAAAAGATTCATGGTTGTTTTATTCATCAGTCCTATGGACTTCACCAAGTGATATCCAAAGTGAATACGTTGTCATAAAGTAGGACTTACTTTGAGGACCTAGTTTTAAACTAATATAGGGGCCTAAAACTCATACACATCACTTTGAACCAAAACCACACCTATCGTTACCACATTTCCCAGCATCCTCTATACAGATTGTTAGGTTCTAAATGACCAAGTAAAACTTGATTAGTAAAGCTTAAACCGAGTTTATTCGCCCACTGGGTCACACAGCTGCACAAGACAAAGACATTTTTTCACCAACACAGATACAGTGGGTTGAACAAGTATTTGATACACTGCCGATTTTGCAGGTTTTCCTACTTACAAAGCATGTAGAGGTCTGTAATTTTTATCATAGGTACACTTCAACTGTGAGAGACGGAATCTAAAACAAAAATCCAGAAAATCACATTGTATGATTTTTTAATAATTAATTAGCAATTTATTGCATGACATAAGTATTGGATCACCTACCAACCAGTAAGAATTCCGGCTCTCACAGACCTGTTAGTTTTTCTTTAAGAAGCCCTCCTGTTCTCCACTCATTACCTGTATTAACTGCACCTGTTTGAACTCATTACCTGTATAAAAGACACCTGTCCACACACTCAATCAAACAGACTCCAACCTCTCCACAATGGCCAAGACCAGAGAGCTGTGTAAGGACATCAGGGATAAAATTATAGACCTGCACAAGGCTGGGATGGGCTACAGGACAATAGGCAAGCAGCTTGGTGAGAAGGCAACAACTGTTGGCGCAATTATTAGAAAATGGAAGAAGTTCAAGATGACGGTCAATCTCCCTCGTCTGGGGCACCATGCAAGATCTCACCTCGTGGGGTATCAATGAGGAAGGTGAGGGATCAGCCCAGAACTACACGGCAGGACCTGGTCAATGACCTAAAGAGAGCTGGGACCACAGTCTCAAAGAAAACCATTAGTAACACACTACGCAGTCATGGATTAAAATCCTACAGCGCACGCAAGGTCCCCCTGCTCAAGCCAGTGCATGTCCAGGCCCGTCTGAAGTTTGCCAATTACCATCTGGATGATCCAGAGGAGGAATGGGAGAAGGTCATGTGGTCTGATGAGACAAAAATAGAGCTTTTTGGTCTAAACTCCACTCGCCGTGTTTGGAGGAAGAAGAAGGATGAGTACATCCCCAAGAACACCATCCCAACCGTGAAGCATGGAGGTGGAAACATCATTCTTTGGGGATGCTTTTCTGCAAAGGGGACAGGACGACTGCACCGTATTGAGGGGAGGATGGATGGGGCCATGTATCACGAGATCTTGGCCAACAACCTCCTTCCCTCAATAAGAGCATTGAAGATGGGGTCGTGGCTGGGTCTTCCAGCATGACCACGACCCGAAACACACAGCCAGGGCAACTAAGGAGTGGCTCCGTAAGAAGCATCTCAAGGTCCTGGAGTGGCCTAGCCAGTCTCCAGACCTGAACCCAATAGAACATCTTTGGAGGGAGCTGAACGTCCGTATTGCCCAGCGACAGCCCCGAAACCTGAAGGATCTGGAGAAGGTCTGTATGGAGGAGTGGGCCAAAATCCCTGCTGCAGTGTGTGAAAACCTGGTCAAGAACTACAGGAAACGTATGATCACTGTAATTGCAAACAAAGGTTTCTGTACCAAATATTAAGTTCTGCTTTTCTGATGTATCAAATACTTATGTCATGCAATAAAATGCAAATTAATTACTTAAAAATCATACAATGTGATTTTCTGGATTTTTGTTTTAGATTCCTTCACTCACAGTTGAAGAGTACCTATGATAAAAATTACAGACTTCTACATGCTTTGTAAGTGGGAAAACCTGCAAAATCGGCAGTGTATCAAATACTTGTTCTCCCCACTGTATATATATACTCCACTTTAGGCCCCCATTCCTCACTAGTCCACAGCTCTCCATCAGTGACGGCAATCATGTGACTGCCTCCTCTACTCAGTACATTCCAAAGCCGCCGGGCTCCTATCCACCCTTAATTGACCCCAGCATATACATTCATCCTACAGATAACCATTAACTTCTGATGTTTAAACCAGACTATATCACTCCTCATGTCTATAGGATAACTGATGGTTAACAATATTTCAAGTTTACAAGTCAGAACCCATCGGTCCCTCCTTTTCAACATTAGCTCCATACTGTTCAACATTACATAAACTTGGAAATTACTTATGAATGGACAAACAATGATAATAAAACATGAACTCCCATCGGTCTCCCATTTACTACTTCATGTGGCATGAGTCCTGTGGTGGCGTTGGAAGAGTATCCAACCTAACAAAACTCTGAGTCATATGTTCCTTAATCACACTCTTCAGGTGATGATATTATTATAGCGAACTTCCCTTCTGGTGATGTGGCCTCCTGTATAGATGAATCTATGGCTTTCCTTTCAAGCGTTGTACCTTCTTTGACAAACCCCTCATTGAAAGTTGACATTGCACCTGTCGACGACACAAGTTGTTCTGCTTCCACGAGCACATCCAATGCTAGCATCAGTAATTCTACATTTGTTCCTAGCCCAGCTAGGATGGACACTGACAATTTTGGATCTGATGCAGCCGAAGAGCTACTGCTATGATGAGAACTACATTGATTTGGGGTTCACTTAGATTGGGAGTAGTGCCTTTCCTCAGCCACAGTGTGTTATATGTGCAAAAGTACTATCTCACAAATCGATGAAACCTTCACTCTTGTGAAGCTACCGAGTGGCTAGGACAGGAACAGAGGGTTAGCACTACTACAAAAGTTTGGGCACCCCTCTGAGGCTGCATAATAATTTACTCTGTCGTCACAGAAAATGATCACAGTGGCATGCCATTCATTTTCTAATAAAAGCTGAGTACTGGGGTATTGTCCAGACAAAGATTTTTAATGTAGCAATATTAAGTTGTATGAAATTAAATCAGATGTGAAAAATAGGCTATGCAAAAATGTGGGCACCCTTGTCATTCTGTTGATTTGAATACCTGTAACTACTTAGCACTGATTAATTGGAACACACAAATGGTTTGGTGAGCTCATTAAGCCTTGAACTTCATAGACACGTGCATCCAATCATGAGAAAAGGTATTTAAGGTGGCCAGTTGCAAGTTGTTGTTCTCTTTGACTCTCCTCTGAAGAGTGGCAACATGGGGGCCTCAAAACAACTCTCAAATGACCTGAAAACAAAGATTGTTCAACATTATGGTTTAGGGGAAGGCTACAAAAAGCTATCGCAGAGATGTAAGCTGTCAGTGTCCACTGTGAGGAACATAGTGAGGAAATGGAAGACCACAGGCACAGTTCTTGTTAAGGCCAGAAGTGGCAGGCCAAGTAAAATATCTGAGAGGAAAAGGCGAAGGATGGTGAGAACGGTCAAAAACAGCCCACAGACCACCTCCAAAGACCTACAACATCATCTTGCTGCAGATGGTGTCACTGTGCATCGTTCAACAATTCAGCGCACTTTGCACAAGGAGAAGCTGTACGGGAGAGTGATGTGGAAGAAGCCTTTTCTGCACACACGCCACAAACGCATATTTGGACAAGCCAGCTTCATTTTGGAATAAGGTGCTGTGGACTGATGAAACAAAGATTGAGTTATTTGGTCATAAAAAGGGGCGTTATGCATGGCGGCAAAAGAACACAGCATTCCAAGAAAAACACTTGCTACCCACAGTAAAATTTGGTGGGGGTTCCATCATGCTGTGGGGCAGTGTGGCCAGTGCCGGTACTGAGAATCTTGTTAAAGTTGAGGGTCGCATGGATTCCACTCCATATCAGCAGATTCTTGGGAATAATGTTGAAGAATCAGTCACAAAGTTGAAGTTACGCCGGGGCTGGATATTTCAACAAGACAACGACCCAAAACACTACTCAAAATCTACCTGGGCATTTATGCAGAGAAACAAGTACAATGTTCTGGAATGGCCAACCCAGTCCCCAGACCTGAATATCATTGAGAATCTGTGGGATGATTTGAAGCGGGCTGTCCATGCTCGGCAACCATCAAACCTAACTGAACTGGAGATGTTTTGTAAGGAGGAATGGTCCAAAATACCTTCATCCAGAATCCAGACACTCATTAGAGGCTATAGGAAGCGTCTAGAGGCTGTTATTTTAGCAAAAGGAGGCTCTACTAAATATTGATGTGATTTTTCTGTTGGGGTGCCCAAATTTATGCACCTGTCTAATTTCGTTTTGATGCATATTGCACATTTTCTGTTAATCCAATAAACCTAATTTCACTACTGAAATATTACTGTGTTCATCAGTTATTTGATAGATCAAAATGAAATTGCTAATCCAAACACCCAATTATTTATAAATGTAAATCATGGAAATTGTCAGGGGTGCCCAACGACTGTAATTTTGGGTTTATCGGTTTGTCTTTTGTGTTGATAGAATGCTGGCATCAAAACGCTGGTGTATTGAGCTTTTGATAATTCTTTTATGTCATTGTGCCAAGTCACAATTACCTCCCTGAATTCTTTATTAGATTGGAATTTTCCGTTAGCAGGGAAATGCTCGAGCCAAATTGGTAGAATGCTCGTGTGCCTCTTTCAGCGCTTCAATGGCCGGCACTGGTTGTACCGGGCTGGGGAGACGCAATGGAGGACGAGAAGTACAGGATTGGAAACCGGCGCTGGAGGTACCGGACTGGGCACCTGCCCAGGAGCCCCGGGGAGAGGAGCCGACAGCCGTTCGGACCACATCCTCTTTCGGTCCTCAAAGTCGACCTCGTCCTCCCTCCGGCTGGTTCCTGTTCCCGGGCTGGGAGGTCTCAGCTCCAGCCAAGCCCTCCACCACCTCATCTGTACCTCCTGGAGATGATTGTAGAACCCCTTCGGGGGCAGCCGGTCCTCAGCTGTTGGAGATTGTAGACTCCCCAAGTCGTCCTCTCTCCTTCGCCAATCCCAAACCTGTAGGGGCTCCTCCGGGAGCACCTCGTCGTCCCCGTCCGACTCTTGGGTGTACTCCTGCTCCCATAGCTGTAGGGGCTCCTCCACGAACCCCCACGAGTGTAGTGGCTGGGGCTCCTCCTCGTCCTTCCCCGACCACCCCCATAGCCCCCCACCAAAAAAAACTGTATGGTGGTTCTTCTGGGCCATCGAAGGGCCCTGGATCCTGCGGGGGATCCAGAGCTAGACAGTGGTGGGTCTTTCTGTCATGCTGCATATGGAGGACCCGAGAAACTGCGCAGTAGTGAGAAGTAACACCTTTTAATAGCAACAAGAGGCGAGCATGCAAACATGAACTGGTGTGCAAAAAAGGAACACACACATACCCCTTTTCCACCAAAGCA